>JAIUSX010000050.1:3000000-3561384 GCA_026573805.1 Hesperophylax magnus
AATGGGGAGATTGGTTATTAAATTACTCATTTTTGGGCCAAATTATTTGACCGAATTTGTAAACCATCCCATTGATTGCCAGTTGATATAACTGTGTGTGTTTCATATTATCTCCAGGTGCTGAAGCTTTATGCATGGGAGCCCAGCTTTGAAGAACAAATATTGAAGATTAGGAACAAGGAATTGAAAGTGTTGAAACAGTCGGCATATCTGAACGCTGCCACATCCTTCATCTGGTCCTGTGCCCCCTTCTTGGTAAGTGTTCATACTCCACAAGAGTCTGGAGCCAGTGAGGCTCGCCATCTCCAATTGGGGTATGTTGTGAGGCTGAACGTAGTGGGGATGGGAAGAGAAAGGTGAGGCAATACCTGGATATTTGCCTGAAAGTCATTTCAAGCAACTTTTCAATTCTGAATGGTGGTCTTTCACCAGGGCGATACCGAGATTAACTTTCACAATACACTACATGTTATTTTTGATTAATGAATTGTGAAACAACACAAATTAATTAAATAAAATTTAGTTGTGCACGCCGCCCTGAGATCTGAACCTGCCTCCTCTTGCCAGTCGAGAGCCTCACCCCTCGACCACAGATGGTATTATCGATATTTAATTTAATTCAATGGTTAATGACTGGAATCACTGCATTTATGTGAATTGATTGCAGATTGCATTTGTCTCTCTAAATCTCTTCAATATAATGGGCATGCCTTTAAATTGGCTGCCATTATTTCTAGTACACTTATTGTTATTAATAACAATTTTTGGAATGCCTTCTCTAGTACAGAAAGTTAGCGTAAGTTTTAATATTTTTTCCTTAGATAAGTAAAGACTTAATAATCCGAATTTACAGAATGATAATCTGCAACATGCATGATTTATTACAACCTCTGGAAAGGATTGTCATTTATTGAGATAATTTCTTCTCAAAAAAATCCTCTTAGAATTTTAGGAAACACTTGAAAATATATAACTATTATTTTGAATGATGATAATACCCATTGAGTATTTTGTGTCCCTTTGTACACAGTGCACCAACAGGATTATTCTTGTGTACTTTAAGGCACAAGTTGATACAAAATCATAAAGATTGTTCTATCTCCTTTTGTATCACCGCGTGATATATGATTTAAGCATTGTTTGAATGTGGCAACACCACGCTTTGTATTTTCGTTTAAAAGCATACCATAGGCAATTTCAAATAATTATAATAAATTCCAAAAGGTCATCGACTGCCATTGCTTTCGTCTTGCAAAAGATTTGTTAAAGTTGTGAATTTTTTATTCTTTACTTTTATATGAAACAAATAAAGTGAAGTGATGGTAACCTTTACAATATGTATATTTAATTAAATACATTTTATAGTTTCCTACAAAATTAGTATTTTTTTCAATTTCCAAGAAAAAAGCAATTGGTAAGCAACAAAACAACAAAAAAAAATTATTTATTAAAAAAAATAAATTATTTGCATATATCTGTTTGCAATATTATAATAATCTAAAAGAGTTTTTCACCTGCTTTCAAAAACAGTATTTCATTTTGTTCAAAAACAGCAAATCTATTTCATAATTAATATCAAACAGGAATATTTCTGAACAAATCATGAATCTGACAGATCTTAAGAAACTTGACTACAAAATCTCAAATGAACCCGGGGGTTAGTGGTTATATTTTTTTTAAATATCACCAACATGCCTTGTATATCCCATCCACTCGAGTGAAAACATTTTAGTCATAGTGTGCCAAATTTATAGAACCTAAAAACATGGGGTAAACAGCGAAAATAGCCCTTCATGGTAATTTGTTCGCTTTTGGGAACAACTCATATGATCTCACAGAAATCGTTCCACCTCCCTTATTGTTGTGGTGAGAAATTTGATCTAAACGGTGTTAGAAAGAGAAAACACCACGCTTTATATTCAAATCAGTTTATCACAGTAGAATTAAAATCTGCACCTTTATGGAACCAAATGTTCCAACCGCAATTTGAAATTTGAGCATTTGTGAATTTTTATATGAAACAATAAAAAAGTGATAGTAATTTTTATAATACATTTGTATAATAATAATATAATAAGCCTGCTTTTATTTTTTTTTTTTCGTTTTAGTAATTTTAGTTACAAAAGACTTGAAGTGAACAATTTATTTTTTTAATGTTTTTTTTCAAAATTTTATCATTTTATAAAACATTATTTATTAAAACAGTTTTCAGTTTTCGGATACATTCCGAAATATTCCATTTATTTGGACTATTGCAAAGCTGAAATACTCCGACCTTCTAACAGAATAGGCCTGAGGAGTTGGATTAGAGTTCATTCATTGGTTTTAAACCGCAGTAAGCAGTTCATATGTTTCCATATTAATATCTTGAAGAATGAGAATTAAATAATAAGGTTAATGTATTATATACAACCAATCGCTCGAGTTGATGTACCTACCACCAAAGATATATTTTGGTTGATGGTGACTTCACAGCAAGCTAACAATACAAATACAGTGAAACTCTCTTAAAAGGTTTTCAAGTGACTGAAAAAAAAACTTCTTATGTTGGAGAACTTTGTTCTTACTTTCTTGTCCTCGTGTTCCAAAGTAGGCAATTTTTAATTTCAGTTTTCTAAGAACTCAATAAACAAACCTTATTTTTTGAGAACCTTATATTCTGGCTTCACTGTATTATTTTAAGGCCTTTAAACAGTCGATTATAACATTTTGTTTCCCTGTTTAGGTGCCGAATTTTTCTATTTTTTTATATCTATTATTTATTAAACTGTGATTTCTTTTTGTAAGGTCACCGTTTTAACTTTAGTGACTTATTCATTTGCCGCCGAAGAAAATGTACTGACCGTCCAGAAAGCGTTTGTGTCTCTTACCTTGTTCAACATAATGTACATGCCCCTCAATTTGCTGCCAATCCTAATTGTTTACATCATGGAGGTATTTACTGTCACAGTCAGTTGTTTCCGCGGATTGGAATCATCACATGATGGCTGATAGTCTCTTCCAAAGATCATTCTTATTTCTTGTCTTTTCCCTTTTCAGAAATCTCTCCTCTCTGCTTATTCATGTTAATGCTTATTCTATAACAATGCTACAACAATATTTCTTGTGGTTTCTTCTACATGCTTTCAACATGCCCTATGAAAAGTAGTTTATCTTTATCTGCAGATTTGTTATTTTACAGTTGCCAGCTTCGAAGTTTGTAGTTTCTTTGTCATAAATGTTCTGATAGATTGGTGTCCTAACAGTAAAATTCTTGATGAAATGAACACTTAAATTTGCTCCTGTAAAGTAGGCTAACAGATTTGCTGATAATGTGGTTTCTGTACATGGGGCGTGTTATTATACTATTAGTTAATCCTCAAGCAGGTGTTAATTCGAATGGCAAATAGTAAAGATTTCTGAAAAGCTTCTTCTTGTATGGTGCGGGTAACCCCAGAGAACTGGAGTCTATCACCTTCTCACCTGTCTCCCTTCCTCTAGGTATCTCTGGTAACTTTTGCCACATTTGTGCTGGTGGACCCGGCCAATGTGCTGGACTCCAAGATAGCCTTCGTGTCTCTTTCGCTGTTCAACATCCTCCGATTCCCTCTGTCTATGCTGCCCATGATGATTTCTAACTTAGTCCAGGTAAGCACTTGGTAGAAGCTCCCCCACCGCTGGAGACATCCCTAAAGAATACCTGGATAAGCCTTTCTATACCAATTAAACAACCATTTATTTCAATTTCTGTGCAAACGGTAGAAGTGATGTTTGGCACAAGTTGTGATGTTCTCTTATGATGCTTTTTGCCCGTGATCTAATCCTGTCAAACTAACATACAACAAATAAGAAGAAAACTGAGCCCGCCCTCTACAGTTTATCAGTGACCTACATTTGCTGTGGCTTAATTTTGGTCAATGATTGTGTCATTTTTGGTATCAGAACGGCTTATCTAAGTATTTTTTATCGATGGCAGAAAATGACTGGCATGGCAACTAACCCACATGACAAGTGTGCCCATGTTCTTACGCTACCTGTTACTAATGCATTGCTAGTCTTGTTAATAACAACATTAAACCCATTTCGGAATGGAACATTTCCGCTTATGTATTTAGAAGTTTAAGGTTAATAAATTAATCCCTGTTTCATTACTTAGAAGTCATTGTTGTCATTGCATCTTGTAGAGTATGCAAAACATTTAGTTTCATTTTCATTATTATATTAAAATTAATTTATTTGTAGATGTATACATATTTACGTATCTTAATCTAAAATTAATAATTAATTTGTCTTTTAAAAAATGATAACTACTGTATTTTTGTTATTAATAATTCATTACTATAAAATAAACATTTGAATAAGAAAGGTGTTTATTTTAGTATGAACTGTGTTTTTCTACACTAGTGTAAATATATTACATTGCCATTTCACACGAGTCCACGAGTCCTTGTGAAAATAACTTTCCAAACATACAGATTTAAATAATGCTTATTTTGAGGGGCTATAATATAAAAAATATATTATGTTTATTCAAGTTTAGTTTCTTGTAAATATTGTATGTTTGTTTCTAATAGCTTTGATTTCTTTTTGGGTAAATAACCAATTAAAAATCAATCAACTTGTACAGAGACTGATATGTTTTATGAAATTTCAGACATCCGTATCTGTTAAAAGGATTAACAAATTTATGAATGCTGAAGAGTTAGACCCCAACAGCACTGAGCACGACAGTTCTGAAGGTAAGATCAATAGTTTTAATACATGTTGAAATACCAAAACCTTTGTTGGTTACTTCCACAAAGACTTTCAGAGATGTCAGACATTACATTTTTGCATGTTACCAATTATGTATATTATTAAAAAAAATATATTGTCAAGTGTTGATTCATTATTCCAACTTTTAATATGTATTGGCTATTCTTGTATTTTATTATCTTCTCAGACATTCTCGAAGTTTAAAAAAAAAACTGTCTAATAAATCTAACTTATATATCTGTGACTAGCTGGAATACCCTGCGTTGCCCTGGTTTTACACAGAGTTTTTCCAAATCTGATGCAGACAGTAATTTTCCTCTTATGTTGAAAAATTTTATCTAGAAGTATCAAAATTCTGCTTAAAACTATGGGAAAAGGGAATGGAGGGTGGTTTTTCAAAATCTCATTTAGACCCCTCTCTTGTTTTGAAGGTTAAGTTTTGCGTTTTCGTCAATCTCAGAATAAAACTGTAGATTTGCATGACAACCAAAGCCAAGCTGCCCGACTGCCTTCATAGACACTCTTCATTATATAAATAGATAGATTACATTATTTGTAAGATACATTCATTTTTTAAGTCAACATTCCTTACCAGTATTATACTACCGATGGCTGTTAAAAAATCCCCATTCACGTCTTGGTCCATTCGCTGACGGTAGTTGCGTGTCATTCCTGACCTTGCGAAAACCTGAGAAAAGTATCACAATAAACTGCGCCGCACACCGTTACCTTAGTTTAGCGAACTTCGCTTCCCTGCCCGGTGTGGAGCCGCGCACAGTATATTTCTTCCTTACCAGACCGTTAGCGAATGGGCTTATATTTAAGTTTATTTACGCAAATGAAATCCTCAGCACGAAGATCCAAGTGAGGAGGATATCATTATATCTATTTGTTACAAAAAAAAACAAGATAATAAAACATTTATTATTATTGTTTGTGAGAATGTTTTACTTTACTTTTATTTAGAAATTTTGCTGGTAAAATTTACATAATATCTTGTGTTCAGCCAATCCCCTCAGCATCGAGAATGGTAGATTCTCGTGGGGATCCGATGAACCAGTCCTTAAGAACATCAACATCAGCATTCCTGCTGGTTCCCTCACGGCAGTGGTGGGAAGCGTCGGCTCCGGTAAGAGCTCTCTTCTCTCCGCCTTTCTCGGGGAGATGGACAAGCTGTCTGGGAGGGTCAACACCCACGGATCCATCGCCTATGTGTCCCAGCAAGCCTGGATTCAGAATGCAACCCTGGAGGACAATATTGTGTTTGGAAAGACTGGCAACAAGGCTATGTATAACACTATTGTGGATGCTTGCGCTCTTAGGCCTGACCTGGACATGTTGCCCGGTGGAGATCAAACTGAAATTGGAGAGAAAGGTTTGTTGACACTTACTTTTAACTATTTTAAATACAATGAAACTCTCTTATAAGCTACCGGAAAAAAAATTAAATGGGATAAATTAGGTCATTTTTCAATTTCAGCCTTCAAAGGACCGAAAAAATTAATTCTAGATTTTAATGTACATAAAGAATTTATATTCTTAAAAATAAATTTACAGATAACTTTATATATTACAACTGTTTTCTTTATTTCTAGGTATCAACTTGTCCGGCGGTCAGAAGCAGCGCGTATCTCTAGCGCGCGCCGTCTTCTTTGACAGCGACATTTACTTCCTGGATGACCCGTTGAGTGCCGTGGACTCGCACGTGGGCAAACATATCTTTGAGAACGTCATCGGCCCCGGGGGGCTGCTAAAGACCAAGACACGCATCCTCGTCACCCATGGCATCACCTACTTGCCTGAGGTGGACCACATCATCGTGCTCAAGGACGGAGAGGTGTCTGAGTTCGGGACGTACAAGCAACTGCTGGAGAAGAAGGGCGCTTTTGCTGACTTCCTGCTGCAGCATCTGAATGAAGTTACAGATTTGGGAGAGACTGGTAAATTTCTTCATTATGTTAGATTTAAATTGTCGCATACTTTCAAACCTCGTGTCGCTATAGTAGAGCAAACTGAGGGAGCTAGTAGGACTATCATAAGGATGTTATCATCTCAGGGGACACATTAAGCCATTGGATGTTTAAAACCCACCCCGCTGACATTCATAATGGCCTGGGCTACTGTCAAATGAATCATTAGCACTAGGGGCTTCTGACCTGTATTATTAATTAATTATGTCATTTTCATTTTTAGAACTTCTGGAGATCAAGCAACAGTTAGAACACAGTTTGGGCGAAACTGAATTCCTGAACAAATTGCAGAGGGCCAGATCCCTGTCAGAAAGTGCGTCGGAAACTCCTTCAGAAAAGAAATCAATGAGCGGTATGTATTTCTGCATAATTCCTATTGAAAGAGTATGCACGTCAACCTCCTATTAATAAGGTATATTATAATTTTGTTGTTTGCCATCGGTAGTGGAACGTGGCTCCAGTGTTAGGAAACGAACCCCTGAGAAGACCCCTGATGGTTTGCCTTCCAAAAAGAATCAAGCTTCTGAAAATAAGATCATTGAAGTGGAAAAGGCTGAAACTGGAAGTGTAAGTATTTTTTTTGATTATTTGTTGATTTTATTTGCCTTGTGTTAGTTCAATCAATCAATAATTTATTTTTTGTTCAATACTGATTTGAAGCCAGCCAAAAATATTTTTAGGTAAAGAATTTTTTAAGTTAATTTCTGGAAATGCAGTGAAACTCTCTTATAAGGTTTACCAAAGGACGGGAAAAAAACTTCTTATATAAGTTTGTGGGATAAAAAACTGAAAAAACAAAACTTCTTCAGCATGAATCTTTTGAAGTGGTAACTTCTTGAACAACTTTCACTGTATATGTAATCCGCGGTTCCATGATAACTAAACACAGTGACAATTCAACACACTTTTAAAAAGTGATATAAAGTCATTAGAAACGATGAGATTTTTTTTTTTTCTAACCTAACCTACTTAACCCAGTTAATAAAGTTTTTGTTTCATCACTTTCCATGACTTCATATAACTTTTTAAAAATGTGATGATTTATCCGGTCACCGTAATCCACCTATTTTGAAAGAGATTAAATTGTACATGCTAACAGGTATACTCATGGGAGATCCCATGCAAATTTTTATAAGCTACGAAAGCTAGACTTCCGCTTATCAGAACGCGCCAGTCAACTGCTTAACGATGCTGTATTGACCATTGACATTTTCAACGTCGCTTACAAACAATTTATCAACTATCTGTTGACGCATAACACATAATAGTAAAATTGCCCCCGTGAAATGTTTATTCTTCTAATTTGCTCTATTTCCTAACAATCTTTTCTAGTCGTACCAACGTTACATGACATGATAATGTCACCTCTTTCACGTTTATTTGATATTGCTGTCTTTAGTATTGTTTTAAAGACAGCTTGATGAAGATTGGAATAATATTTTAGAGTTAGAAGAATGAGATAACTAGGCACGCGGAAGCTCAGTATTAATGTCGACCGTGCGAACTACCAAAGAAATACTATAGATTGTACCCTTTAGTAATGGAAACGACCAAAATAATTACGTTTTATATTTGTTGGTTATTTTTTGCTGAAAGTAATCGGTGTGTCGCCACAAAATCAACAATGGATGAAATTCACATGGTCCTGCTTTTTTCGTCATAAAGCCAACGTCCTGATTATAGGTTATAATCAAACATGGCCATTTGTAGATTATTATTATGTAATGAGCAGGCAGCATTCTGCTGATGCGCTCATATCCGATTTCACAACAAGTTTGACAGCTTTTTAATTATGCTATTAAAATAACCCCATGAGTCATCGTTTGGGAATAACTAACATAGACATTCAGTCAAATTTAAACATTACAGTAATTGGGGAAACTTTACTGGGGTAATAACCATTAGTAATTTCTAACATTTTACTCAGAAATCAATTAAGAAATCAGTAATTGAAATTAAAATATCTATCTACAAATAATATAAATGTATCGTCTGTAAGTGGGCTACCCACAGTTTGATAATGCCTTCAGAGGGCGAAACAGCTGTCACGCGTAATAATAATTACACAGCAGAACTTGTTTAAAAAATAAACTGTTTTTATAAACCCAATAACAATATTATTGAATATATAAAAAATAAAAAATTAAAATGGAGTTCTACAAATTAAACTTAATAACAATAAATAAAGTTTGACAGCAATTGAGTTGTTTTAAGTTTGAACTAAGTCCTTTCTTCTCTCCAATGTGAATCCAATAGAGCTTTGAATTGATTTATATTTGTTGCATCGATGACATGTTGTGGGAGTTTGTTCCAAGCATCCACTACTCTATTTGCAAGGAAGTGTTTTCTAGGATTAGATGCAAAAGGCGTTTTTTTTTTTGAGTGTCCACGGAGATTTATATTTTTATTAGTAGTGAAGATTTCTTGGATGCTAGGGCAACTGTAATGTCCAGATAAAATTTTGAAAGTCTCGATCAAGTCACCCCTTTCTCTTCTTTCTTGTAAGGTTGGTAATCTCAATTCCTTGAGTCTATCTTCGTATCGTAGATCTTTCAGAGCTCTTGGTATTTTAGTGAAACGTCTCTGTACTCTCTCTAACAGATTTATATCCTTTGCGAAGTAAGGACTCCATATTTGGAAAGCATATTCCAGGAGAGGTCGCACATATGTTTTATATATTTTTAACATCATGTCCGGTGTTAGGTCAAGGAAGGTTTTCCTGATTAGATATGTTAGTGAATTGAGTCGTATAATTTCTATACCCGCTATATCAACTTTCATTGATTTGCAAAAAACTGTCACATCTCTAGCGTACATAAGTAATTGCATTACAATTTTTTATATAATGAATTGGAGTAATAAAATTTCGAAAAGCATTTATTTTTCTATATATGTCTAGCAATAATTAAGTAATTTCGATAAATAAAATGGATAAAGCGGAATTTGATACTCACATCATATATATATTCGTGATATAGAGGCTTTTGAAAGTCAACTTAGCTGACATGGCGGGTTTAGAAACACACGCGTAGATCATTTTGAAACACGAGTGTGGCGTCAGAGCGGCGGCCATATTGTATTTTGGCAAAATAACTGCTTGTGATTGGTTGAATCCGATATAGCGCGTTTTGATAGTAACTTTCTGTATGATATAGCGGATTTGGTTACTCACTCGCAGTTTTAACATGGTTTTTGGTCGTGATAAGGAGGGTTTTGAAACTCAATTTTAGGCTCCCCTTGTTGCTCGCAAAAATGTGAACAAGATGTCATACTCAGATCATTTAGCGGGTATAGAAATTATAGGATTCAATTTGCTCTTTTCACAATTCCAGCGATGTGTGGTTCCCATTTCAAGTCCTGTGATATGGTAACTCCTTTTTGTCCTCCAAGTCTTGTTGTAATGTCACTGCTTTTAGAGGTGTTCCATTAAGTTTGTAGGCAAGTGTAGGGTTAGTTTTTCCAACATGTAGGACAGTGCATTTTTCGACATTGAGTTTTAGAAGCCAATCATTTGTCCATTGATATATTTCGTTTAAATCGTTTTGCAGTTGGTTGTGATGAGTGTGTGGGTTGACAAAGAATTTTGTGTCATCTGCAAAGCAGCTGGAGTCTGATTTTATTATAGTATGCAGGTCCGTGATGTACAAAATAAACAGAACTGGACCGAGAACTGATCCTTGAGGGACACCACTGGTCACATTTCGCTCAGATGACAGTTGGTTGCCAATTCGAACTTGTAATATACTTGAAAATATATTTTTACGCAATTATTTTAAATGTAACACGTTTTCATCCCCCGACGTGTAGAAAAACACATTATTTATTTATAACCTAATTTTATTTTGTGATAACAAAATAGAAATCATTTAAACATTGCATCGAATAGGTGTTTTGCGGCTCATGCGGAATTTGGCTCTAAAATCTTCGATATACTACCAAACCATTTCCTATTTACTGTACCTTTGTATTTTCTACATTTGTAATCTCCGTATTGAACTGTTTTATGAAGACTATGAAAAATAAATAAATTAGTTTATTTTCTTTTGTGCAGGTAAAATGGAATATTTACTCTCACTACCTGAAGAGCATTGGTCTGGCACTGTCCATAGCCACCCTTGTGATGAATCTGATTTACCAAGGCTTCTCAATTGGATCCAACGTCTGGCTATCTGCTTGGTCTTCTGATCCTGAATTGGTAAGCTTCAACATTATGTTATTGATTTTTGTTTAATTTGTACTTTCTTCTTGTAGTGCCATTTCGAAGGTGTTGTGGTCTTCTGCAGCTTGAAAAAGATAAGGGGCATCCCTCCCGGTTCAATTTCAAAAAATCCTTGGCCACGACAATTGCTGTTGTGATTTTGCAATGTCTTTCTTCTTTTCACATTAATTAGAGTTAATTTTTCTTTACTAAACTACATGTGAACTTAAATATTCTAGATTGTGAATGGTACAGCCAATACAGCAAAGCGAGACATGTATTTGGGAGTCTATGGTGCTATGGGACTAGGACAAGGTATTTATTCTATATTTTAAAAGTCATCAATAATTATAAGAATCTTTTAAAATATTTTATTTTGCATTCAAATGTAACATTTAACTTTCTCATGTCCAATTTTATTATATTGGTGACAGTACTTCTTATTGTCTTTTATTGCTTTATTTTATTGTGTCAAGAAGAGTAAAAAAAACATCTTTGTTGGTGTTGAAAATAATTTTATCCCAATCATTTACTATACCCCTCTGTCCGAGCACTGACAATTATTTGTCCCTCGTTGCCATACAAGTAAATAAGGATGTTCGATCATCTTACAATTTATTTCAGAACTACAAAAGCGTAGCTAAAACAATATTGTAGATCGTGAAGAAATATGACTGCTCCAAATATTTTTTTTAAATAGAAGAACAGCTCTAAAAATATTTGGTTACGAGCTATAGTCAAAAAAACGTCATATTCATATTTTATACATTATGGTCAGTTTTATTTCAAATGTAATAACCCCCTACTTCAAAAAAACATTAAAGCACATGACTATGAATTATTCTAAGATATAAACAATCTTTTGATTGTGTTTTTGGTTTGTGCGCACTTCGGAGTAGAGAGTTTAGAAACTCATGTCATGGCATTGGCACCCACAAGCTTTTTATCATCTAACATATTTTATTAATTGCCATCTCTCATCCTCACAACATCTCTCATCCTCGCACATCTCTCCAAATAACCATATTTTGTATTTTCACATTTATATTTTTAACTTGTACCTTTCTATGTCTATTTGATATTTTTTTATAGTAAAATATTTTGAAAAACTATTTTAAGTAAACTATTTTAAAATATTTATGGCTGTTGGATTTTACCATTCCACTTAACATCTATTGTAACAAAACCGTTTTTCTTACTAATTTCTTGACGTGTAATGCCTGAGCTGTACAAAACATTTGTGGTGTTTAATTTCAAACACCGCTAGAGTAGATTTTTTTTTTTCAAATTAAATCTTGCATTTGATTTGTCACTGACTTTTTTGAAAATCATTCAAAAGTTTCAATAATATTATTGTTTGTAAAGGTTCAACACCTGTCTTGAATGTTTCCTTTTTCAAAACTCTTCTTCAGCATTTTGAAATTTAACACCACTAAGTTATAATTCAATACAACAAGTATTTAACATCCAGTATTTAATTTAGGGCTGCTTGCACCATAAGTTAAATTTGGTTTAAATATCATTCTAAACACATTATTTGATTTAAGTCGACTTGGCGTCTTGCACCACAAAATTTAAGTCGTTAAATGCGTTTAAAGAACTGTCAAAGTTAAATACCCAAAAGGGGCTGTTTAACCGAGTTAAACGTGTTTAACCCTACTCATAAAGCAGTACTGTCAATTTTCTTTAGGTTATCCCTTCGATTTCTTATTGTGGTTAAAATCTATCTCATTTTAATTTGTATTCACAATGAACATTTGGGATTTTTACTCTCACGATGATGAAGAAATTATAAAATTATGGAAATTATAAATAAATTATACTTATACATATATATATATATATAAGTAGACCGATTTATAGTCGGAGAAGTAAACACAAGTGGCACAACACTCAGTGCCAAGAAGTTTCAAAGAAGATTTCGTCTGATTTCGTGTCAGTAAAGAAACGACATCATTATTAGTGAAAGAAATTGAACCTCAGTTAAAATTCAACACCAATAAAAACATCAGCGAGGTGCTCGTAACTTGGAGCTAACACTCCTTATCGAGGAGTACTTTGCAAGGTTGTAAACTTCTAATCATACCTACAGCATTCTTATAATAATTTAAAACAATATAATATGTAAAAGAAATAAAATTACTCGGATACATAATTGTTTTATTTTTAATTCCAACAACAGAAGCTCTTTTTGTCTTATTTCATCATTATGTCTATTTGCTTTAACTTTTTCTTCATAAAATAAATGAACACACTATTAAACCACACACAATCACAAAATACTTTGAAACTTCAAGTAAAATGAAACATCGTAGCTGTTTATCGACTCGTTAATGGCGGTAACCACGCGGTAACTGTTTTACCGACGCGTTAATGACGTTTAACTAAAATTGCCACCGAACTGCGTGGTGCAGGACGCAACTAAACGCATTTAAGTTAAATGTATTTAGGGTCTTAAATTCGTTCAGTTAAATAAAATTTGCGATAGTTGGTGCAAGTCGCCCTTAATTTATTATATTTCACATTATTATAATATAATATTATGCTCTCCAACTACCATCTTACTATAAACTTTCTCATCGCTATGTTTTTTATATTGGTCACAATTGAAATGTTGAGTTTGTTTGCTTAAATAAAATACTGTTTTGTTTTTGTTGTAGTTACTCTATGTTTGTATTTAACATTGGTAAATTTATTTAGTCATATTTGTATGCTATCAGTAAGTACCTTGAACAAAGCTTTTGTTAAATTTTTAATATGTTTACTAAAGTCACTCGTAAAATATGTAAGCACAACGATTTTTTAATGTAATTCTTAATTTTATCCAGTTAAAAGTCATCCAATGGGAAAAATGTATTTTCAAATAAGTTTTAGAATAATCTTGTAATTGTTTGGTTTCACGTTTCTCTTAAACTACTGTTATTCTGGTCATGTACCATATATCCTTAAATGTTTTTTACACTAGATATTTTTCGTTTCCTTGTACGTTGTTAGACAAATTGTGAATGTTGTAATAATTTTTTATATATGCTGAGCAAAGCCTTGAACAATATTATATCTTACAAATAGTAGTATTATTTTGTGGTCATTGCAACATTATATATTGTGGATAAATTATACCATTATAATATACCAAATAATAATAACCATTAAATTATACCAAATGGTACCATTCTCAAAGACTTTAGTGTTTAGTTTAGGCATTTGGTTGTAAACAGCAAGAAATGACCAATATTTTATCATAACTTGATGCAAGGATGTTACATACTAAATACTTTGCATGATTTATTTTCATAAATATCTGTTTTTTTTATAATAATTTGTTTATATCTATTGTTTCTGTTTTTGTTAAAAACTTTGTGATGACATTTTTTTAAATGCAACATGACTTTGCGGTATTTGTTACTGACTTGTATTTTAAAAGTTTGTTTTGTATGGTACCACCATCTTCAACAACGCAATCCTTGCTTACTAATTGGCTTCATGGCTTAAATTAGGGCTTGTTTTTAATCTGACTTCAATATCAACATCTTAATGGTGATTTTTTTTCTAAACCACACTTGGTGTCATTATATTTGACTCAATTTTTAATTTAGCACTGCCGGCTATGTTTCCACACTTCACTAACTTGATGTCTTAGAAATATTATCTGAAATATATCCTCAACCTGTAGAAATACATATAGTACAGGTTTACCTGTAATACATGATGTACTTCTTTTGAATGACCTTAAAAATGAGTAAACCGCTCCTCTTCTACAAGATTTGCTTGACTCCGAGTCACAGAGTTTAAAATTTAATTTTCTCTTATGATGTATGATATATGTTTCACTGATCGGTCTGGTAATTTAATACTTGACAAATCTCACTTAGAGACAACTTACGCTTAGGTCTGCTTGGTCTGATGCATCAAATAGACTCCTTGATCCCTCTCGTGTGAATGTTGCAATGTTTGGGGACAGGTCATTCAATGCGCTGGATTCGTAATCTTGAATGACTTCCCATTTAGTTTGAAGTCAGAAACTGGCTTTGAAAACTTTGAGAGTCGATTGAAAACACACATTTTAGAAAGGGCTGCATTGTGAAGTACCCTCGATGCGACACTAAAGGGCGCTATATAACGTTGGCTAAATATAATATTAAATGGACATTGTGGTTCAGTGTTAACGGTGTCCGTATCGTCCCTGGCGCTTTACCTCGGCACGCTGGACGCGGCGGCGCTGATGCATGGTCTGATGCTCCGCACAGTGCTGAGGGCTCCGTCCACCTCCTTCTTCGATGTCACGCCCGTGGGCCGCATCCTCAACCGCTTCAGCAAGGACGTTGACGTGCTGGACAACGTGCTGCCCATGACATTACGAGGATGGGTCTCATGCTTCTTTGCGGTAGGGGGTTTATTAAAAATTAAATAATTATATTCCTATCGTTATATGGCGGTTCTCAGCATGTAGGGGTAATATCCTGTTGCTGTGACCTCTTTTGTAACACAACATTTATAAGGAAGTGGTTACAATTTTAGAATCACAATTAATTCAACAGCTTGTTTCTAGATAATTGTCCTTTAACTTGTTCGCTGCTAACTGTTCTCACCGGGCCATTCGGGTTTAGTTCATTTTACATCCTCAGAATTGAATGGCAGCGAACCTGTAAAGTTTTTTGATTGAACTGAATTCTTTGTGAAATGATTTCTAATAGCTAAATTCTTAAAATTTTGATCCATTGCCAATTTCTATCGATAATTTACTGTGGTACCGGATTTCTTCTAAACGTAGTATTGAAGTATAATTTTCTTTCCAAATTATTCCCATTTTACAATTCTTACTAACTTCATGTCTACCACTGAGTTCGTAGTAATTGTGTAATATTTAGATCATGGTGCGCTTGTCCCTGCGATCAGCTGTTGTAGTCTATCACATGATCGGGGCTTGGTAGACATTAAATTAATAAGTACTCATCAGTTAGTGTTCCTTACTTTGTAATTGATTCCATATCCATCTTTTCCTGTTCTATTTTGTATTTACAATCTTTTCTATGGTGAAGCAATTTTTTTTTAATTATTGGAATTATGGTCAACGATTTTAATGTTTTGTTCTTGTGCTTTGTTTTATTTTGTGATTAGGAAATTTTTTATATTTACATACTTGTCATATATCTTTACATTATTGTTTACTACGTAACTTATCTAGTTTTATAAAATAGTTATTGTTGTCACTGGAATGTTTTAGTAAATGATTATTTATTCAATATAAATATTACCGTTTTGTTTTAATCGTTTTAAGATACATAAAATATATCTGTGAAAATACTTATAAGCTTACTAATAATAAGCCCATTGTTATTATGTACAAGTTTGATCTGTGTCCACTGTAATTAAATTTGAGTAATCACTCATAACTTTGCACTGCACATTCATGTATAATTTGTTGGCACTTACTCTTAGTTATTGGTTATTATTTAATGTACTTAATGGGTTTGGTTGTTGCATGATAGTCAGTAAGCGTACTTACATTTGTGCTGTTTTAAATTCTGTTACTCTATGATCTTATGTATACATTTTCCTGTTTCTTCCTGTATTTTCCTATTTAAATTTATTTTTATTTTACCAAGTTCTAATAATGTGCTTTATTATAAATAATTATGATTATTGTGACTTCTTCCGAAATGAATGAAATAACATGCATTAAAAATGGTACTGCAAAACATACTAACCATCAGCAGCCCTTTTTTCAGAGTTCTTTGAATTATTTAGTGTCAGTCTTTCCATAAAAATGCTTTCAATTATTTTTGTATAGTTTTATATTATCAAATTATTTATTACATTATTCATTATTGAAACAATATTAAAAATATGCAAACAATTTGAAAAACATACAGTAAAGAAAAGAAGTAAGATATTTGTAAAAAGCGTTAACTTTGAGGCTCATCATAATTTACAATAGAAACACATAAATTTGTTTTTGCGTTTGAAAGTGGTCAAAAACAAATTTATGTGTTTCTTAATTTAACCTAATCTTTTTCTTTTCTGCCGCAGCTTTCATGCAAACTACAGATTGTAATGTTAACTTAACATTTTAACAATTTTGATTAATATTTTTTTAAAGTTACAATGAGTTCTATAAACTAAAAACACTAACCATAAATAGCTTTCAATCATGAGTGCCTTTCATACCAACAGTAACTACTACAGTTTGTAGGTGCCTAACGTCTAAGTATGAAACAACCCATCTTAAAATGTTATCTTCTTAGATCCCCTTGTGAGCAGAATGTTTGAAATTCGAAGGCCAGCTCCGTCTGCGTTCTGCCGGTTAAATGACAAGTGCTGAGATTTTTCAAATAAACTTTAAATCAATATGTTTCCAGCTTTGGCGTTTTTGAGTGGCAGCCTCGCGTTGGCTTTTGGGGCCCTCAACTCCTCTCTCATCCTCCACACGGAGCTGCTTCATTGCATTATGCGCCAACCAGTGTCTTTCTTTGATATTACACCAATAGGCCGCGTTTTGTCTCGACTCTCATTAGATGTTGACATTCTGGACAACAGGGTCCCCCTTGATCTCCGCCAGGCAATTCTCGGGTTTTTCAGGGTATGTCAATTGGGATATATTACTGAAATGAAGGCATTCATGTGTTTTTTGGGAAATTGGTGGCCTTGTGAAATCTAATAATTGTGTTGAAATTTCAAGGTAATCCTAGCTTTCTTTATATCTGCGAAGTAATGTTGTTTTGGCGAAAAGATGAAATCAACAAAAAAATCTGTTGTGGACAATGATTTAGTTGCAGAGTCATTCGCCAAATCAAAATTACAGTCGGTACAGTTTTAAGGTTTACGGTTTTATCTAATCAATAGAAATGCGTGATGGAATTTGGTATTATAGTCTTCACGACTATTGTAGTCGTAACGTGTTGTGATATTTGTACTTCATGATTCATTCTATTTTTTCGTGAAGATTTCTTGCTGCCTTGGATTTTCTTCTTTCAATTTACTTCTCTGTTTACTTCGGTTATGGTCATTAAGGAACTCAATATTTTTCATTTTCCCACATTAAAATACTTGCTTATTCTTAGCTGTTGATTACTAACATCTTATCACAAGAGTTGTTAAATCAATTAGTTCTAGAGAATCAAATAATACGCCACTTAGGTCGCATTATAACTCCAGGGGTTAATACTAGAAGTACCTATGTCAGATTTTAATTGTTTGAGTTAAGTATCGGAAAATACTGTAAAATGCCCTTTCTTTTAAATGCACAAAAGCCGAAAGAAATGTCTAACGCCTAACCTAAACCTGTCTAAGGCCTATCTAACGTGTATGTCAAAAGAATGTTTTGAAATATTTCTATGCCAAGAAATAAACAACTAGTAGCCTTTTCTGAACAATTTACGCATTTGACAAAGGCACTAGAAGTAAATAAACCACCAAAACCTCAATCGATTTCAGCCATTTAAAAAAAATAATGTTAAACCGCGCAAGAGTCCCAACTGCTCCCATTCGTCTGGAGCCAATGAGACTGGCATCTCCCCAATCGGGGTAGGTTGTGAGGCTGAAGGTAGTGGGGAGGGAAAAGAGATGAGGAAGAGGAAAGTGGGGAAGTACCTGGCTATTCAGATCTGGTCACCCAACACGGCCAAAACCATTTCATGCACAATTCCGAAGGTGGTCCTACACCAGGGTGATACTGAGAGTATATTCTACTCTGGTAAGTGCCGCAAATATACTTTATATTATTTCAAATGAGTAAATTGTAAAATAACAGAAATTAACCAAAATTTACTTTCGCACGCCGGGATTTGAACCCGCGACCTACCTTTCGCTTTCTAGTCGAGAGCCTTACCCCTCGAACACGGAGGCCGTCAAAACATTGGTTTTTTGACCCCGTTCTCCCATTTAAAACTTAACCTTAGCTTTTACTTTACCTCCAGGGAAATGACCCAGCCATGGTAAAGTGAATCAATTTGCTACATAGACGCACGGAAATAGAGTACAAGCATGAATAAATGTTGAGTTCCACTGCATGAACTTATACTTTTTGCATGAATATGGTTTATGTACATGATAGAGATAGAATTAGAAAGCATGGTTGCATGGACACCTGGAATGATTTGTAATGCTGGGTATTGTGAGAGTAATTGGAGGTTCCATGACTATAAGGAGGGTGATGGTTACAGCGCTGTCCTCCATAGCGGTGGATCTGTCCCCGTCGCTGGGTTGCCTGATCGCTGCTCGGGCCATGCACGGGGTACTGCTCCACGGAGTGTTCAGGGCTCCGCTGCAGTTCTTTGACACCACCCCCACAGGACGCATCCTGGCTAGGTTCTCAAAGGACGTTGATGTTATGGATAACTCTCTGCCATTTGAAATAAGCGATTGCCTCTATTGCATCTTCGAGGTAAATTCTATAAACGTACAATCCAAATGACAATATTCCGGTGTTTACTTGAACATTGAAAAGTAAATCAATTATTATTTCTTGTCATTTTTATGTAATTAAGCATCCAGTCTCCTTCACTGAGCTATTATTATTTACGGATTTTAAAAAATTGGAGTTTTTTATGTTTTTGTGTTTGGCTTTTGCTTTGTGTTTTAAGAGTTTTTTGAATTTTTTTTTTGGCGTAGTGAATTTATTATTATGCTTAAATCTAATGAAATTATATTGAATTTATATAATCAAGATAGGATGTTACCAAATTGAATTGAAGCAAATTTAAATGGTGAGATTGAATGTAACATGAAATTACTTATTACAAGTAGTGAAACTGAAGACAATACCTAGTATTTTACCAATATTATTGTAACAACCAATTGGGCATGGTGCATTGCATTTTAATGTTGAGTTATATAAATGTAATAACAATTTCTTAATAATCAATTTTATAGTTGAATGCATTTACTTAATTTTGTATTTTCCATTCCACTTAAAATATTGTAACAAACCGTTTTTTTTACTAATCTCTTGACTTGTAATTCCTGAGCTTTACAAATAATTGTTGCACTTAATTTCAAACACCGCTAGACCAGTTTTTTTTTTGTCAATTTAAGTCTGGAATTTGATTTGAATTAAGGTACTCCAGTCGTATTTTTTGTTGTTTGTTTTGCCTAAATGAAATACTGTTGTTTTTGTTGTAGCTGTATGTTTGTATTTAAAATAGCTCAAGTTATTTAGTCATATTATTATGCTACATTAAATGAAGCTTTTGCTAAATAATTATACCTGTACTGACTTAAAGTAAGTAATTAAGTATTAAATTCAACTATAAAATATTGACACACTTGAGCACAAAGAAATGTTAATGTATTGGGTAATCTAAATTTAGTCCAGTGAAAAATCATCCAATTGGCAAAGTGTATTTTGAAACTAAAGTAACAGTCGTGCATAAATGTGGATGGCTTCACAATTATTTATTTTTCACTCTGTATGCAAACTTTTCTCACTCAATTTACTTTGTTCTGAACAATGTGTAGAACTTTTGAGCTGTTATACATAATTTATATGTATTTGTTCATTTCCATAAATGCTGAGCAAAGCCTTGTTTATTATTGACTGATCATTCCAATCATAAAATTAAGTAACAATTTATAAAGTATATTGTATTTATTATTGTAACAAAGATGTCAGTGTCACGTAATTGTTGAAATTTTTATTGATAACCTGTATTTATTATAACTTTATGCAAATTTTTAGTTTTCTAAATTTTATCACTTTGTATTGTTTGTTTTCGTACATTATAATTATAGGCACTCCTGTTTTCATTAGAAATTTTGTGACGCACCAAATTATTTTAATACTACATGACGCTGCAGTGTTTGTTATTGACTCATTTAAAATATATATTTTTTGTATGGTAACGCCATCTTGCCATTCCTTGGGTTCTGATTTCTCCATTTGCCGTTTTCGTTTTGAATCGTGTACCCTGCCGGATTTGTTTTAAATAAATTATTTTTAAGCCGTCGGGTCACGTAGTGGCATTTTACCACGAAACATCAATAACCGTTGTGCCATATGACACATACTCATAAAACTCATTCTATTGTCTTTTTATTATGATAAGACATTACGATATGAACCGTATTCGAAAGAGAAAACACCAACCTTTTAAGAATTTACCGTACGTACGTTAAAAAACAACAAATCTATTTGTAATTAAATGTCCAGCGTGAATATTTCTAAATAAATCTCTTGTATCACAGATTTTGTAACTAATACTTATCATTGTCTAATCCCAAGGGGTTAAATCTAAACTTTTGTGTTATTACTATTTATTTATTTTATTATTTATTTAACTATTTTTCGAATTTGGTTCAACACTGCTGTCTATGTTTCTTGACTTGAAGTCTTGGAAATATTTATAGTTTTATTAATAATATCATAAAGCTCCTCAACCTATAAAAATAGTACAGACTTACCTGTAAATGTGTGATGCTTTTGAATGAAAATGGAGTAAATCACGCATCTTCTACATGGTTCCTTTCACTGGTTTCGAGTCACAGAGAGAGTTCAGCTTAAAATTTGTTATACGGCTATAAGGCATTGCTGGCACCGTCAAACTAGGCTGGTTCTGAATGACTCACGATTGGGCCGGCCAAGTCTGCGTGAACCCTCTAGTACTTATGTTGTCAAGTTTGGAGACAGCATTCAACACGCTGGCTCCACATTCTCGGAATGACCTCTCATTTAATTAGGTCAGAATCAGTTTTTGGGTTTACAGTTTTATCTAAAATGGTAAGAGGGTGAAGGGATTTGGTATTATGGTCTTGATGACTATTTTAGTTGTAATGTGTTGTGATACTGGTAATTCATAATTGATTCTGTTTGTTCTTGAACTTTGCTGTCATGGGTTTTTCGTCTTTCTATTTACTTCTCTGTTTACTTATAACTCAATATATTTCATTTTCCCACATTAAAAACTCTACTAACTCTACTCTTGGCTGTTATTGCTAATATCGTATCACAAGAGTTGTTGAATCAAAGTTGAATAATTCTCCCCTTAGGTCGCATTTCATCCAGATATAACTAAAGTCAAGGTTTAACTGTATACATATAGCCAAAACTTTATTTAGTACTCTGTTATTGTACGTTTAGAGAGCTTGGTCTCTTGGAATAATTAGTGTCGCTGGGTATTGTGAGAGTAATTGGTGGTTCCATGACTACAAGGAGGGTGATGGTTGCAGCGCTGTCCTCCCTAGCGGAGGATCTGTCCCCTTTGCTGGGCTGCCTGATTGCTGCTCGGGCCATGCACGAGGTGCTGCTCTACGGGGTGCTCAGAGCTCCGCTGCACTTCTTCGACACCACCCCCGCAGGACGTATCCTGGCTAGGTTCTCAAAGGATGTTGATATTATGGATAACTCTTTGCCATTTCAAATAAGTGATTGCGTCTATTGCACCTTCCAGGTAAATTTTATATTAAACATGCAATCTAAATGACAAAAAGTGTTGTCAATGTTTACTTGCACATTGAAAAGTAAATAAATAAATAAAATAATAAATAGTAAATTTCACCGGGTCACTGGAGCCAGGATGCGGCTAATGGCCTCCGCCAGCACTGTGGTGGTGACCGCAGCCTACCAGCACCAAGTGCCACTCCTGAGTGAGCGCTGGGCCCAAGCTCTCTCAAGACCACGCCTTGCATAGTTGTCCTTAATTGTTAATTTATTTTTGTCCATATATTTTTGCATTTATCATATATCGTACAAAAAATATGTATATCTATATGGGAAGTGTGGGATTGCACTAACCTCCCCACATCCTGGAATAAAAATTATTGTTGATGTCATTTTTTTATAAATATGCAACGAGCCTTCCTCGCTGATTTAATACTTAACTTCTTGTTATTTGTTTTACACAATTTATTTTACGAATTTAAAAAACAGTCGTGATTTTTGTCAACCGGCTTTTGCTTTGCGTGTTTTAATGAGTTTTTTCTTTTATTTTTTAGTAACTTTATTATTATACAAGTCTATTGATATTATGTTAAGTTTATAATATATTGTAATCGAGAAAAGATGTTATTATTTACCATATTGAATTGAAATCACGCTGAATATTTTTTTATTACAAATACTGGTGAAAATGCCTGGTATTTTACCAACATAATTTTATCAATCTTGTAATTTTTTCAATTGGGCATGGTGCAATACATTTTAAATTATATCTAAATGTTATTTTATTACAATTTTGTATATTTTTATAGATTGCCTTTTACATGTGTAATTTTGCAATCAGTGCTTTGTATGATTATATTTTTTGAAATGTGAGCTTGAATGTATCTTTTTTGTAACATTACTTCATTTATTGTTACTTCAAAAGAATTTTTTTTATCTACATAATGAAATATTTAGCAGATGTTAAATTGCAGATTCGGCTGGTGGCTTTTTGTATGAGAACAATTAACATCCCATTTATTTAAAAAATTCGTTTCTTATGCTACCTTGGCCTATTGTAGGTTCAAATATGTTGCCATTTTTTGTTCTATCTTTGCACAGTAAATTTTGCCGATGCCTAAGCGAAATTTCACATTATTAATGTGGTTTCTAATCACATTTATCCATTAATATTTTGTGTGTAACACGTATACCATAATTCCAATTTAATTACATAATATGTCATATATCGTGCTTCAAACCTAGGAAAAGATATGCAGTAACCATCTTTCGATCGTAAGAGTGTACAACATATAAACCTCTACTATTTTGGATAATGAAGTCATGATTTCACATTATCTTTAAATGTTTCCAGGTGGCTGCTACGCTAGTTGTGATTAGCATCTCAACACCGATCTTTATAGCGGTGATTGTGCCGATTGGTATAATCTACTACTTCATCCAGAGGTTCTATGTGGCCACCTCGAGGCAGCTGAAGCGGTTGGAGTCCGTGTCCAGGTCACCCATTTACTCCCACTTTGGGGAAAGTGTCACCGGAGCCTCCATCATCAGAGCTTACGGCATTCAAGACAGGTAAGGTTAATTTCTTATATTATATATATATATATATACATATTTCATTCCTTATATTCATAAATGACATCGTAAGTTGGTTCGATGATGTAAAATTTCTGCGCTTTCCTGATGACATAAAATTATACAAAGAAATATCCAATTTTAGCGACTGCCTAATCTTACAGTCAAACATCAACAAACTACACAATTGGTGTATCGCTAACAAGTTATTCCTCAATGTTGATAAATGTAAGACACTAACATTTTTATTGGATCAATACCCCTTTCTTATTTAACTACGCTATAGACAACAAAATCTTTAAAATTAGGGATCTTGATGTTTGACACTCAATTAAATTTTGTAAATCACATACAACAAATAACTAATAAAGGCATGAAGACATTGGTATTTATAATCAGAACTATCAAAGACTTCGATTCATTGGAAGTTATAAAAATCGTATATTTGTCACTAGTTTGTTAGAATACAATTCAATAGTGTGGTCCCCATATTATTAAATTTATATAAAAAAATATGAGCAGCACAAATTTTTACGATTTATTAACTTCAAATTACTCTTACCTATTTGACACATAAACTATACTTTCTTACTAAATATGCTTAAAAATACATTCCCTAAAAAATAGTTTAAAATTATTCATTCCAAACCAGACCGTTGTGAACTCCTCCTGCATCTCATCGACTATGTACCAAATCGAACAACCAGGCTTATTATTCTACAATGTTAATTCCGGGTCTAACTATCACACATACGCTATCACCTATATCTCGCCTTCATACAGTTGGAAACAAATTCACCTCAAATATTGACATATTAAATATAAGTTTACCAGCTTATAAGACATACCTGAATGATGTTTTTATCTAGCATAATATTATTATTAAGGAACATTGCGTAGTAGCGATTGCATTTAATAAAATATATTCTTCTTATTGTAAATTACTTGTAAATTGCGTATTATGAACCTGTACTATTATTTTTTTTTCCCCTTCTTTTTCTCTTTTCTCTCCTTTCTTATATTATGTACATTTATATGGAACTTTATATGTACCATGTATTATGTTCATTTTTTGTTTGTTTTTTTTTTTTATATTAACTCCACACAGGAGGCCCTGAAGAAAATAATTTCCCTCAGGGCCTATGTCATCTTTGGGGATGCTGTGTGGAGGGCCTTTTTGTGGAGAGGAAGGAGTGAACATGGGTCTTGAAGAGTCCCATGTTGTAGGAGGGAGGAAACACAGAGGCCGGCAGTTCGTTCCACAGCCGAGCTGTTGAACTTAAGAACGAATCGTAGAAGCGACCCGTTCTCATGTGACAAATGTCAACCGTGTACAAATGTTGGGCGCGCGTTTGGCGTGTGTAACATCACTATTGGTGTCGCACATCACTAGTGCTAGAGGTGATTGTAACACATTGTATTGTCGTCTGTGGTCACGCTAACAAGCTCTCTGTATAACCGTCACAAGAATAAAAGTCTATCTCATAAAATACAATCAGTGTTTTAATATAAAGTCATCCACATTAAATAGAATAAAACATGGTGTCAGAAGTGGGATCTCGATAATAAATAATAATAATACTGGAAGTTGGATGTTAATAACATAAATTGAAAAATATTAAGTATAATTTAAAATGGCGAAGGACGCGCAAAAGTCGCACATACAACATGATTTTCATGCCCTGTCAAATCTGCAAGTGTTGTCAAATAATATGAATAATGATTCAAAATGGAAAAATTGGTGGCAAGACTACGAAATATACCTGGTAGCGTCAGGTTTGGAAGAAGCTACAGAACAAAGAAAAATCGCAATTCTGCTTCATTCAATTGGCTCCAAAGGTATGGAAATTTTCAAATCATTTAACATGAACATGGAATCAAGCACGCTACGACAAGTCAAGAAAAAGTTTGATGAATATTTTGCACCTCACAAAAACTTAACAATGATAAGAAATTCATTTTTTACACGAAAACAAAATAATTCAGAAGACATCAATAATTTTCTATTGGACTTGGAAAATTTAAGTTTGGATTGTGAATTTGGAAATTTAAGAGAATCTCTGGTAAGAGACATATTTATTGCAAATATGTGTGCAAATTTAAATCATATCCGTCAACGCTTATTACAAGATTCTACATTGTCATTACAAAAAACGATTGAAATTGCAAAAACCATCTTATTGTCACAAAGCAATGCAGAGAAAATTAACCAACAAACACACACAGAAAATATTCTTCAAATCAGTCGTAATAAAAATACTTCAAGACAGTCGAGAGCATCATGTCAGTCAAGTCTAAGAGGGTCAACTTCAAGAAGATCAAGTCAGTTTGGATCTTCAAGTCGTCATGGGTCACCATCATCATCATCACAGCCAAGGTCAAGTGGTCATATCAATCCATGTGGAAGATGTGGTCAGCATCATCGCTACAAGTGCCCAGCAGTCAATGTCAAATGCAGGTCATGTAATTCTTTTGGTCATTTTGCTAAATATTGTTTTAAAAATAATTGTCACAATAAAGTCAGAAATTTAAACTTAGAGTCATCAAAACCCAATGATGACAGTGCTAATTTCACTGAGGGTCATTTTATTGCAACAATCAGAAATATTAATAATAACAATTATTCAAGTCAAGCATGGCACATAGATATAATAATTAATAATAAAACATTAGACTGTATCTTGGATACAGGAGCTGATATAAATGTAATGTCATTGACAAACTTTAAAAAGTTAAATTTATGTAATACAATTTTACAAAAAGTTTTTACAAAAGTGTCAGGATTTGGAGGTAATAAAATACCTATTATTGGTCATTGTGATATTGTATGTCAAATCAATGGAAATGTCATAAGTAAAATAATATTTTTTGTCACAAATATAGAATGTCAATCAGTCTTAGGTCTTCCAACTATTCAGAAATTTGGAATTATAAAAAGAATATTTAATGTTCAATATGATCATAACACCTTATTTACTGAATATAATGACATTTTTCAGGGTCTCGGATGTTTACCACCTGTCGTTCATCTCAAACTTCGTCAAGATGCCGTTCCGTGCGTTGATCCTCCGAGGAAAGTCCCATTTGCCTTACAAAACAGACTTCGTGAGGAATTAGATCGCATGGACAAGATGAAGGTCATTGAAAAGGTTACTAAACCTACTTCTTGGGTAAATTCTGTTGTCATAACTGTCAAGGAGTCAGGTAAATTAAGAATTTGTCTTGATCCTAGAAAATTAAATAACTGCATAATGAGAGAATATTTTCCATTAAAAAACATCGATGAAATTAGATCAAAACTTATAGGTGCTGCATATTTTTCACATCTAGATGCTTATTCTGGATTTTGGTCATTGAAGTTAGATGAAGAAAGTAGTGATTTATGTACTTTTCAAACTCCATTTGGAAGGTACAGGTATTTAAGACTACCGTTTGGAATAAACGCAGCAACGGAAATTTTTTATAGGATTATGGTAGATTTGTTTGGAGATCTGGAAGGTATATTAATTTTTGTCGACGATTTTTTAATTTATGGAGAAACTGAAGAAATTCATAATTTTAGGTTAAGAAAAGTCTTGGAAAGGGCTAGAGAAGTCAACTTAAAATTAAATAAGTCGAAATGTAAATTTTTAGTCAAGGAAGTATGTTTCCTAGGTTATATTTTTAGTAAGGAAGGAGTAAAAGTTGACAAAGAGAAAGTCAAAGCTATTTTAGAGTTGCCGTCTCCTAAAAATGTCAAAGATTTACAAAGATTTTTAGGAATGGTAAATTATTTGGGCCCATTCATTGAAAACTTATCAAATAAGTCACAAATTTTGAGAAATTTATTAAAAAATAATGTTATATGGTCATGGGATGAAAATTGTGAAAAATGTTTTAAAACTTTGAAAGAGGCTATTTCAAATGCAACAGTTTTAAGTCATTATGATCCAAAAATACCACTAACTTTATCAGTCGATGCATCAAAATCAGCTATAGGAGCAGTTATTATGCAAAATAACCGTCCAATTGCATTTAGTTCAAAAACAATGACACAGTCGCAGGAAAATTATGCTCAAATTGAAAAAGAATTATTTGCCATACAATTTGGTTGTAATAAGTTTCATCAGTATATTTATGGTAACAAAGTGACAGTACAAACTGATCACAAACCTTTAGTCTATTTATTTAAAAAACCTTTACATGATGTACCAGCTAGATTGCAACGTATGATGTTAGCTCTTCAATCTTATGATTTAAATGTTATACATGTCCCAGGTAAAGAAATGTATATATCAGATACTTTATCTAGAGCAGCTTTAAAAGATCATTATATACCCGATTATGAGTCTGATCTACATTGTCATGTAAATTCAATATATATGAACTTAGCTATTAGTGAAGAATATCGTAAAAAATTGAGTAATGCTACTGCTTTGGATGAAACTATGCAAATATTAAAAAAATATTATTATGAAGGTTGGCCGAATAGCAAAGATAAAGTTCATTACACTTTAAAATGTTATTATAATATTCAAGACGAAATTCATGTCATTAATGAGTTAATATTTAAGGGTAATAAATTGCTAGTACCTCAAACTATGAGAAAAGAAATGTTAAACAAAATACATGAAGGACATCAAGGAATAAACAAATGTTTAAGATTAGCTAGAGATACTTTATATTGGCCTAGTATCACTGTAGATATAAAAAATTTAATTGAGCAATGTCAAATATGTAATAAATTTAAAGTTTCTAATCAGAAGGAACCACTGATAAATTATGAAATTAATAAGTTTCCATGGCAACAAGTAGGTATTGATTTAATGTATTTTGATAATCAAACGTACCTCATTGTAACAGATTACTATTCAAAGTTTATTGAAACTGCTTTCCTAAATAATAATTCTACTGCAAAAAATGTCATAATTCACTTAAAATCTATTTTTGCACGTCATGGTATACCAATGTCTTTAGTCTCTGATGGAGGTCCGCCTTTTCAAGCTATTGAATTCAAATCATTTTTATACGATTGGGATATAGAACATGTAGTTACTAGTCCATATCATTCTCAATCTAATGGTCAGGCAGAAAGTTCTGTTAAAATTATAAAAAATATTCTAAAAAAGTCAAAAGAAACAAATACAGATCCTTATATAGCTCTATTATATTATAGAAACACACCTAAAGCCAATTTACCGTCACCTGCTCAATTATTAATGTCTAGAACTTTAAGAATGAATATTCCTTTAACTCAAATTAAATTAAAACCAAAGGTTGTAAGATTCTCAGATTACAAAAACTGCGTTGAAAAAAATAATTCAAAAAATTCTAAATATTATAATGTCAATGCAAAACCTATGTCTATATTTAAAACAGGAGATTATGTGTATTTTAAGAAAAACCCTAAAAGTAATTGGTTACCAGCTGTGGTCAAGGAAAAATTAAAATGTAACAGGTCTTATATTGTTGAAGATTATTATGGTAACACGTACAGACGAAATAGAATTCACTTAAAAATGAGATATAATACAAATGTTAATAATGACCATCTGTCCATGCGATCTGATCCGGCACTTGAAGAGGCAGAAGCTGGAGATGAGGGACAGGTGGGAGAATATAATAATTTGAACAACCCTTACATTACCAGATATGGTAGAGTGGTCAAACAACCCGATAGGTATAATGTCTAATGTCAGTGTATTTAAGATTTTATTGTATTGTATGTAAGCATAATGTCTAATATCAATGTATTTGAATTTTTATTGTTTTTATAAATAAAGAAAGGGGATGTAACATCACTATTGGTGTCGCACATCACTAGTGCTAGAGGTGATTGTAACACATTGTATTGTCGTCTGTGGTCACGCTAACAAGCTCTCTGTATAACCGTCACAAGAATAAAAGTCTATCTCATAAAATACAATCAGTGTTTTAATATAAAGTCATCCACATTAAATAGAATAAAACAGCGTGTATCCCGACTACGCACCGGTGCCGAAGGGATCAATGACGCTAGTTCCTCAGAGCATCTTCAAAGATTGCAGTCCGTTTGTTAAGATTGGGGAATCTATCAAACGGACCGCCCATTTTTGCACAGAGTCAAGGGTTTTTTTCAGGTATTTAGGGGCTCCCGACCAGAGATGGCTGTTATCTAAACATTAATATGTAACTCCTGTTGTCCAGTGGCGGTTCTTCTCTTAGGTCAATTGGTGTTTGACCCCCTAAAATTATAAGACAACAATAATAATAAATTATGTGCATCAAAACAACTGGTCTTATTCTTAATTTATTTGAAATGTTCTGCGAAACAGCAGAGCGGCGGCTGCGAGTGACGAGCAATGACATCTGTTGTCTCTAATAGAAGCTTTCATTCACAAGTCCACACGATTCGCTGGCTCAATTTAAAAAATGTCCCCAGCTTTGGCATTTTCTGTCTGAATTCTATTCTGAATAAAAGAGATGGCACTATGTCTTTCGTCGAAGTAAAAATTAGGTACTGAAGAAAGCTTAGGGATATTTAGGTCATGGCCGTGAGGGAGACAGCACGATGAATATTAGATGTTTTAAAGAGATGGTGACGTGTGTGGAACATTGGTTGTTTTTCAATTGCTTCGCAACCAGTATCTTTGGATACTGCGGACGGGCTTTCAAACTTTTATTTTATTTACTTCAATGTTATGCACAACTACATTAAAATGTAATCTCTTCAAAATAATTTTGCTGTAAGTACAAGTTTTTCGCAGTTAAAAATCATACCTTTATTTATAAATGTGCTTTAACCCTTTGCAAATGGTACAAAAATTACAAATTGTGTTGTGCCACATTATTAAAGCTCTCAGTTATGATCCCATAGGGCTGAGAGACTCACTGGTTGAAACAAGTGCGCGTGAAGGTTCCGACACCAGTTCAGTTCCTGAAAACAGATTTATTTTCTGTCAGGATTTTTTTTAAAGACAAACTCACGCTCGTATGAAGCCGGTGTAAAGGGGTAAAATAATAATAATTGTTGGCAAATTTTGGTTATGCATATTTTTTTTAAATATCACCTCACGATGAGCTATTATATGAGGTAAAACTATTTCCCCTTACTTATAACGCGGTGTAAATATTAGGCGGCGCCTAAGGTCGGAATAGTGATAAACTTGACCTTTTACTACGGCGTAGGAATGGTTAAACCGGGCTTAACTGTGCCAACACTGAATCGACGCATAAGATTCTAATAAGTGAGATGGTATGAGTATAAAGGGCCAAAGTCACATTCACATAAGTGGTGTATAAAATTTCAGTGGTCCCTCTTTTTAATGTAAAACATTATCAGTTTTTTATTAAAAGGTTTATAAATATTATTTTGTATGCAGATTTATTTCAGAGTCTGAGTCCAAGGTGGACTACAACCAGGTGTGCTACTATCCCAGCATCATCGCCAATCGTTGGTTGGCTGTCAGGCTAGAGATGATTGGCAACTTGATCATCTTGTTCTCTGCGCTGTTTGCTGTCATCGGCAGGGACACCATCAACCCCGGTCTGGTGGGACTGTCTGTCAGCTACGCTCTCCAGGTATGCTGTCTACACCCACTCTAATATTATATCAACAGAAAGAAAATTGATATTCTGACAAGGACCATATAAATAGCTGCCCGTCTATTTGGCAAAGTGTGTTGTCGTCATCATGGCACCACTTCCTAGATTTTTTACTCTCTATGAGCTGCAGTCTCTCGCCATTCGCCTCCAATCACTTGTCCTTCCCATTCTGCACCAATCCTCCTCCACGCAGTTCATCCACCTCTTCTTCGATCTGCCTATGGGTCACTTCCACTTTGTCATAATTTTTCCGTTCATCTGGCATTTACAAAGCCTATACCATTTTAGTCCCGGTGACAACTGTAATACAGGGTTTTCCAATAAGAGGTGTTATTTTGATATTTAATCATAAAAGATCAATGGTTTCGTTGCTTGTGTGGCACGTAGCGCCGTCTTGTTGAAAGTAAACATTGTCCAGATCAATACCATCCAATTCCGGCCATAAAAAATCATTAATCATCTCTCGATAGCGCAATCCATTCACCGTAACTGTTGCTCCAGCCTCATTTTCGAAAAAGTAAGGTCCAATGACTCCGCCGGACCATAAACCGTACCAAACAGTCACACGTTGAGGATAGAGAGGCTTTTCAACAATAACTCTTGGGTTTTCCGAGCCCCAGATGCGACAATTTTGCTTGTTGACGAAGCCACCGAGGTGGAAATGGGTCTCATCACTCAAGATGATTTGCATTTGATTCACTCAAGTGAATTTTAATAATATATAATAAAAACACATAAATTTGTTTTTGACCACGATAGTTTTATTTTCACTCTACCGGTTTCGGAAGATCCCTTCCTTCGTCAGGAGAATATTTAAAACTAATCTACTACACAAAATATTGACACATAAATACAAAAATGTTAAGTGTTTGAGGGAGATGTCGACAAAGTGGAAGGGGTAATTACGGGAATTCCAGGAAGAACAGAGCGGTTAACTGGAAATATGTCAAGAATAGGACTATAAGACAGATTAATTTGGTTATTTATTATACTGGAGTTATTATTGATGGATTTTCTGATTTCAAGTGCTTCTAAATTATCTAATTTTTTGCCTTTATTACTACGGTGAAGAATTTTAACCCCTGTATCTTTATTAAAAGTATGATCGGTGGAAATGAGATGATTGGCAAACTCCGAAAAATTATTGTTATTTAAACATCTTAAATGTTCGGTGATTCTAATATTTATATTTCTAGTTGTCTTACCTATGTAGAACGATTGACAATCATTGCAACATAGTTGGTAAATGCCTGAGTGGCTAAATTTGTGATCTTTATCTTTAGTATTTTTAAGTAATTTTCCCAGGTTGTTATCAGTATAGAACGCGGGTTTAATGTGGGTAGGCAAATTTTTTGTACTAAGTGAAGAAAAATTGGATATGTATAAGATTTTACGCCATTGAAAGGGATTTATGATTTTATTATTAGTTTCAGGTGTACCAAATAAAAATGTATTCGTCGAAATGAGTTTAAGTTTCTTATTCAGGATTTTATCAATTAAATGTGTCGAGTAACCATTATTTAGAGCAATTTGTTTTATTTTTGACAGTTCAATTTCGAAATTAACAGCTGATAGTGGGATTTTTACTAAGCGGTGTACCATTGAATGATAGGCAGAATGTTTGTGTGATATCGGGTGGTTTGACGTGTTATGTATAGTTATATCCGTGAATGTCGGTTTACGATAGACGTTAAATTCAATTGTATTATTTATTGAAGTTAGTGTTAAATCTAGAAAATTAATCGATGCATTACTGCCTACCTCTACAGTGAATTGAATTTTTTTATGAAATGAATTTATAAGAAGAAGGAATTTAGTTAGTTGCCGCTCTGTTCCCGTCCAGATACAAAAAATATTGTCTACATATCGTTTCCAAGTGAGAACATTATTTAAGAGTGATGACTTACAATTAAAAATCTTATTTTCTAAGTTATTCATAAAAATATCTGCCAAAAGTGGGCTAGTAGGAGATCCCATAGGTAGCCCTTGGCTCTGTTGGAAGACGCAGTTGTTATACTGGAAATAATTTTGATTAAGGCACATATTGAATAAACGAGACAGGTCATCAATCATATCTTTATCTAAATTAGAGGATTTTAACATATCTACAATTATTTGTTTGCAATCAGTAGTTGGAACATTTGGAAATAAGTTAATTACATCAAACGAAATTAGCTTAGCATTATTGGGAATGAACAAGTCCTTAACTGAATTTATTAAATCAAATGAGTTTTTAATGGTATATTTGGGTGAAAACACATTAAAATTGTTGAAGACATTAGTGATATGAGAAGCTATTATGAAATTCGGGGAAGCACAGCATGACACGACAGGACGAATAGGTTCATTGATTTTATGTATTTTTAAAAACCCGTACAACTTGGGAATTTTAGGATTAGACTGCAAGAATTTATTCTGGTTAGGATAATCATCTTTAAAGATTTGAGATTTGCATGCATTTATTGAATTTTTTATATCTATTTGAAATTTATTAGTCGGATCTTTTTTTATAATAACGAAGTCGTCACTTTTTACGAAGTCTTCCATTTTTTCGTGGTAGGCCATTTTGTTCATTATGATCACAGTGTTTCCTTTGTCTGCCCTAGTAAGCACTAAATCCTTTTCAGCCAACGTTTTGCGAATTTTATTAGTGCATAAAATTTCTGGATGGATGACCTTTTTAATTTTATCTTTTGTTATTAGACTTTTAATTGTCTCAGCACTTTTGTACAGAAACGGTCTAGGTTGGTACGATAGAGCCGTTTCAATGTCCACTGCCACATTTTCAATAGCACTTTGTATGTTATTTTTATTGTAATTTAAATTATATTTTAGTCCTTTAGATAGTAAATTCATCTCTTCCGGGAGGAACACGTGGGAAGAGAGATTCTTCACTCGATCAAAAAATGTATGTTCTGGTTTATCTGGACACTGGTTACTGATGTTAGGTTTACAAAGATTTTGTAGTTTTTTATTTAATTTCACTTGTTTTTTGAACGCCTTTTCCGAGGTATACATCCTTATTTTATCGTCGAATAAAACCCACTCGACTGGATGTAAATCGTGTACTAGTTCAGTGTGTAGTAACATGATTTTAAGTTTAATTTCGTTTCTCTGTTTAAAAGCACCTTTCAAATCTTCTTTTAACCAAGCAACTTTAGCTCGGTAAGCAGAACTATTTGAAGTTGGGGAAGGAACGCACATTTTATTGAATTTATTATTAATATAATTCGGAAACACTTTACACTTTATACATCGCTGGTAGAAATATATGTCTAAACTCAGCATTCTGTATTTAATAGAAAAGTTTTTAAATTTTAATAATTTCAATGCGTTGTTGAAGCGTGTATCGTTCCATTTTTATTAATGGCGTAGTTTCTACTTTTCAAATGTCAAAAGATGACAGCTTCAAAAGTAACATCTACCGAAATAGCGGGCTATTCAAAATAACACCTCTTATTGGAAAACCCTGTAGATTAGGTTTTGTTTGTGCAAAATCATTAAGGCCGAGTGTAGTTTTTTATTAATTTAAAATAATGATAATATTATTAAGCAAATCGATAATGATAGTGTTTTCAACAAGTAAAAATTTTTTTATACATTTTTTAAATTAACATAGGCTTAGTAATTATCAAAATCAAATCGAAAATATGACCTTTTTCAGACCGTAATACGTGCGTTTTAAAAAATACTATTAAAGGCTGAATATCTGCAAAAAATACCTGAAGGGGTTTTCTTTAAACGTACGAAAAAAAAAACTAAAAAATAAATAAAATAGGTTCGTAGTTTAATTTTTTCATAAACACTAATTGTTCTTGTTTTTAAAATGCAGATTATAAAACTTTGGATACGTTTATTTAACAAAACTAAACGATAAATTATTGGTATTATATTTTTCCATTTTTTAAAGTTAATTTAATATTTTTTATACTAAAATTTAAGAAAGAACACATAGATTTTTAAATTACTTTTAAAATAGGCCGTCTGGTGCCGCCTATTTGAAAATTTCAATACGGTAGAACATCGAACTAAAAGCTTCTTTTAAATATCCCAACAGATGGCGCTATCATGGTCGGAGTCTTGGTTATTGTTTATTTTTCAAACCGATTGTATTATTAAGTTTTTGTTAGCATGAGTTATGCTATTCTGTACATTATACTGTAAAACTCTCGACTCGAAGTTTGCGGGATCGAATCCCGAAGTGGGCAAGTAAATTTTATTTGGTTAATTTGTGTTATTCACAATTAATGAATTAATATACGTATGGTATATTCGCGGTACGTTCCATAGTGAAAGATACTCTCAGTATCGCCTGGTGTAAGACCACCATTCAGAATTGAAACGTTGCTTGAAATGGCTTTAGCCGTGTTTGGTGACCAAATCTGAATAGCCAGGTAGATTCACTTATTCAATAAATAATACCCGTTCTACGGTCTAAATTTAAATAATGAATTTTGGTCTTTCATCAGGGCGATACTGACAGTATCTAATGCTCTGAAAAATGCCGCAAATATAATACTTATGTGCATGTTCGTTTCAAGAGACAGAAGGTCAGCGGTCCTATATCGATTTATTATTGTTTTTGTAAATTATTCTCAAAAAACATGAATGAAAAGACCAAACACAAATAACCTGACTGCCATATGTTGTGGTTAGAGTATTTTGAAGCGAGCAAGCGTAATTACTAGTGCCACGTAATTATGGTGCACGTGTGAGTCAACGCTCAATTAAATCAAATTTCCTCTGAAGCAGATACCACCAAACTGCAAATATTGACAATCGGTCAAGCAGACAATCCTCTCTGGATGGAGGCGAGGCATAAACGGCTCACAGCTTCGAAGTTTGGCGTTATATATAAATTAAGAAATTCTACACCCCGACACAATACTGTCAAGAATTTGCTTCTGAGGAGAGACCTCATGACCAAAGCCATAATCTATAGCAGAATCAAAGAAAAGACTGCGATTGACTTGTACGAGGAAAGATACAAGGTAAAAGTGTCGCCATGTGGTATTTTTGTGAGAAAGGAATGGCCATACTTGGGGGCAAGTCCAGATGGATTGGTTGGAGAAAATGGTATAGTAGAAGTAAAATGTCTGCCCTCAATCGGAAACAAAACTATTTTTGACGCAGCTCTGGAAGATAATATCTTCGTTGCCGTGCAGAATGGAATACTTGTGTTGAAGAAGTCACATAATTATTCATTTCAAGTTCGAGGACAATTATTCATTACAAGAAAGGACTTCTGTGACATTATAATTTATTCTGAAAGTGGAGTAGAAGTAATAAGAATATATCCTGACAATGAATTTGAGCTAAAAGTGTTACCACGCCTGACAAAGTTTTTCAACGAATCACTTTTGCCAGAGTTAGCGGATAGCCGAATTCAACGCGGTATGAAAATTAGAGAACCTGACCATGTTGTCAATGCTCTACAAGCCAAAGTTTTAAAAGCCAAAAATGTAGTTTAGTAGTGTTTTACAGTATAATTGGCTTATAAATCTGTGTTGCGTCGGTTGTGTATTGATGTTTGATCTATTTGTTTGTGTTAGTGTGTTTGTATTTTGTATTTTTACGGTTCGCTAAAACTTCTCCTATACTTGCGAACAAGTTATTCACATGATTTGCTACAGTTTCTGTACTTGTATTGGTATCTAATTTATTAATTTAATATTTAGATGTTCAATAGTATTTTTCTGTTTGTATTTTTGTGTGTATGTAACTTCTTTTAATATTTTCCATATTTACTTTGGGTTATTTTTTTTCAAGTTTTTCTTTATAGTACAATTCTTTAGCTATTCTAATAGTGAAGATGTTTCTATATCTTTTATAGTAATTAAGTTGTTCCATGCAGGGCCGGATTAAGCATGTCGGAGCCTCTAGGCAATGCACGTCTCGGGGCCCCTTCATCCTTTTTTAACTTCAAAAAAAAATTTTTTCTTCCACAACGTAATTATATTCATATTTAATTTGTTTTTTATACAACATTACGAAGGTATGCCTATAATTGTAAGATAAAGTACTTGAACTATACATCTATGGATATTATTATGGATACGGCACTGGTTCCATGTCGTACGGTGTATTTTTAATTTGTTTATGAATTTTGTCTCGTTTCCCTATGTTATCCATAACATTGTATTAAATTTATCCCAGGATTTTTCGACATTCTTATTTGTGCTATAATAGCACCGTTACTTTCTACTAATATTGTTCTATGCTATAACAGCACTATTATTGTTAATTTTTGTTATCTTTTCATTACCTTGTATACTCGTATACTGCATATTCTTTATTAAACATTATTTTATCAATATTTTGTAAGGAGCACTGTAGGATTATTTTTAATTTTGTCATAGTTTTAAGCGCACTTGAAATGAAATAACACAAAACTGCGATATACAAATATTACCTTATTATTAAATTGTTAAAGCAAACCATTTCTCATTAGTCATTACACACGACGGCATTTTGGCACTTTTTATGCATTTTACTTAGTTGTAGCAGTATAGTTGAATACATAAAATATTGTTGAACTAATCTCTCGCTGACATCGGATTAGCGGGTACAAATTCTCATTTTATGAAAATATTATAAAATAAAAATAAATAATAGTGTTTCAAGATTTGAAGACAAGATAAAGTATTATATATTATAATATGTAATGTAACATTATATATTTTAACATATAATTTAATGTTTAAATGTTCTAAAAAAATAAAAATAAAATATAAATATATATATATACATCATCATACACCCGTCATCTCCTTCGAGGTCCACAATACCTTCAGTCTCACAACAACCCCAATTGGGGATGCCATAGTCTCACTGGCTCCAGACGGGAGCAGTTGGGACTCTGGTGTGGTATTCAAAATTTTTTTTAAAAATGAAAACAATATTGTAAATATTATAATCAGATGCCAATTATATTTCCTACAAATATACATCTAATTTCGAGAAGTTGAATAAAGTGTTTTTAGCACGGCAAAATGGCAAAATTGCAATATTATTGTAACAATAGCAATATTATTATAGTAGACTAATAAAGCGGCCGCTACACTACTCGCTTCGACGCTTTGACGAAGTCCTCGACGAAGTTAGCCGAAGTTCGAAGTGCGTGCCCACACACTCGTGCAACTTCGCGAGTAACTCAGTCCAACCAGTCAGTGATTGGTTTATTTATGCCGTGACGCTTTGAGTCCTTTGACTCGGGCGCATTTACCGACAACAATCGGAAGTCGGGCGAAGCGAAGCGAAGTTGCCCGAAGCGAAGCGAAGTTCGTGCCCACACTATCGTATTCGGTCAACTTCGATCAACTTCGCGAGTAGTGTAGCTGTAGTAGTGTAATTTATAAACACATTGAAACGAAAGGAACGAAGCAACCGCAAGCAGCGTTATGCGTTGTTTGCGGTTCCTTCATTCCTTTCTCAAAGACAAATACATAGCACTATCTTTTTTTTATGTCAATACAAATATGGGATGCTAGGAAGAGGAATATGGGAAAATACCTGGCTATACAGATTCGGTCACCTAATACGGCTAAAGCCGTTTCAGGCCACATTCCGATTCTTTTTTTAAAATATATTACTTTGAAAAAGTTTATTTGTATTTATTTTTGTTCCATTTCCATAGTCCTCAATAAGTTTTATACCTGTTCTGAGGTCTACATACTACAAACTGAAACATTCGGTCGGAGCCGCAATGTTTTTTTTATTTCTGTGGGCCTTAGAAAACAATAATGGTATTTATAACGGTTTTGTTGACCGAGGGAGAACGAACACAGGTTCTCTGTTTTTTGACCAGATGTAGGTATATTTTTTACAATGCCGGCCGGCGTAGTCCGGGTGGTAAGGCTTTGGACTCCCATTCCGAAGGTCGCGGGTTCGAACCCTGTGTACGCAAATAAATTTTATTTGATTGATTTGTGTTATTTCACAATTGATTAATTAAAATAATAAATACTATATATGCGGCACGTTCCAGAGTGGAAGATACTCCCAGTATCGCCTTGGTGTAAGACCACCATTCAGAATTGAAACGTTTCTCTAAATGGCTTTAGCCGTGTTTAGTGACTAGATCTAAATGGCCAGGTACTTCCCCACCTTCCTCTTCCCCATCTCCTTCCCTTACCCACTTACCTTCAGCCAAACAACATACCCCAATTGGGGATGCCATAGTCTCACTGGCTCCAGACCGGAGCAGTTGGGACTCTTGTGAGCTATTCACTATAAAAATACTATGTAAAACCAAATGCCAAAATGTTTTTAATAGAGATATACATAATTAAGAAATTGGCACATACATCATCATACATGTCATAATATGGAAAATCAGGACTAAAGATATATGAAGAAATAATAATAATATAAAATGAAATGTCAGGCTTTCTGTAAAAATATTAAAATACATACAATTAAATTAAATGTTACCTTGTATATATTCGTTTATATTCTAACGTAGTATAAACTAATTAAATAAATAATACAAAAAAAATAGTGCCATCTGGTAACTGAAATTCATAACTTTTATAACGAAGATTTACATTACCGCCATCTTACTGTTTTCAGGCAAACGTTTTTAAAATAAATTCTAGTTAGAAAAAATATTGTTTTGGAAATGAACAACAGAGTTCGTGTGTGTCGAAAATAGTTGATTTTGTCATGTCTACAATCGGTCTTAACAAAGCCTATACCTTTTACGACTATAATAGATTTACTCTTGTTTGTACAAACCTAACCTAACCTTTAGAGTGCATTAGACCAAATTTTGCTAACATAATGTACTTATATTCCAATCTCGTTAATAAAATAAAATCTGTAGATTGAAATGGTATAGGTTTTATAAATGATTTTTTACAAACAAAAGATCTATTACATAGCAGACTTCACCGTGACTGAAATGGTATCTAGGCTTTGTTAAAATGCATCCAGCCCATCAAGGTCTGTTGGGCCTACAGAATCTTTCGATGGTCTCATGCTTAATTAAATGTTCAACAAGTAATAGATTAGCAAAGTTTTTGCTACTCATTTATCAATTATTTTATTTATTTATTAATTTTCAGGAAATCGACAGTTTACATTCAATCAGTTTGTACATAAGTATTATATAGCCAAAATAAAACCAATTATGGATTTGCTGCTTGTGACTTTACCTCTACTGAGACAGCATAATATGGAATAAGTAAATTAAATTTGTAAGAAAGGAACATGAATTAAAAAATGTATACAAAACAAAAGATTATATAAAACGAAAAATTTACAAAACAATACATTTATAGCCATGGAGAGAGGTTGTAGATATAAATCAAATCATAATAGAGATATAAACAATAGAGACATAAACATTTTTCAATTATATTAATTTGGTTATAAATTCACCATTGTTTGTGTCTGGGTATTGTAAAAATATGTTAGGTATAATTTTTATTTGTTTCTTTCAGATTACCCAAACTCTGAACTGGCTTGTAAGAATGACTTCAGAAGTAGAAACTAATATTGTAGCTGTGGAGAGAATCAAGGAATATGGAGAAGCAGCACAAGTAAGTTAACTGATTCAACTGCATAGTTTCTTCTTTCCCTATCGATAGTTTGAATGTTATCCCTAACTATCCTATTCCCCAAAACTCCAATTATTATAATTGAGAGACATTGAAAAGACCTGCATAATATTTATGTAACTGTTTTTAATTTAAGAGATTTTTTTTTACATTAGGGGACATAGGAGGCTGAGGAAAATAATTTCCCTCAGAGCCTATGTCGAAAGGAAGGAGAGAAAGTTTTAGGAAGGTGAGGGTTGGGTAGGAATCTAGGGATCAGTGTCCAGAAGTGACGGACATACGAATATATCCCTCCCGCTGCGGCGCCAGGCAACGTGTCGAGAGACCAGTTGGAGAGGTGAAAGGGTCTCCCGATCTGGCACGCCACGCAGCTGGTGGGCAGGCGCATCCTGACCCCGGGCACCCCTGCTAAATCCCAAACGTAGCGAACCACATGGGGTGACCTATGGCAGAGGTGTTGGTTATACAATAAATGGTTCCCGGGGTGGTGGTACCCAAACCCGCCTTCCAAATTGAAAAATACGATAATAATATAATCTCATCTCACATCATCTACTCAAATAAGCTGTTTTATTGTTTTCTGTTTGGTTTCTGTCTCTAGGAAGCCCCGTGGGAGATCGCTGCCACCACCCCCAAGGCTGACTGGCCAGCGGAGGGTCGCGTGAAGTTCGACCAGCTGGTGATGAGATATCGAGCCAACACGGAGCCTGTCCTGCACGGCATCTCCTGCGAGATCCTGCCCGGGGAGAAAGTGGGCATTGTGGGCCGTACCGGGGCCGGAAAGAGCACACTGACCATCGCTCTCTTCAGGTAATTCATGCTGGCAAAATATGTATTCTGTTCTATTCACACCGAAAGTGGTAAATTATACAATCATATTTTTTTATTCCCGGAACACACTATTTTCTAATTAAATTTGCTTACAAAATTTGGAGGGAACACCTAGTAGGGACACAATTTGCCAATTTCCTTTAAACCCAAAAATATCAAAAGTCTTTCAAAAGACCACACTTTCCCGCTCATCCCATTGTCATCGCAATTACTTTCAATCATAGATAAAATGTAACACTGAAATTTAAAATTGGAATGATAACACAATTTGATTGGGTAGGTACCACCAGTGCTTTTCACTGCTATTTAAAGGGTACCTACTCAACCCTTCAATTTTACTATTTTACCAAAATGTCTACTTTTCACAAATCATGTTTTTAAACTCTTAAAATAGAAACAATTACTAAATTTAAACATGAAATAAAGAAGTGGATTGCTAAAATAGGTTGTCACCAGAGATGTACAAAATGGGTACCCAAAACCATTTGAAATGCAAAATGGAAATGGGTCAAAACTTTTCCATTTGAAAATGCAAAATGGTTTTTAGAAAAGCATTTCAAATGCAAAATGCAAAATACCTATTTTCAAAATGCATTGAAAATGCAAAATGGTTTCTCAGGTCAAACAATTAAAATAATTATTGAATTTATAAACAATTTTGTCATTTAATAATGGACATCAATGTAGAACAAACATATTACATGATGGTAAATCCAAAAACACCAGGACTACAGATTATGAAACCACAAAAAATTTGCGCGGGACTATTGTTGCCAACGTAAAAACATAGAAACTGCTATCTAACATTTAATATTACAGCGTCAAGGCCCCATGTTCAGTATTTCAATCAGTATTTTTTGTAATGGTATCACTCAATTGCCAGGGCTCCTACCAGGGAGCAACGTGACAAATGGAAATTATCTCTCATTGCGAGGTTGAGGACCGACTGATATTTGGGGCTTATGAAAAAAAGATGAGTGGAGATAGCAGGAAGAATGTTGCAAAAAAGCATTTAAAATGGAAAATGCATTGAGAAAAGCATTTAAAATGCAAAATGGAAAATACCCATTTTGCATTTCCATTTGAAATGGATTTATTTGAAATAAAGCACATCTCTGGTTGTCACACTGTTGCAGACTACTGTAAAATATAATATACATACAGGGTGTCCGGGGGTAAAGTGCAGTAACTTCGTGGGGGGATTCTACATGATCGTAGGAGTAAAAAAGATAAATAACTTTTTCCGAAATTCCAATTTTTTATTTTTCATACAAAAAGATATACCTGCTAAAAAGCCATAGTGTAGGTGCAAACTTACCCGATAAATTCGCAAGTGTGAACGTGGCAACGTTGCATATTTGTAAGTGGCGCGTATCCATGGAAACCGCATTTGAATTGTAAACAATAACAACACAGAGTTCGCCGTATGTTTTGATATTTTACCAAATTCAAAAAGAGAACTGCACTAAAATCACGTTACACTTTTTATTATAAAAAATATTAATAACTCATTGAATACTTAACTAATTTCATCGCTTTTTACTAATAGGCCACTTGCATCATATTTTTTTAATTTTTTTTTCCGGTTAAGGAAAATATTCTAAGACATTCTGTATTATTATTATTTTTTTTATCGTATTTTTGAAACCCTGGGGATTTTTTGAAAATTTCATTCCGAAAAATCAGACCTTTTTAAACCGGAAAGACGGGACATAATTTTATAGGTGAGAAAAAACAATGATTACATAGCCGAAAATCATTTAAAAAAAAAGAACGTTTTCCACACGAATGACACAGCAGAATAACGAGGCATACCAAAAATATTACATCTCATAAATATTTTTTTCCTTGATCCATCTTATTGATCATAAATCATTATAATGTGCAACGTCTATATTAATAAATCCAATGTAATATACTTGTACTTGTAAATTATAAAAATAATAAGAATATTATAAAATTTGATTTTGATAAAATCAGCACCATAACCATTATACCTCTAAAACACGTACCGACATCTAAATTGTACGGGGTTCTCTTCACATCTGTCAAAAATTCAAACCAAATGAAAAGTTCGCAGAGAACAAACAATAAATCTAGTGAACGAATTCAAAAATTCTTAGATAAATTAAATTTTCAAAGTTGTTTACTCCGCCCGTCAAATTTTGTGACACATTACATTCAAAGCACGATTTACTAATAGCGGGGGGTGCAGGAGAGGGTGCGGGGGACAGTTTACCAGCTGACCGACTGAATTCGGGTGCCGGGGGTAGCGGGGATTAGTTACCGAGGGGGCGCGGGATGTAGATTTGGCAACGACGAAAAAAATAATGCCGTCTAGGCACGTCGGAGAAATTTTTCGTTATTAGCTTAAAAGTACATCTAAAAGTTGGAATTTCAGAAAAAGTTATTTATCTTTTTTACTCCTACGATCACGTAGAATCACCTCCCGAAGTTACTGCACTTTACCACCGGACACCCTGTATATCTGAATTTTATTTTTTAGCCATTTGCTGATCAAAGTAATGTAACATATAATCATGACAAACTTAACTTTTGAAGGTTATACCCATCAATGTAAGAAGAAGATAATACTAACAAATCTAAAGGAAACATGAAATAGAACAAGACAAAGATAATAAAAAGATAACGGTCACAACTAGGAATCGAACTCAGGATCTCTTGTCTTACCGGGACATTGTCTTAACCACTCAACCATTGGGACATAGTTATTTTTTTTAATTAAATTAATTTATTTCGTCAAAAAATTACAGAATATATATTATCATTAGTAAGTTATATAACTATATGTAAGTTAGTAACAATGACATTGTTGAAATAAGATTAAAAAATTAAAAATTAAAATAATGAGTATGTAAGAGTGTTATATAAAAATGGTGTAATATACTATATTTTAAGTTGTGCATAAATAACCTGCCTCACTAGGCGAACCTGTATTGAGGCAGAATTTTTTAGTTAATTATTTCTCGCATTTGTCTATGGTTTACTTATAAATGTTTAATATAGGTTCTGATACAGCAATACATACATTAAACGTCATATTTGTCGATTTCATATTTCAAATTCAGAATTAACAATATTATCTTGCAACTAATTAACTGAATATTCAATTTTTATTGGAACATATTTTCTTTAACTTTTGTTGGGTATGATCAATGTAATGTAATGAATGGGAAAAAAATTGTTGCAAGATAATATTGTTAATTCTGAATTTGAAATATGACGTTTAATAACCAGGTCCCAATGGTCGAGTGGTTAAGAGGGTGTCCAGGTAAGACGAGAGATCCTGAGTTCGATTCTCAGTTGTGACCGTTATCTTTTTATTTTCTGTGTTTCTTCTGTTTCACGTTTCCTTTAGATTTGTTAGTATTATCTTCTTCTTCAATTATATATTATTACAATATCTATTTTATTTTTTCTATTTATACAGTTGTAATACTATTCTCATTTATACGATTAACCTATGTTTTCTATTTGTTTTGTTTTTATTGGAAAAATTATTATATTAACTGTAAATATAGAATGTAAAAATGCATTTAACCTGTATTTTTGTATGCATTTACGAACCTCCTACGTCTGTCTCGACACAGGTATTTCCTACTGAGACAGGCTTAAAAAAAACTTTCCAATCTAACTTTATATGGATAAATAAAAAATGTAAATCCTCTTGACAGAATTGTGGAAGCATTCAGTGGCAAGATCTTCATCGATGGGCTTGATATCTCCACCCTGGGTCTGCATTCATTGCGTTCCCGCATCACCATCATCCCTCAGGATCCCGTTCTGTTCTCCGGATCACTCCGGACCAACCTGGACCCCTTCAACACCTTCACAGACGATGAGGTCTGGAGGGCGTTGGAACACGCCCATCTCAAGGCGTTTGTTCAAGGTATAATATAATGGGTGGCTTTTCTAAGTGCTTGGTACTCTGTCCTGGGATCTTAATATATCATTTAATGGATTCCATGACAAAAGTGACACAGCAGAACATTGAACAGAGGTGAAGAAAAAGGTAACCTAACCTAACCTATTATTTTGTCACATTCTGTTTTATCCAGTAACCCTTATGTTCTATATAATAAGTTTAATAATAATTGAGTATTAACTCACATTAATAATAAGTCAAACCTTTTTCTCTACAAATGAGAATTCAATTGAGCTATAATTGGTACAGGGTGCGGCACGGAAACTTGCTGATTTGAATTGGACGCCGACGAGCGAGGCGTGGTCTCATTGGAAAGAGGGGGTCTTGAAGTTTTGTTACACTACAAGCCAGTTGGCGTCATGCGTTGGACAAAGGAACAGCGTGCGTTTGCCGTCGAAGCTTACTTTTCTAGCGGTCATTCGGTGGTCGCCACCCAACGTGCCGGTGACGTACCGTGGCCGGCGCGCTCCCCCTATTTGGCACCATGCGATTTTTTTTTATGGGGATATCTCAAATCCATTGTTTATTGGCCGCCATTTGCCCGATGTCATTTTTAAAACTAGTTAAAACAAAAATTCAAAATGTGTACTAGACGATACAAAAAGAATTAAATCGATATATAAAGTACTTTTTCTTTTATTGACTTTTCAAATCAGCAAGTTTCCGTGCCGCACCCTGTATTTGTAGCATCGATGCCATGTTGTGAAAGTTTATGACAACTCTATTTGCAAGGAAGTGTTCCCTAGGATTGGATGCAATAGATGTTTTGTTCTTCTTTTTTAGTGTCCACGGAAATTTACATTTCTGTTGATGGTGAAGATTTCTCCAATACCAGGGCAACTATCATTTTTATGGTACAAATATGTACCGTTAAATACAAAGAATAAATCAGAAAATGTCCAAATAAAAATCTAAAGTCTCAAATCGAGTCACCCCTTTCTCTTCTTTTAATGTGGGTAATTTTAGTTCCTTGTGTCTATCATATTGCCGGTCTTTCAAAGCTCTTGGTATTTTAGTGAATTTTCTCTGTACCACCCTCTCTATTAGATTTATATCCTTCGCAAGATATGGAGATAATACTCCGTATTTGTAAACGTGAGCACATTAAAGTTATCAAAATATGCTATGTGTGGTCACAGTGACACTCGAAGGGCTCAGATATCTCGGTACGGTACCCGGTTGGAGAAACAGAGACATTACCAAACAACCAAAAAACTAACATGTGTAAACCAAATCAAATCAAACAATGCAAATGGATATATGTATTTAAAATAAAAGTGAAAACATGGCTGAGAGAACAAAGTGATAATCAACTTACATTGTAAAGACAACTTGAAACTAAATACTAAAGTTTAAAAACTAAAGGCCGCCTCAGAACAGGAAACCCAAGGATCCACTGTGAATTTCATGTTCATGTATAAACTTTGCCATTGAAGTTAATTTATATATATATATATATATACATTTATACATTTTTTTTTAAATATTTAAGTACTGGACTATTGTTATAAAGACAAGGTGAAACGTGGGAGACAGCAATGTGGGCCTTTCTTTGTTTTAAAAAAATATATAAAATCTCTAACCAAATATAATTTTTTCTAGGTTTGGCAGCAGGTCTGAACCATGTGGTGAGTGAGGGAGGAGAGAACCTGTCAGTGGGACAGAGACAGCTGGTGTGTTTGGCGCGCGCCCTGCTCCGCAAGACCCAACTCCTCGTGCTGGACGAGGCCACGGCTGCCGTGGACTTGGAGACCGATGACCTTATCCAGGTATATTATAATATATTGAAGTACAGAAGAACAAATACAGTTTTCCTACCTGTTGTCTGCATTCCATCCGTAAAGAAAGAGGAATCATTGGAACGGTTTGCCCTTTTTACATTTAGCTATTATATTTTTTCCTAACTAACCCAATAGAATTCGACTAGTTGATTTATATGTAAATTTCCGTCGCGCCGCATCTTTTAACTCAGATATTCAAAGTAAATTTAGTAAAAAATACGATATATTTCCGCGTAAATTGAAATTTCGGAGCCGATTTCCATCACGCCGGATCTTTGAAATTCAGAAATTCGAAATAGATTCGTAAAAATGCGACATATTTATGCGTAAATCGAAATTTCGCGGCCGATTTCAGTCACGACCGACTCTTTAAATTAAGATATTTGATGTAAAATCGTAAAAATATGATATATTTCAGCGTAAATCGAAATTTCGCGACCGATTTCCGTCGCGGCCGGCCCTTTTAAATTCAGACATTCGAAATAAGATTCGTAAAAATGCGATATATTTACGCGTCAATCGAATTTTCGCAGCAGGGTTCCGTCGCGGCCGACCCTTTGAATTCAGATATTTGGTGTAAATTCGTAAAACTATGACATATTTCTGCGTAAAATGAATTTTCTCAGCCATTCTCTCAGCCAACTCGGATATTTGAAATAAATACGACATTCCAGTGTAAATCAATTCCGATTTACAAAATAATAATACTAATTTAGACGATGTATAACCACGTAAAAATACATTTTTCGGCGGTTTACCGTGATGGCTGTCTTTTAGATTCAGATTTACTAAATTTTATGATTTATTTTCTAAAAAATCGAATTTTTTCGAATTAAAAGAAACAAATTTTCAAGCGCAGACAAAAATAAATTTCGTGTTACGAATCAATGAATTTAAAATTTTGAATTATGAATTAACGAATTTTGAATTAAAAAACCATTTTGTATGAAAAAAAATTTCTGTGGATATTTTTTTGGTGAAAATTTCGAATTACACGTTTTTTCGAGTTATCGGAATTCGAATTGACGGGGGTCTACTGTACAAAGTTAAATTACAAAAAACTGACTTGAAAACTGAAGAATCCAAAATATTATATATTAAAATATCTTACGTATTATCTCTTGTAGCGCACAATCAGGACTGACTTTGCAAACTGCACAGTCCTCACAATTGCCCATCGCCTGAACACCATCATGGACTCCAACCGAGTGCTGGTCCTGGACAAGGGAAAGCTGGCCGAGTTCGACTCTCCCAACAAACTACTCAAAGACAAGACCTCCATTTTCTACGGAATGGCCAAGGATGCTGGTCTCGTTAATTGAAAACAAATACTTAATTTTGCCACACAATTTGTGTTCTCAATAATCTGTGACGTTGTTTTAGTGTTCATTTATAGTTATTCTTTGTTTATGTATATTTTTTTTAATTAAAAAAAGTAAAGAATTATATGTATATTTGTAATGTTTAATTAGTTAAGTCACGTATGCCTGTTCAATGTTTGATTTACTTAAGTATCTTTATTTAAACATAAGCGTTTATTACACAATGTTGCAAATATAACATTATAATATTGTTCATATGAACTTTGCTTAAATTAATTTAATGTGAGCCTAAGAACATAGCGTGATTGTGGAGTTGGTTCTGTTGTAATATGCTTAGCTGAAAAAGATTTAAGTCTATAAATTGTATTGTAATATTTTTTTATGCCATTATTTATATTGCCAGCTTCAGAAAACATTAAATGGCAAGTTCACAAATGTTCGTTGATGCAGAAACATATTTGACCACTTTCAATGAAAGATAAAAAACCACTGGCGGTTCAACCCGTTGGAGATCCTATTTTCACTGTAGAACAGTCAAACCAAGAGTCCGCAGTGATGTGACGCAGGTGGTAATGAATTTGCAGTTTCCATTGGTATTATTTCAGCGCTCTTAAGGTGGTTTTATCACAAAACGGTGTTATGTAAAGTTGACCATTTTTGTATTCCTGTAAATTTGCAGTTTCCATTGTTATTATTTCAGCGCTCTTAAGGTGGTTTTATCACAAAGCGGTGTTATGTAAAGTTGACCATTTTTGTATTCCTGTAAATTTACATAAAAAAATGATTGTATACAATATTTATTGAAAAGTCTCAACTAAAATGCATAGAATAAAAAAGAACAATAGTTATGCCTTCCATATATATGTAGATTTGAATGGAAACCAGTATTGCCACTGACTTTGTATATTTTGGTTCTAGCCCATTTAGCATGCACCGTGAATCTCTTAACTTGCTTGACTTGCCTGACATAAAGTCGCAATCTTGTTTGAATTTCATAATGATGGTGAAACACAAAAATACGCTGTGTATGTATGGTTGTGTTACGGTTACAACTTATACCAGAAGAGGGATTATGGAAAGGATTTACGTAGTGACAATGTGTTTGTAGTTTCAGAGAGAGATTGTCTAGACACATATCTTGTACGAAAACAAAAGATACTGGAACGGTGGCGTCACATACCTCCTCTCTCTGGGACTATCATATGGTAGTGTACATTTAAGCCAATAACTAGTGGTGCTCTGTAATCGACAAGTGGCAGTCTTAAAACATTTTATACACAAATTATTGTAATTTTATATTCTTTATTGTACTTACTATATAATACTTTTTACACTGTTAGAATGTTGCTATAATTGACATCCGAATTTTTATAGGTAGTCTAGTTAGTTAATTATCGTCTCGTACCTCATTGTTAATCTTAATATGAAACTCATCATCTTCATGCTTAAAGCGTTCGATGTAAAAGTGACTTATTTTCAGATAGAGCAGTTACCTTTCTCTGAGCATCATTTTCTTGCTAACCATTATTTAACTTTATTATTTGTCCAGAGCAGTTTACTAATTTAATATATGCAACCAATGTACTACCACATCTAAAACAGTTCAATAAGAACAACACTATTTTACATTGGGCCTCGCCCAGCTGTAAGTTATTTATGAAAGTAATATACGTGTAGGGTCTCGTTAGTGTGACAATGAAAGATAATGATGGTGTTGTGTCACAGTGTTTATTTTAAGTCAGCATAATTGCGCAGTTGGGAGATGGCTCTTGTCCGATGACGATGATATCAGGTGTAGACGACGATGGCGGCGATGGAGCGTATGGTTGCGTTCAGCACTGATGAAGACGTGGGTTCTTCCGGGTACTCCAGTGTGAACGAGGTGCGAAGGTGCGATGGACTGGTCTGCAGATGAGCGGAAGATGCTGACCGGCGAAGATGCCACGGGGCCGAGGCGCAGACTAAAGTTATGCCAAGTCGGACTTGTTGACTGGAATGATGATTTACTTAGGTCCTCCACCGCTTATATAGCTGCTGATTCCTTTGTTCTTGTCTGCCACGGGTTGGAGTAGCTTCTGGACGTCGAACCTGCAGGATCGCTGACTCGGTTCATTGTATGAACGTTTGCATCGCCCTGTATGCAAACATTCTCTTATCAGCAGTTTTACGTATCGCGGTACCGATATTTTAATTGAAGTTTCGTAAGTCTGATTGTTAATTCAGCTTTTTAACTCGTGCAGTCTGATTATGATATGATGACCCTAGGAGCGGTGACATAACCGCTACATATGTATTACTTTTAATATTGGCGTACAAATGTTTAAAAAAATAATGTGTCCAAGATTCTTTATTTTTTAACCAAATAAACAGTGAAAATGTTATATTATTTAACAATAGGGTGCCGAGTATAATTCCCACCTTCAATAAAAACTTAGGAATGATTCTGAGCAAAAAATAACAATTAAAAATTGTGTTTGTAATATTGTAAGTTACTCACTAAGTCCGTGCATTTGCTACTTATCTTAGGTACTTTATTGAATAAATTATTAGATAGGTACACACATAACATCAATTATTGTTATTACTTAATCTGTTATTGTTTGTCGCCAAATTTAGACATCTGTAGTGTAAATATTCTAAGTGCCTATGGACGTAAGTATGTGCAGCTACTTATTGTTAAATTCATCCAGTGTCTTAATAATTTTAACTAATAAATGTTCTCATTTTAGGACATGTATAGGTCCTCTGATTGCTGTAATTAATTACTAATAAAAACTGTACCATCCATTACAACACCCCTAAACCATAAATTATGTTCAACGCAGTACCTGCCCTAATAACTATAATCGATATATTATTCTATTGTTAAGTAATATAACTTAATGTTTGATGCAAATAATAATATGTATAAAATATTTTTTTTTAGTCAATTTTACAAATTTGTCATCAATTGTAAAATATAATTATTTTGACACGAAAGCGGTAATAATTATTATCTACTTATCCAATTTGCATTTTAAAAGGAATCAAGACCATATTGCATAGCAATCATTTTAAACTCAATTTATAAAAGTAAAATAAGTTATTCTCACACGAGCGCTATACTCTCGTAATGTATATTTGGGCTTGGCTTATTTCACTACAACAGGCCAAGGCCACATTTATTACGAGAGTAGCACTCGTGTGAGACTAGTGAAATTATTTTTGAATAATGTGTAACTTTATTTGTATTTTGTGTGCATTTGCATGTTGTATTCATGTGTGTATCTCCCACCTTGTCACTTCCAATGTATGTAAAGACACCACACATCTATGTGAAAATTAAGATTTTTTTCTAATTTTAGTCTTTTAGTTTACAATATGCTGCTCTTTTCTCTGTCTAATAATACTTAATTTTTTGTCATCAACCAAAAATCCATATTTTTGTTATTCTTTTAAATTTTTATACATGTTACATTGTTTGTATTGTGTGCAGGGTCCCAGTAATAAGTGCTCACTCACTCGGTCGAGGAGCAAATCCTTTAAGTTTTAAGCAAGTCTGTAACAAGATAAAATGTAAATAAACTGTGATTAATTCTATCTGAAATATTCATAATTTCAACCGTGTTCATTTTTCCTCTTTCTTTTCTCATGTTCTAAATTAAAAACAAAAAAACATGCCAATAATTTTATACCAGTGCAACCATCGCCACCATTGCCATTAGTTATATACCTTTTATATTTCAAAAAACCGAAGTGTAGATTATTCATGATTTATGATATTATGTACTTATGTTTTTATAAGCCAGTATTAATTTTACCTATTATACTAAGACATTTTCATCATATTTATACTATGGAGCCTGATAACTAATTACGTTATTGTAAATAAAATTTACTTTTTCAATTCATATTTCTTTCTTTTCCTAGTTTTCCCACATTACTTCAATAAGAAGGTACATAATTTTTATAAGGCAAATAAATGGGGCGTAGAATAAAGGAGAACATAAGAATTGTGCAATGTGGGTGTATTTCATGAAAACTGTATAGTCGAACTGAAATCTATTAAAAATTTGATTACATAAAACTGCATGTCTTCATCGAAACGAATACAAAAATTTGGACAAGAAAGCTTTTTATACTCTACAGCAAAATCCCACACTCATTCAAAAATCGCAACAACATTATAACCTTTAAAACTCAAATAAAAAGTTGCATACAAAACATAGGGAGATCAGAAGTAGAAAACATATTGACACCAAAAGACTGAAACAGAATCCAGGAATCCAGACAACTCCACCCAAAAAAACCCTACATATAACATATTTATATTTATTTATCCTCAGGGGTTGAGAAGAAACATCAATTACTGTCTTCCTTGTGCGGCGTAAACTTTGGGACACTAATGTAAAATAATTCATTGTTATTAAATTGCTAGCATTAAAATTACGCAAAAAATAGATGATGAACAATATGTAACCTTGTTTTGTTATTATTAAAAAATGTGATTAGTTTAATAAAGAAGGTTTTAGAGCGTTGTTTTAAAAAAAGGTCAGGGTTATTTAGCGGCATCTTTAAAAGAATCACTCACCGTTTGTTTATTAAGTTGACTGTCGTAAAAATTATTTCAAAACGTACAAGAATGTACTTTAAACTAACTCATTAGATATTAAGACAAACTAATTGTTCTGCCTAATACATTAATGAAATGTTTCTGCACACATGTATGTATAGCATGCATGTCCATATACAATAGGGTGACTACCAACCTTTAGACCACTCAGTTTGGTTGGTTCAAGGAAGAGTGGAAAGGAGAGATGAGGCCATCTTCTCTTGTCTTCGGGGAACCAAGGGGGAGTGGACTCCGTCGTGGGGCTTTCAGGGAACCACGGAGGAGAGATGAGACCATCTTCCCTCGTGGGGCCTTCGGGGAACCAAGGTGAGTAGAGATGAGACCTGGGAAGACACATTGTGGAACCAGAAGATATAGCCTCATATCCAATAACAACCCTGGTGAACTTTATGAAAGGTTACTGTTAAAAAATGAGTTTAAATGGGCCAAGTGCTTACGGGGACTCTACGTAAACCCTCTCCGCTCTATAGTAACAATAATACTTACTGATCACGGATCACAAGATGTAGTTCTACCGACATATCAGACCATACTGCCTGATCACACAGTTTCAACTGAGCGTGTGTTGGTAGATTAGCAATGCAATTTAACTGTAAGGTCTTATCCATGTCTGATCGCACAGATAAAACTGAGCATGTGTATCGTGCCTTCAATTTCCAATACTGTATTTCATCTGATTATAAAATTCAAATGGGATGGCGATGCATACAATGTCAAGGGTAAGAGAGGCAGAGCGCATGCTAAATGGGCTAGAACCAAAAGGTATTAAGTTAGTGGCGACATTGGTGTCCATTCAAATCTACATGGAAGGCATTTCTAGTGTGTATTATCTATTCAGTGATACGGGATGTATCAGAACTTATCCAACAAACTTTAACCAGCGATTTCTGAGCTTACTTGGAATAAAAAAAGAGATGAAATATTGGTCTTTGTTGACATTTTTTTTCAATTCAAAACTATTTTATTTCTTTTGCATGTCGCCGACAAGAACCCATTGCCAACACATTTGAACCACATGATATGCACCGTCCCTTTCTGTCCAATACTGTGAGAATGGGTAAGTCAAAGAATAAAAGTCTGAATGAAGAAGAAGAAGCCATAGAATAAAGGCTGGTGGTAACGAGACTATTTACAAATAAATTTAAAAAAAAATTTCAATTAAGTTTTACAAATATTTATTTTAGAAAATATTTTGTACATTAAATACAATGTTTTAAATTATTATAAATAATATACTTACAGATTATTTCCTATAGCAAAACAATAATAAAAATATAATTTTCACACATTAATAAAACAAGCCTACATTAAATAATACAATATTCTCACAGGCACTTAATGCTCCCCCAACAATAATATTAATGGAATCGTCTTAAAATATTATTTGGAACAACTTTTTATTGTACAGATGTGTACCCAATATTAAGTAACGGCATGTTAAATGTTTTTATCATAATTTTAAATGCAATATTTAGTAAATTTATTGAGGGTTTTGTTCGAAACCAACACTGTTCAAAGTGTCTTTATTTACACAATGCATTTGATGTTACTTATTTATTTTCCTTTAACATTGACAATGCATATGATGTTACTTATTTATTTTCCTTTAACATTGACAATGCATGTGATGTTACTTATTTATTTTCCTTTAACTTTGACAATGCGTGTCATGTTACTTATTTATTTTCCTTTAATATTGACAAGGCAAGTGATGTTACTTATTAACTTTTCTTTAACATTGACAAAAACATTTGGTACCCTTCAAATTTTTTACTTTAAAAATTTCTATGTGGATGATGTACATTTACAATTTAACATATAAATTGCCAAAAAAAAAAACTTTTAAACTCACGAGTATTTACCTAAAAAGTTACAAAAAAATGCATTAGCAGGCACTACTGTTACTTTTTTCCTAATCAATAATATATATATTCCTGTTTTTTAACCTCACAACCAAACATCTCTCCACAATTTGAAGCAGATATGTATCTGAATTTTAATTAGTATAATGATAATTATTGTATATTTGTCATTGGACACTAAATACTAGAATAATATATCGCTGAAACCTACTATTGGACACATTATATATGTGAAGGATCTTTTCTAAATTTAATTTTAGTTATGTAGAATAAAATCCATTTTGTTAAATTCCCACCAAAATATAGCTACACAAAAATCTCTGAATATTGGAAGCCCACAGGACCAAAGGTGCTTTAGCACCTTTCGAGTCGTTATTAGAAAAATAACATTAACATTGGTGCAAAACCGTATTTTGTCTAATATGTAATTCTAAAATTTCAACTCATAATTATCTTTATCACTTTATAACCGGCTTCATCGAGCGTGACTTTGTCTTTGAAAAACTCCTGACAGAAAATAAATCCGTTTTGGGAAAAGAACTGGTGTCAATCGAACATGCGGGAGCTGTTACAGGTAACCTTCACGCGCACCAACCAGCTTCAACAATTAAGTCGCCCAGCCCTATGGGATCATTACTTTACTAGTGTAGCCCACCCATAGACCTAAGAAACAGAGACAACCATAACACAACATCGGAGTATCATTTCGAAAAGCTGGAGGCATGTGGCACTCATCGGGAGAGTTCCAGCATGTCTCGATTAAACAACAACATCATTCGTACATTAACCGCCGGCGAGCGAAAAGTTAAGTTCGCTGAAGTAAGGTAATGGTTTGCAGCACAATACATTGTGGAACTTTTCTGCGCAGGGTCTAAATGCATGTTTTTAACTAAACTGATACATGTACTGACTAACTGGGGGTTGCATAGCGATACAAAATTACAAAGATATTCCTCGAGAATCAGGGATGTGCTCGTTAACACATTGGCTGCCACGAGCTTTTGTTATCATTAAAATTACGTATGATTGGTCCGCCCATGGAAGAGATTGGCACTGAACCGATGATAGAATAAACAGATAATTTTTTCAATGTTATGTATGTATTCCTCCGTGGTATTATATATTTTGTGTTGCTAAATTTCCATTTATTTATTATTCGCAGTAAAATTACTGTACCCTTAATGAAATACATATTTTTTCATAAGCCTATTCAAAAATACATATGCATCAATTTATTATTGTATAAAATTATGGCTAAGGCGTTAATTTATTGTTTTCATTAAATTATGTGTGAAATAAATCACATAAATTAAATATATTTAAGAGGATTATGGCATCTCCACTCCCGGTTATGTTGAGTGACTGGAGGTAGTGGTCTATTCTGGTCACTAAACACAACTAAAGCCATTTCAAGCAACCAGGGCGATACTGAGAGTATCTACTACACATAGATGCAAATAATAATGTACCTGCTATGAATTGTTTTAATTAAATTGTTTATATGTAAAATAAATAACATAAATTAATTAAAAGAGATGATTTTTCGACAGGTCAATGGCTGAGTTAGCATCGTTTGGGTCCCACCCAGGCGTAGTATGTTCAATTCATTGGCTGGCTAAGTTCTCCATCACAACACAAGCAATATTTTCCGCTTACTGTGGTGGTAGTACGAGATTTTCAAATATTGTCAGGTTATTCGCAACACGAGAATGTTTGTTTTTCTTTTAAAAAAATACATATACATATATATATTATTTTTATGATAGGAGCTTTTGTGTGACAACCCCAAATATATGTATCGTGGACGTTCACTCAGCGTGCATGTGTTTGTTATTGCTGTAAGTAAATTATATCTCATTTGTAAAAGTGTCTTAATTAAACACAGTAACAAAATATTCGATTTTGGAAAAAAACGAAACTTTTTCACGGGGTTGGGAATTTGACATAATGTTTATTACTGCTGATAGCAATTCACGCACTATTGTAAAAAGGACTAGTAATTCGTAAGCAGATTTTATTTTCAAAGTCTTAATAGTGATAGTAGAATGCGAGTTGCCTGAAAACTGTCGAATTCATTTATTGACCAGTCATTGAAAGGGTGATGCATACGCTACTTTCCTGCTCCTCGCAACATGGTTTGATCCCCTCAACCTTATCAGCATGTCTATGGTTTCTCGTGTCTATGGGCCCATCACAATTCGGAATTGTTTTGCTGGTTGGAAAGGGTTGTGTATTTTATTATTATATTTTAGTTTTAATGTTATATAAGTTACGCTAATGTGTCTTTAAAAGCAATTGATCAGTCAGTTCTACTAAATTCTCAGAATAAATGTGTCAAATGGTGCTTAGTGAAACTGGTCGGAGAGTGAATCACTTATAACAAATAAAAAAATACCTAAGTTTAGTAGGTATGTAAAAAAAAACTTGGTGACTGGTTCATTGTAATTTTCATATTAAAAGTACAGTAATCTCTCACAAATTCGTAACCCCAAAAACTGGACAAGTGTCCAATCAACGAAAGCAAACACACACTGCTATCGATCTTTCATAAAATTAATATTTTTTGGCTTAAAATTAAGTTAAGGCGTTATGATTACGCTTGCGGGGAGACTCCATTTTGTAACAATATTCAAACAAAACGAAGAGAAACACATGTGACAGATGCAAGAAAACACAGAGGACTAACCGGAATGTCTTAAAACAACAATAATGAACCCTGGTGACTGGCACAATAGTCAGCAAGAGCAAGCTAGATGGCGTATAGTAACCGAGTGTGTAAAAGTAAGATAACCCAACCTGTCGGTGTACAAAGCTTGGCACTCGAGTTTAGGTACGTGGCGAACTACTGAATTTCACATACAAACACTTGCAAATTATAGAGCTTGATTTTATCTTATCGGCTTATCAGATTATAGTAGTAGTCAGATAATCAAGCGGCGGATCACTGAGAGAGTAGTTAACACCATAAATTATTTAAAAAATTCCTTCTACGATTATACCCAAATTGGGTATATTATAAGACCCGCATATTATAAGACAATTGAATTTTCGCCTTCCAAATAATTGTCTTTTAATACAAAATTAAAACTGATTAAACTAAAATCTAATTTCAAATCTCTGATAAATCTACCTTTGAGATAAAAACAATTAATTATTCTTAGGCTGACTTTCCACTCTTAAGTAAAATTTACGTAAGAGCGCACAGCGACCGCGACATCCGTAATTTTATTTGTGGTAAGATGATTTCCTGTAAACAACGATTTGCTGCTGTCAAATTTATGCGATTTTGTCAATAAAAACGAAAAGGCCCATATAAAGTGTTGGAATAGAAGATGGTTGCTCCACGCGCTTTTGTTTCGTTAACGGCGGAATAGAATGGAGTGCTTTAATTCTATCCGAATGAGAGACAGCAACAATCTTCGAATTCAAATACATAATGTTATAAACAGAAACGTTGAGATTAAAAAGAATTGGACCGATAATTAAAAATAAGGAATGCTCATTTTTAAAAAGCTTTTTGTCCAACTGAAAAATAAACGATATCACTTTTAGGAATCAGAAAATTTTATTTTCGTTTACATTCATTTTCGTTGGGCTTATTTGAGTTCTATCTAGTGTTTTTTTATATTAAAAAAATCCTACAAAAACCTGTCTTTTAATTTTTGACATCTAGCGCGTTTCGGTACCATTTCTTACGGTAAGCGTCTCAACACATCAAACTGATTTCATAAGCTGTGAGAAGGCTGAAAGTTCGGGCTGAAGCGATTACATTAGACCTGTCAAAAATTTACGCCTCTTACGACTTCTGTAACTTCGTTAGTGTCGTTTACAATGGTAATTTTACCATAAGTCACTTACGTGAGTGACTTATGGGAAAAAACTTATGTATATAAAGGCAGCCTTACAAAATACATCCCCACAACATTAATAGACAAAAAGAAACATTACTTTGAATATTCAGAGATTAGCTGATAAGAAGTATACAAACAAGTAGAAGATTGTATATATATATATTTTATGATATGTAAATAAGACTTACAAGATCGCAATTACTGAATAAGATATGAACGTAAGATTATTAACACATTTCGGCCGGGAAAGGTGGTTCTACCCATTCGGTCGATTGATGCTTAATGCTGGGAAGGTAGTTCTACCTTTTGCGCCGGCCTCATATCAATGACAGAAAAGACGGAATTATTCAATGTTTTTATGTCATAATTCAAGTCTTCTTTTTATATTTATCTTCGTGCCTTTTGTTTACATCAGTATTTCAACATTCAGGATAGTATATTATTTGTTATTGTAATAATTCAATTCCTGGAATGAGGGTTTTTATGACCGTGAAACCCGATTCGAATTTCTATCTCTGTTCCGCCCCACTCAACTCCTATGTGCAAGCGAGCGAGAGATGTTGGGCGTATTTAATGAAAGCAGGTATGGGCAAATACTGATAGGCCGACCGTAATTAACATATTACAAGGTTAATTGAGTTGCATTTCAAATAATATTCGATTTTCGTTTAGTACTTTTATAGCTTGGGTATGCTGAGTTACTATGTGGAAATTTTTATTAAAATATTTTCGAAGTTATAGTGATTTCAAACAAATGAAAGAAATTCGCGCGGGACCTTTATTTTCGCCCGGAGATAAATACCCGTCCGAAATATGTTAAGAAGCAAGACGTTATCCATTTGAGGAATATGTATACAGAGTTTTATGGTCCTACGTTATTTATTAATTAAATTGTGACAGTAATAATTGTTTTTTCTCACATGTTTAAAGTAGAGTAAAGTTCTTATACTATTAGATAACATGGTTCAAATACATTTAAGCTATTATGTAGTTTGAATAGGCTCTAGGGTGTTATTAAGTGTTAGGTATTATTAATGCCTTGGCTCCTTGACGCCTCCGTAGATCAGCCCCTTAGAGCGAACTGTTACAATTGCTCCTGTAATAATATTTATGTAATAGTAGGTACTTCAAAGGGAAAACGCTCTGATTTGCACTGGTTCGGTGTTGCCTTTTTTATGTATAAAATAATTCTAAAAACATTGTTCACATAAGAGTAAAAATGGTAGAATCATAGTAGGTATGTACTACTGTGGATTCTAATTAATTCAAAATTGCAAAATTTCACTAGGCAAAAATAAATCAATATCAAATCTCCGTGTGGAAGGTCGGTCGTTCAATGCCAACGAGTTTAAACACATTTGGGAACAATACGAGAGTGGTGAGGCCCACCATACTACAGGTGAAATACTTGTAGCACAGCTCTACAATGATTTTGTCTTTGTTTTGCAAGCTGTTGGGGGAATTCCTTAGTTCGTTTTTATCTTTTCCTAGCAGGGCACAGACAAACGCGTAGGAGATGGATTTAGCGATGGCTCGGGTGGCTATCACTCCGCAGAAGCCGAGGATTGTGCGGAGAATGGCCATTCCGAGCATGTCATAGGAGGGCCATATGATCTTGTAAGGAGGGGTGAGGTTACTAGGCTCCATGTGACCAAGTTGATAATTAATCCACGCTCCGATCTGGATACCGGCACAAACGCTCACGATCATTGTGGTGTCTCCTCTGAAAAGAAAAACAGTTTAAGTATCACACTCAGCTGCACGACAGCTAGCCCAGCTTCCTACCCACCAGACTTTCCACATTACATTTTATTTTATGTTCCATGGACATTTTAGTATTGTATTCTTATTTCAAGGATGATAATATAATTCTAATCAAATTACATTATTTTAAGCCACTGGTAAAAATTTAACTTTTTTTATCTCTGTTTTACATACTGACTTTTAAATAAGATAATATATTTCAGCGTATTAATGTAATATATTAGTTTCGGTTTTGGATAAGATTGTTGTAATTATACATCAAAGACAATCTATATAAATATAAATGTAAATATTAATTCAAAATCTTAAATCTCCGAAAGTGTTTCACCGATTGCTTTGAAATTTTGACACAACGTTGCATTCGAATACGGGTATGTTTTTATGTACCTATATTATATAGTGTCGCCTGTGACAGGTAAAAACATGCTTTTTTCAAAAACAATTAATTACCTATCAAGTCTTCACGTATGCATAAAATGATTTTGCACGCTTGCACGTGTTTATCTTCTTTATGACAGGTACTATATCGGAATGACAAATATTTTCCGAGAAAAATCAATATTATGAGACGTCTTCAACAGCGTATTAGAGATAAGATAATTCAAAAATGTTACACAATACTATGACTAACTTCAATTTTTACTTGCCGTATGCACATGCTATACTATACTATGCAATATCTCAGCTGGAATCTAAATTGAATAACCACCTGTTTGCCGTTTCTCCACTGGGGTAGGCAAAAAGGATATACCACAAAACAACTCGGTATTGGCACACACTCCTTGCTACATACGAATGTAATATATGTGGATAAGGGTATATGTGTGTTATTCTGCCTTTTGACATGGCCCAACTTAAGTATTTGGTTCACCTGATCGTGCCATATCTTCCTCGGGCGTCCCCGACTTCTTCTACCATTCTCATTTACGTTGTATATTCTCCTTTCTTCGTTCATTCGCTCCATATTCCTAAACCATCTAAGCGTCCCTTTCTTAATCTTACTCATTACGCTTACATCAGCCTAGCATTCTTTGCGGATCTCCACATTTCTCACACGATCATACATGATTTTACAACACATACGCCTCAGTGATCTCATTTCCACAGGATTTAGTCTACTTTCATCCTTCTTCTGCCAGTTCCATGCCTCACTGCCATACATCAGGGTAGGTACCACCACTCCATTGTAGACAATTAGCTTCAGTTTTAATTTGGGATGCTTTCAAAAACAGCGATTCTATTTGAAATTGAATGTCAAGTAGGAATATTTTGAATTAAGTCTATAATTTGACAGATAACTGATAAGATATGTTCGACTGTGAACCAATGTTTACTAGACTGGATACTGGAGACCACCTCAGATATAAACATGAGCGTATATCATCACTATCTATGGGTACGTTCGCTCATTTCCAGGAGTGACAGGAGGTTGGTGGCAATGTCAAGAGTTCAGTGAGAATAGGAGATTTATGTATATATCACATTTTTTATTTATTGCTAATATCTTTCTCAGGCTTCTCCGACTTCTTCCACCATTCATTACTGTATACCACAATGTTACTGTTAAAAAACAGTAACATTACATTACATCAACTTTAATTCGACTCTGTAACTCATTCCGGTGCAGAGATATTTCGTTAAGTATTCCTCCGGCGTCCCCCACTTCTTCTACCATTCAAACCACACTCTAACACTCCTGGCACTAATAAGAACAAACTTTGAAATTTTCAGCTATATCGGTTGACCACTTTTCGAGTTTTGTGAGAGCAAATATACACAGGCTGAATTTTTATACATTAAGATCATAGAAACAAACAGTACATAGGTTACAGTGATGAAACAATTTGCAGATATTAAATATTTCAAGGTGGGTACCTATGATATGTTTCCTTGTAATGTCTCGTATGTGGTATGTTTATTCAGTAATTACTGGGTAATGTGTGTAGTGTATAGGTGTGTGTGTGTATGTGTGTGGGTGTGTGTGTGTATGTGTGTGAGTGTGTGTATAGTATGCGCATTGAACAGTTAACTATATAATTGGCATGATCCCACTTTTAAATTTGGGCAGGAAATCTGAAAACATGTATTGTAGGACATTGTAGAACCTTTCCCATACAGTATAAAACTGATTATATTGACAGTAATGCGACATAAGCTTTGTTAGAATTTTAGTTTTTTTTTTTCAGCAAAGAATTATGTACATATAGTAAATTTTATTACCAATTAAAATATACACTTACCGTGTAGGAGTCCATTTTTCGCTGTTAGGGTAATAAATAATGCAGGCGATGGAAACCACAAACACCAAGACAGGGGCCCACCACCTCGTGAGGAGAATGATATCCAGTGCATCAACCATCGGGATAAGGGGAATCAACAGCAGAATGGTCAGTAGAATCCCAGCTACTATGTCCTGCAAACAAGTATTATATAATTGAATTCTAGGTAATCTAATTATAGCAAGCTGCAAAGTGACTCTTTTTTAAAACCAAATAACCAGCAGGCGGAAATTCAAATTCCGTCAAAAGACGGCGTTAGGGCAATTTTAGAGCGAGATAAATAATAAATACACCATATTCATTCTGCTATAAGCTACTTGTCCTACGCAGCTGTTGTTATAAGTTTTTGGATAACGAAGAGAGTAAACATGAAAAAAATATTTTACATTTTTATTCATATTTATTTTATCATCAAAAACATAGCAGGATTATAAACATCATATTATTCAAGGTGACATTAGATATATAAGAACAGTAATAGAAAAATGTATAATGGCACAGTAATAAGGAGACAATAATAGTAGGTATATTTAAGTTGGATATAAGCTGCCTTACTACTCACCAGCACCAGCACTAGTCACTAGGCGAACCTGTATTGAGGCAGAATTTTGAGCAAAATTAATTTGTACACTGTCCATGGTTTACCAATACATACAGGGTGTCCGGGGGCAAAGTGCGCTAACTTCGGGAGTCTATTCTACATGATGGTAAAAGTAAAAGAGATAAATAACTTTTTTCGAAATTCCAATGTTTATTTTACCATACAAAAATATTTTTTGATAGAAGAATATTTATTTTCCCATACAAACAATTCAAATTTTTTAACCTAAAAACTATCTTAACTTTTTGTACTCCGTTGTCGCCGCCACGGCGACATAGGAAACATTCTAACAACTCCGATGGCGCCGCAGTGGCGACATAAACAATGGGTAAACATTTTATTGTTTAAAAAATAAAAAGGTCCTTTTACAGGTATACACACGATTCTATTCACTTGTATACAGTACCCACTTACGATTGGTTGTGCTTTTCGCTCTGTTTTTCATAAATAACAATAACTATGCATTAATTTTATTTGAATATTTTTTACTGGGCAATAAATATTCTCACTCCATCAGAGACCAGGCTCAATGAAAAACTCTGTATTTTAAGAAAAGATCCCAAGCAGGACTATGTGGTCTGCTCGAACACGTGTCATAACAAGCCATTTGGGCGACTGCTTTCTAATATACCACATGTTAAAAATTATAAAGATTAGAATATGCAAATCTTATATGTTATTATGTTTTTATTTTTATTGTTTAACTTATAACATTGTTACATTGTACATAAAATTAGGTAATAATAGGTAATAGTGAAAAACATATGTTATTGAATTTCTACTCCAATGAAGAGTGTTAGCACTTGAGCTTGGCGTAGGAGTTATTTCACAATTATTTCATGTTTATATCAGTAATTAACATAAATACAGTACAATAAATATAAACTTAAAAGAGGATTGTGACGTTAATTTTGGTTGTAACATGAATTGAAGTTATAACATTTGAAAGGTGATATTAATTTTTTTTAAAGATAAATTTGACCTTTTTTTTGAATAAAATAAAATCTGGTATTTTTTTCACTTCTTCGGGAAGACCAGTGGCGGCTCGAGCACATTTTCCGTGGTGGGGACCGTCATTTTTTATGTGTAGATACTGACATTTCATTGCCAGAAAATCCAGAAAGGTTGGCAAAAAATATTTTCAATTCCTTATGGGTTGTGGCACATAGCTGCTGCATTATTAAATTAATTTGATGTGCGTAACAGTGTACAAAATGGGCATACGGAAAATGTATCTTTAGCTGGGCCTGAACGCCATTGAGCCGGCCTTTTATAACAGCGGCACCGTCATATGTTTGAGCCACGAGTTGGTTAGCTTTTACACCGCATTCTTCAAGCACACTCCTCAATTCGCTCGCTACACCCGTTGCAGATTTGTCTGACAATTTGGAATATTTCACAAATCTTTCCGTGACTTTTCCTGTTTTGGTAATGTACCTTAAAATTGTGACAAGTTGGGCTTTACACGAAACATCCGTTGTTTCGTCCGCTTCGAATGAAACAAACTTGGTTTCTGAAACTTCTTCTTTTATAAGGTCCCGGTAAACACTGTACATACAATCTAGGAGTTCATTTTGAATAATTTTTGACGTGCCTTTGAATATCGGTGAGTTTTCGTAATACTTCTTTAAGGTCAAATCATATTTACATATTAACTCAAAAATAGACCTGAAAATGCCCGGTTTCAACGAGTCCGAGGATTCATTTCGGCCGCGTATACCGATTTCACATGAACCGCATAGTCTTAAAACAGAAATTATTTTTGACAAAACGTAACGATTTTTTTCGACCTCCTCGTTATGACGAATAATACCTCGTCGGTAAGCACTATCCAGTTTTTCGATAATGTTTGTTTTTCCAAAAAGTTGTAAAGTTATTGCGTTTTTCATATGCTCCGATGAATTTTCGTGTTTTGTCAACCTTTCCGATAAATGTTTTAAATCAATATACCCAGATTGAGTCCACACTGTATCACCACCGAAAAGTATACAGGGAAAACAAAAAAGTTTCTTTAACAAAACACTAGCACATAACCAAGATTTTTTAGAAAACCACTCTGGATTAAAATTTAACTTTTTACGAGTTTTAACAACATGAAACTCGATTACAATGTCTCTAGGTTGTTGAGCACCTAGGCGTTTCACTTCTACTTTTTCGTCAAATGTTAACGTACTGAATTTATTTTTCAGTAAAAAGTCGACTTCATTCATTTTTTCGAATAATTTCTAACAAAAAATATTATTAGATAAGAAGATAAGTCACGCACCTAACCAGAAACACCAAATATTCATAAATATTACGTTTAATAAAAAATAACACATATTAATCGTAGATACTTCAGTTTAAAGCGCTTTTACCACGAGAACGGCGCTATAGAAATAAGAAATGATCCGATAAATCGATATCAATACTATTATTTTACTTAAACGTCACAAACGATTATAACACGACTAACGCATATTCTGACCCGTGCATAACTGACCTAACTGACCTACTTCAATAATTAGAACTAAAACAAACGATCACAAGGGGATTTTCAAGTCTGTCCCCTGCGATTTCGTTAGAAGATTCAAATACGCATGCGCAGATTCTTAAAATCTCATAAAAGAGTATTCAGTCCAAGTAGAAGAATCATTTTAGTAGGAATAAATCGCTGGGGTTGTCCCCCAACTGCGCAGAACGCTCTGCGCATAACTGGACGCTAGCCCCGAATCCGCTCGTTCGGGCTCGTCAGTCGCGTTGGTATTAGTAATATTAGTAATTAGTAGACATCGGATTATATGCACTAACAAAGTGCCAAAATATGCATGCAAATATGCACTAAAAAAGGCCGAAATATGCACTAAAAACTCTTGATTTGCCCAAAATATGCACAATGCAAAATCAAAAAACGATTTATATTTCTATATATTTTAATTAAAGACCGTACAAAAACAGCGAAATATTCTTAAAATTATTCATAGTTTTTGTGACAATATACAACTAAGGACGGGTTGTTTCGGAAAATTTGAACAATTCATCAAATTTCAACGTTTATTTTCGGGTTCTGTGAAAGTCCTATTCAAGTTCTGTTATTATATCATTGTAGGCTAGTTGCTTGACAAAACTGAAATAAAAACATAACTTCAAAAAATCTTTCACAGATCTTGAAAATGAACGTTGAAATTTGATGAATTATTCAAATTCTCCGAAACAACCCGTCCTAAGTATTTTTCCAAATTTTCGAGCTCAAATTTGTGACGTTTGTCACCCAGTATTAATTTGTACGCCGAAAACGACCTCTCTACGTCAACTGACGTCATTGGACAAAATTTAAAATTTGGCGCCATTTCTGGAGATATCTGCTTAGGCAGGGTGCCGTTGATGTAGGCATTAATGTTCTTCATATCTTCAAGACTCGGGTTTTTAAGCAAAATAGAGTCTAACTTTTTACGAATCTTTTCTGATATTGAATTAGGAAGGGCGTTGGCGAGTTCGATCATTGTTTCCAGTATTTCTATTGCTATTAGAGGAAGGTTTTGTGTTTCCAATTTTTTTATGGTATCTGGTAACTTGTGGAAATGTGTTGAGTTGAGGGCGATATTCTGTTTAATGGATGCGTCTTCAAATGCTAGCTCGCTTGAAAGAATTGCAATGGCCTCAGAACTGTCAAATTGCCCAACTACTTGTTTTACGGCCTCAAAATTTTCAGCATAGAATAATACTGCCTTTAGCCAAGTACCCCATCGAGTAATTATGGGTTCTGGCGGCAATGCTAGATTTGGCAACTGCTCTTTATAAGACTGCACACGCGACGGTGCTTTTAAAAACACTTTTTTGTAGAGGAAATCAATTTATTAACATTCCCATACTCTTGCCGTATCTCTTTTGCAAGGCGATGAAACCCGTGAGCTAAGCAGGTAATGTGTAGTAAATTTGGATAAAAAGTTTGCAAGGCTTGGCCAGCTTTCACCATGTATGGCGCAGCATCAGAAACAAACATGCAGATTTTTTCATCCACAGAACAATCGGGAAACAAAGATCTTATGGAATCATTTATGAAACGAGCAACAGTTGAACGATTTGTTTTTTCTAGGATTTTACAGGCAACCAAGTGGGGAATAGAGGGCTCCTTTGTTAGTTTTCCAACTATCAAATTCGCTATATATCGTCCACATGAATCCGTAGTTTCGTCAGCTGATATCCAGAGTAAATTGTTCTGCAGATCTGCACGAATTTGACTTAATACGTCTTTGTGGATAGCGGACAGGTAGTTTTTTCGAATCGTAGACTCTTCAGGGACTATCTGGTTCGTGCAATATTTCTTGAGGAATTTTTGGCATACTTGGTTATTCAGTTGATGAAATGGAATATTGCAAGCAACAAAAAACTCACATAGATCTTTATTTATTTTTATTTTTAAAGAAAGACAAACATTCCCGGGTTACGAATAACCTGACAATAATTGAAAATCTCCTACTACCACCACAGTAAGCTGAAAATGTTGCTTGTGTTGTGATGGAGGACTTAGCCAGCCGAGGAATTGAACACACTACGCCTGGGTGGGACCCAAACGCGATGTCAACTCGGCCACCGACCGGTATTATACGCCGTCTTCTTTGCACAGTCCGAAGTTGAAGGCATAACTTGTGTCAGCAGTTGCTGGCGATTGCTGCTATGTGGGTTGTAGTATTTACGTGTTGGTCGATCTGATATTTTTTCGAACAAAGTATACGTTTGTCACAAGTCTTGCAGAAAATCACATTGTCATCAATCGTGAACTGACCGGGGTAACCTTTAATCCAAGATTCCATTAAAGTTAGATTATTATTTTTTACTGGTGGCATTGTTAAAACTTTCGTAACCAAACACTTGTGTTTTAAGAGGCTGATTGAATTATTCTAGGGAGCTAGGTGACACTTACGCGTAGGGCACGAGTGCGGTGGCTGATCGCGCTCGTGCCCTACGCGTCATCGTCACCTAGCTCCCTATACGTAGATGATACCTCCCGCTATTAAACGAAATATGCACGATTTGGGAAAAAAGGCTGAAATATGCATTAACGTCGTAATTAGAGAGTTATATGCATTTGCATATGCAAATATGCAAATGCATATAATCCGATGTCTAGTAATTAGTATGCTGCAAGGAACGGAGGAGGCTAGTCGCACGTTCGTCGGAAGAAACTTTTCAAATTTCGAGCTTAAAAATTACCCCAATGAATTTTTAGTTGAAATTTCTGCAACTGTTAATTACTTTCATGTAAAGAATGCATTCATTATTTTTTGCGAACTGAAAGAATTGTCATTTTTTTTCTTGGTAGATTTCTGGAATATCTGTAGTGGGGACTGTCCCCACGGTCCCCTTGTGAAGAACCGCCACTGGGGAAGACTATTAATATATCTTACGCCTTTGTAAATGTAATTATTGTGCATTTGTTGTGTTGAAAATAGAGGAATTTGGATGTTAAAATTATGCCTTAAGGATGAGTTAAATTTAAGTTTTTTTATTACAGTTTCTTTATATATTTGTAATATTGCATCTTTTTTATAGAGGTCTTCAATTTTTGGTACTTCGAAAATTTTGAACAATGATGCTGAAGAGAATGTTGGTTATTTTTTCAAAATTACTTTAATAATTAGTTTTTGTACCACTTTTACAGAGCTTAAATTTTTTTCATATGCACCTCCCCACCCAATGATTCCATACTGAAGTAATGATTGGTGTTAATCTTATATAATAACATAACTGTATCATTTTATTTACTGCCATATAAAAAAAGATTTTTGAATAATTTTTTTGGTCATAATTATTTCAAATTTTTCAATGATGTTTAAGTAAAATATGTAAAAAAAATCTAAATTTTATCAATTTGTAATTGCGTAAATAAATAGACAAATTGAGGGATTTTCATCACAAAAGGCGTCTTAGGATTTAATTGATAATAATTTTATTTGCAGTAAAATTAAAATTCTGTACAATGCTAATGCTAATTAAGATTGAAAATTACATTCTTTTCAAAATTTAAAAAGCGTCTTTACTAGATAAAATAACAATCTTTCAAAATCAATTTATGTTTTTTTGTAGAAAAGAGTGGATACGTCTAGAATTCGATTTAAAATTACCAATTTTCGGCTGTGTCTGGTAATACCATCTTAAGCTATTTTCCTGTAAATGAAAAATCAGACGTAGGTACTCTGTGTATCTTTTATCTAGGTTTTCCGTAAATCTGATTTATATAGGTAGGTATCATCAGTTATTATTATTTCATTTCAATTATTATTTTTAGTAGAAAAGTCTGATCCATAATTCTGTAAAGGACATTTATGACAAGTTCATACATTATGTAGGTACCTACTTAAAAAAATAAAAGTGTATCAGCTATTTTCCTTCAATCTATTTCTTACTTCCAGTATAAATTTAAAGCTCTTTATTCTGCAATGTGCAACATCTTTTATTTCTCTTAAACTTATTTGTTGCTCATCTGCTAGATCTGCGAAAAATAGTTGGGATGCAGACAATTTTCTAAAATTAATGATTATTATTGTTTTTAATATTTCTCTTTTTTTTACTAATAATGAAAATTAAAAAAAATATCACTAACCAGATATAACCAAATAATGAGATACGGCAAATTTCATATTTATATTACAGTTGACAGATCCCTTTAATAATAATAACACAGCATTTAAATAGCACAGTTTAGTGTCATATTACTTCACACTTTCTCATAAGCAATATAATAAGAGCAATAGAATGAGAGGTTATGACGGAGGTCTCAAAGGAATAAGAATGGAGAGTAACTCACAAGAACACTATGCATTCCCAAGTAGACTCGACTGAGGCAAATGAGGGAACACCAGATAAGGGCAAACGACAAGCCCCAGGAGAAGGAGTACTGGTATCTGTCCATTGTGTAAAGGAGGACTGAGAAGGGGATAGAGACAGCCACCATGGCATGCGTCGACGGCATTCCATACTCCAGAGCCCACTTGGTCTGCAGCTTCTGAACTGGGGGGCCTGGCCTCGGCATTTTTATTACATCTTTAATACCTTGACCTAAAACATAAATTGAATTTTATAAAGCTTTTAAAAGATTCAATAAATATAAATTGAAGCAGAAAACGCCAGCCTCCAGTCCTATATTATGATATATTTAACATAATTAGATAAAATAGTTTAACACAACTCACCGATGTACATTACAATGGTCCAAACTAGGACAACCCTTCTTCCAACTGCCCCATCTATATTCCAAAACCAGAATGGAATAAATGTGGCATAAAATATTTCATCGCCTAATGATGTGCATATTAGAAAAAGATAAAACCAGAATTTATTAGTGACTACACAAGTAGTTTCATCAGTGTCCGAATCTGTGGAGAAATCATTTTCACTACTCAAATTTGAATTTGGCGGTGAAATTTTCGAAGAGTAATCATTTATTTTGTGTATTTGCTTTAAACCACTGTCATTTTTCTTCTGGCTGAGTTTTTCTGGGAACTGTTTTGGATCATCGTTCCTGTTATAACTTAACGTTTCCTTGGCGCAATAGCGCACTCCAAAAAACTTTTGAACATTTAAAACTAAAATTGGATCACCCAAATAATCAATCACCGAGGCTAACATGGTAAATTAACTATTATCTAAAGACTATTTTACTAAAACACAATACACATGGCCCGCAATTCAAAAAATGGTATCTTATTTTATAAATTTTGACATTGACATGCCAGAGAAAACTTTTTTTTTTCTTTAGGCTATCAAGTGTTTGGGAAAAAAACAATACGTGATGTTTTTAGTTCAATCAAATTGTTCACATAAATGTAATAATAATGATACAAAAGGTAAAAAAAATAGACAATATCTATTAACAGTTTCACTGATGATTTTCTACTTTCATGTGCTCTTGTGAAAAAGTTTTTATTTTGATAAAAAAAATATCATCAAACTATCGGTAAAAGATTATTAATCACATTATCTTGAATTTGTTAAATAAAATAAATAGATTGAGTCAAAATGTCAACCACTAAAAAATTGAAACCGTGGCAATAAAATCATTTCACTTGTCGGTGTCCAAAATCGAAGCATTTGTAAATTTTATAGATGCTTCAAATTTGATAAATTACCACCCAAGAATGCAATTCATTGCTAGTAATTCAGAAATAATACGACGAAGGTAAACGTAAATAGAATATTTTACAGAAAATGTTCAAAATTCGGTATTTTTTCGACATTTCGCAAATATCCATTGTTATAATTAATTCAATCGATTTTTTAATGATTTTGAATTGGATTTGGTGGTACTTACCTTTAAAAGAAGGTTGGTACTCGTTCACAAGTTCTCATTTCTCCCGCAAACGTCACGACTCACGACATTGTTAGGTTGGCCGCATTGAAGCGTCGTAGAACGTTCTACCAATGAGAGGAGCGAGAAATCCCGTCTCCTTCGAGTAAAGTTTGAAAATCAAGTCGGGGTGGGGTATCCGCCATATTGAGCCGTGTGCGCGCTAGTCGAGTGAGTCTGTTCTTGTTTTAAAAGTGTTGTGCGTTCTTTTTTATATTGTTTTGTGATTCTATCTTGGATTATATTATATACTAAGGTAAGGAGAATTATTTCATTCATTTACATGCGTACATATACTTTATTATTTTGTTAAAACTATTTAAAAGCAGGCATTGGGTACGAAGCCGGCTTTATATTATTTATTTGTTTTTGTAATATTATTTAAAGACTCCTATTTGAATTCACTGTGAAAACGTGCATTCTTTTAACGTTCTTTATTTTTCCCTGTCATATATTTTTTATTTTGTGTCTGACTTATAAAATGTCATATTGATCATATAAATTTACACGTTTTTTCGTCGGTAGATCATGTTAAGTTCAAAAATATTTAAATTTAAAGAGTCCCGTATTCAAATTGTCAAAACCGTCATTCCGACGTGCAGCCATGATTTTTTTTCAATGTAAGTCATCCTTAATGTCCTTCGGAGAACCGTGATTTAAAAGTTCACATATTCGTATTTCTCGTTATAGAAACGGTTATAGAGCTCCCGCGATATATTTCACGTTTAAATTCGTTGTCAGACTCGTACGCTTAAATTCTATCATTTACCTAATTGTTATTAAATTGCACAAATGAATACACCAAAACATGTTTTCAAAATCATTTATAAAACTTTTAAAAGTTAAACACAGATTTAGCTGTGAAGGCGATGCATTTTGTAAAATTTTCGACATTATTTAATGCAATTCTGAGGTACGTTAATGCAATACAAATCGTGTACTATCAGTTCCTTAAATGGATGAAAATTTGAAATATTTGGCTTACACTCGTATACGGCTGGTGGTAACTGCTTTCAAGTCCATAGTTTCCTCTTTGTATTTCGTATGACTAATACGCGTTTGTGCATACAAATCATGGAGGCACCCATCTAGCCAGAAAGACTAGAAATGTGCTAGACATAATAAATTGAAAGGGACATTGGCGTCTTCGTGAAATGGTGAATAATGAAAACGCCTATCGATATTATTCAGGTATCGATATTTCTGACATACCACTCACTCTGGGCGCCAAAAATACTCGTGCAAACAGTCGAGAGGTTGGCTGGGCGGCCTGGGGCGGGTGTTGAGACTGCGGTTAGACAATTTTTTGCCTGAGTTTGGGATTATTACTGGCCCGGATGCATCAATTTATTCTCGTTTCCTTTGAGTAGGGTCTCATTCACACAAAGTATCTGTTGGTTCAATCAATGTCATTTTATTTATTACCATAAATTCCACAAAGAAAAGTCTCACAACGAAAGCCGAATTAATTGGATTTGTGTGTATGAGAATAAGTAGGTAGGTAACTAATAGGAATCCTGGACAAACAACACACAGGGTGCGGCTGTAGGTTTTAATGACTGGTTTTCGGTGTGGGTTGCTGCCCTCTGAAAAAAGGCAAAAAACCAATGCCATGTAAAACTTTAGTAAGTGAAAAAAGTCTTGCTAATGTATTGTCATCTATTAAATTAAATGTAACTATGTTTAGGAGTAAGAACCTTCGATTCTGACTCATTCATCTTTGTGTTCCTTACATTAAAAATGTAATACATACCTATTAGTTGTTCTTGTATCTTCTCTCGCGGGTCTATGTTAGTTGTTTGACCTCGAGTGTCTGGATTACTACTTGATCATGGTGTCCTTGACTCGCGTTGTCTACTACACTATTCTGTTCCTGTTTGCATTATCTCCGAGCGTTGCCACAATCTGATTCACGATTTTTCGAAATTCGATTTAGCTGGGTACTTTTAGTTATAATGAAATGTATCTACGTTAATTGCATGATCTCTCACATCACAGCTTGGGTATGCATTGTCGCTTTGTAAGAATCCCACGCTACGCTGAGACCACTTCTTGGTAAAAGTTACCCTCGTTACATACCTTTTAATTCCAAGAAATCTAAAAGACATTTATACAAATTTATTCAAACGTAAAATAATGCATATCTTATCTTGGTGACTAGCCTAGATTCCACCAATTTTAATGCCCTATCGCTATTGCTATGATATACCGTGCTATTGAGTAAGGGTATTATTTATTTAATATCTAGTACCTACCCACTTCTCACTTCTCACTACATGGTGACCCCAAGTAGAATGTCAACGCCTTCGAGTCCCAGCTCTGATGGCTGCAAGCGGCTTGTAGCAGGCCTTGCATCGCCGTATGACTCGCGTTGTGCATTTTGATTACTTGGACTTCCTTTTGCTTCTTCACTTCCTCCTGGCTATCGAATTATTGATCGCTATTTCACGGTTCGCTTTCTCTGAAGCTCAAAACTTATCACCGTTTTATTTTTACGAAGATTAATCATCGGCTTCTGAGAAACTTCCTCTTGTCAAGCTTCCTTGTAAATAAGGCCATGAGACATCACTGAGTAAATACTAACTCGAACGAACTTTGTAATTTTCTTTGTACTTCAACAAGTCTAATCTCCTTCGGTTACGGAAACGGAGATTGAATTAAATTTGAGCTTTGAATTTGTATTTCGATATCAAGATTTGTATTACGGCAGCAAGAATGATAGAAAACCCTAATTTCTTCAAGCAGAAAGCTTTCACCTTTCATTTTGTCGATATATTCATATTATTTTCCATTTATCTATTTTTTTTTGTAAATTGCAAGCCCATTTCTGAAACTTCTTTGAAAAAAAAACACGATTGGAAATATTATTATTATCAAACAATGTAATTTCCGATGTGATTTTTTAAAAGAAAAACAAACATTCCCGGTTTACGAATAACCTGACAATATTTGAAAATCTACCACAGTAAGCGGAAAATGTTGCTTGTGTTGTGATGTGACTTAGCCACCGACCAGTATTGTACGTCATAAACCGGTGATGTACGTAACATTAAAAAATAAAATATTTCTTATTATTTTAAGTGGGTACAAAATATATAATGAAGTAATGCCGCCGTTCTTACCGTTGGTGTTGTAAAATGGTCAGCATAGTTGCCTTCCGATCAGTTTGATCGGGGTTCGGTTCTTGGCAGTGGCCTTTTCAGAAATTTAGATTTCAATAATATAATTTTAAAAATACATTTTGTTTTAATTTTTAAGGTCTGGCCTAGTATTAAATAATCTATCGTTTGTGTTCAAAATATATATTATTTTAACTTCAGTAAATTGTAAAAATATTTTTAGCGTTGGACGGAGCTGGAATTTTGATTTGGGAGCGGAGCAAATTAAAAATTAGCGGAATATAAATCAGATTAATGTCCCATTACTTGGTCTACGGTGCATTTACTTGTTTTACTTTGCAAACGGCATTATGTTCGCAGCGCCTATGCAAGAGTCGTTAAATTTATAGTCTATTGTAGAAAGTAGCAGAAAACAGACCATCGAGATAATATTTTTCTTTCGCTAGAAGTTCTGTCCAGAACTGGTTTACTCGGCCCACGTGTTCGCATTATCTCGCTGCACATTTACACACTCACAAGGGAGGGCCTCTCTACTCATAGTTAAATCACCACCTTCCTGACTGTGTTTCCCGACTCTGCAGTCAGTACCTAATTACCTGGTACAACCCGTGCGGGTTCAACCCCCCTGTGTCTATCGCATGACCGTAACACTGTCGCCACAATGTCGGTGCAGCACAATTACATATTATTGATGTAATCGACCATTACTGCGGACAATTTGTAAATGCACGCTTTAGGTCCGGTTTCTCAAAATGACGTAAACAACCACGACTTTTTAATGGCTTTAGTAATTCGCCCTTCTCTTATTGTGGAGTTATAATTGAGTCATGCAGCACTCGACACCAACCTCCTAACTTTCTTCAAAGAAATAAGGTTGATGTATTCAACAAGAAGTTATCCCAACAGATTTCTGCTTTACGAGAAGATTACTTAAAAAGTCGTTCATAGTTGATCTATCGCATGAATAAATTATCTTAAAAGCTTCGCTCGTAAAACTTTTCCCCAAACTTCTCAAAATTTGCAACCAAAAGGTCAACAGCTAAAGTATTACCTTACCTGGTCCTGAAAGCTTAAAATATCTAAAGTTTATCCGTAATATAGGAAGTTTACGACTTGTAAAGTGGCCCCAGACGACCCTTGACCGCTCAATATCCACAGACAGCCCATTACTTGTAGTACTTGTACCTTCAGACATTACGATCGATAAGTCACCGACCTATAACAAACAGTAGGGTTCATCTTCAAAGGGCGTAAACGTCTCAGTTGATTTTATCGTATATTATTCAATATACTTTATATTCTTTGAACTTTGATTGACTTTATCAGTAGTCTTCATTACTCTTCAGACGAAATTCCAACTGTCGTGTTTGATAATGTCGGATGTTTTTTTTATTGAAAGTGTTTATCAATTTTTAATGTTTGTATGAACCTACGCTTATTAACCTACACAGACCTGCTGTAAAGTATAGCTCCGTTTGTTTGGTTAATAACTTACAATAATTGATCGACACTGGAATGTCGAACGACGAGTATTAATTAACTTGTCTGCGTAAAATCATTTTACTATGCAAAGAATCTGAAGAATTTTTCGCAGTTGTTCCTTGATGCTTAAAATATATGTTTACTGAGTAGCGCATTCACACATTTTTCTAGGGTGTTATTTAAATTTTCTTTACAAAGCTATGTTTACTATAATGTGGTTTATGCGCTGTTTAAACGAGCATTTAAGATAATGAGAGTTATCGCGTTTAAGCTGTCTTCTGTGAAATTTAGCTGTTTTGATTACTGCATTCATTTACTTTTTATAGGTTGATAAAACGGCATTATTTATTAATAATTAATAGTTAGTCATCGATTCGGATTAGTTTTCCAGAAAAAACTGGATGTTTTTATTTATTCATTTATAAACATGATAAAATTATTGTTGTGGTTGTCGGTCTGCTCCATCGTTGATATCTGCTTTACCGCAGACGACTGATTTAAACAATAATGTGGGCAGCACTTTCTGTTTCATCTGACTTTTTTAACCAAACTAAGATTTGTTTTACAATAGCTGTTATCAACACCACATATTTTGGTTTATCTGTCTCCAGTGACTCAATGAATGAACTAGGTCGGTTGCTTTGCTTCAGTCACCAGTTTGTTCCTGCTACGCCACTGCGGTGATTAAACATCACCCAAACAATAACACTGTATTATCATAATGTACATTCCATGCCTATGAATCATCATAACAAAAGCTATATTTAGTACGTAGTTTGGTGTGCGTAGTTATGTTACTTTAACGCATACAGCAAATAATATTCTTTTTTAATTTTCATCTCCCAACCGTCTTGAATCAGTTAGACTATGGCATCGCAAATGGGATAAGTTTGATGCTCACGGTCGTGGGGAGGAGAAGGAGACCTGGAAGTACCTGGCTATTCAGATCTGGTTACCGAATACGGCTAAAGCCATCTCAATTATTTGAATTAAATATTACCCGCCTCAAAACTGGTTTTATTACCACCTCACCAGTTTTTAGGCGGGTAAAGAAATAACAAATGACACAGGTAAGTTTTTAGATTCTCACGGCCAAAAGCATTTTTGTTGTTTGTTTTTGGGGTGTTATGCCGTGTTGCGCAAACTCCTTCTTTAGCCGACGTTTCGGACAGCGTTGCAGTGTCCATCATCAGGGCAGATCCGGTAGATCCGAAGATGTGAGCATCTTCGGATCTACCGGATCTGCCCTGATGATGGACACTGCAACGCTGTCCGAAACGTCGGCTAAAGAAGGAGTTTGCGCAACACGGCATAACACCCCAAAAACAAACAACAAAAAAAAAACAAATGACACAATTTAATCAAATAAAATTTACTTTCGTAGCCACTCGACCACGGAGGCCGTCTTTGTGTTGATTTATGATGGATTATTAGGCAAACAAAATCCCAAATCTTTTTGACATTCCTTTTAAATTGCATAATGTATATTTCAAGGATGAGCCCACGATGAAAATGACTGTGAGCCGATAATTATTCCGTTTATCTAGAAATTCCAGACAGAAAAGGCTGTGTAAATGCCATAACTCTAGAGCTCACCGCTCGATGGTTTTTGCTATTTCTGAACAAACCCAAACGTTTTCTGCTTTGTAGTCGAGGTACCTTGTTTCTGATGTCACAATAGTATGGCAAGCTAAACAGGCGTTAACATAGAAGGGACTAATAATGACACTTGATTCAATTTAAATGTCTGGTAACGTGTCATGTAGCGCGTACGTGAGTATGTTGCTCTGTGAGTAAGCCCAAATGTATTTGAATTATTTGTGTCAATTGATTTTAATTGCTCCAGAGGAAGTGTAGTGATAGCTCGCAGCTCTCTGGGACTGGCGTTCAATTAACAAGAGCTTGAGAATATTATTATTCGACTATCTCCACCAGACGCATTATGCTAAATTACACATTCTTCCAATTTGACTTTTGTATTCGTTTACATGACAAAGTACTTAAACGAGAATTGTTAGCATTCTTATCTCACTACAGATAGTTATTCTATCAGTAGGTATATGTGATTGTATAGTTTGGGTATTTGCTTTCCACAATTTCACATAACTATTTAAAATTAATGTCAACTTATCATTAACAGTAAATATTTAAAGTGTACTTCTATTATTATTTGAAAGCTTACATCTATTATCTTTTATAATATATTAAATTGTTTAAAATATGTTTGTTTGTATAAGATTTTTTAATGAACTACTATATTTATATTCAGCTTTTTAATCTTTACTAATAAAAAGTGAAGCATTACAAACGTCGAGTGGAATCTATTGTCAAAAAGAATTTCAATTATATTCGCAGAAGCTATTTTTTAATCATAAGGGCCCTCCGACGAACCTGACCCTATCTAAAAACTGTTTTTCGTATACCATATTGGTTCTTAGCGTAAAAAATACAGAAAACAATATATAAACCGGAAACTATCCGTTTTTCAATCTAATTTGATTTAGAATGGAGGAAGGCACAGATAATAGACTATAATAATGCACGCCTGATACATTTACTTTAAACATCGATAAAAATGATTAGCTGTAAACAAAACTTCGACATTTTCGTGAATTGTGGCTGGATTTATTTTTTCCTCCATTACTAATGCGAATATCCCAAATTGTATTTTTATTAGTAATTATAAAATCTTATATCGAAAAGTTTCATTTCAGCATAATATGGTTTTCCTCATGGAAGATCATTGAATAAAATGTTATTCAGAATAATTGATTTACGACAATTTACCAATACTAATAGATTGCTATTCTGGAAAGTTAGAAATCAGATGAAAAGTCAAACAACGGTGTAATATTTCTAATGTAAATATAACAGTAATCATGTTATTATTATTATAGTCAATATTGATTTTAAATAATTACTGTAAGTGCTAATAATGGCACTTCTACAATTAATAAAATTGACGTGAAAGATTATTAAAAATGATATATGGTATCAAATTCGGAATAATAGAATAATTGTTTGTATTTGATTTCTGAAAACAAATAACGTTTACATTCTTGTGTATTTCTTATTTTAATGACTGGCTATTATTTCTGTCCTTATCGTGTAAATTAGTCACATTGTTGAACGTGAATTCTGACACATGCATGTTCCGAGTATGGCACGTAAGTAGTGTTCCACAAATCGGTTACCGCATAATATCTGTAGAGATTAAATATAATATCGATGCGCTTACTTGAAATAGTTTATCTACAAAGGTTTGTCATTTTTTGTTTGTTATAATTATAAATATTTTTATAATTACGTATTATTTATGACAAAACTATGAACACTGATTTTCATAGTTGGCCCTTGCAAAGTAATTAACTTTGAACCGATATAATCACGTAACTCGTTTGGTATTTGCCCGCTTGGTTAGGTTAGCCCTTACAAGTCTGTCCGGCCTGTATTCTAGAGCTGCATTTGCCAAGTTCTTTCCAACCTGCAGTCTTACTCGTGATTATGAATATAACCCTGAACTCTCATCCTGATTCCCGACCTGCCTTATTCCGTTACTCCGCTGGTTACACATGAATGAAAGTCTGTCGTCATGGCTACTGGTCCCATTCATTTAAAACCGACTTTTTCGTGGGGGACATAAAAACCGTTCAAACGTCGAAGATGATGTGGTGCCGACGTAAAATGCTCTAAATGAGATGTATCGACTGTTCCATATTGAGTCATAAACTCATAGCAATATCTGCCCGCATATAAATGACGAATAAATCATATTTTATAACTCACTGCAAGTAGTTTCTTGCTCTCATTTGACTCGAGTGTTCTATTGGAGGTGTAGGCACGTTCACCTTTCTCACAAATAGTTCCCGAGGTGAACCCGGGCGCTAGTATTATGTAAGATAAAAATCGACCTTGCTCAAAACCTTTTTAAAGCTTTATGGAATTTGAATGCACTAAGCCTTACTATTTCTTTCTTTACCTTTTTTTAGCTTTCGGTTATTCGCGTGTGGATTGTGGCGTGACGTGTTATTCCCGTAGGACTCATATTATTCTTTCAAGCTTATACCTGCGTTCAGTCTTTGTTCACTTCAGCTCGTGGTGTTTCCGCGAATGTGTGTGCAGTTTAGTGCATTTTAAAGATATTTACCTATTTGTGTGTTGCTTTTGTGACTCGACATAGTTTATTGTGTTCTTCAGTTATTTTGTGCCGGTTTTCAAATTCTACTACTAGTACTGCATGAGATAATCGATACCTTGGACACGGTGAGTACTTACGTAGATAGTGAATTCAATAAAGTTTTTCATTCGCCTTATGTAGTGCGAAATCTGATTCTAACGGATCCAAGAAGTTAATTATAGTTTCTCTTTGCTTTCGAAATATTATTGACATCATTCGAGAAAAGTTCTTTTGTCCTCACCTGTCAACAACTCTTCGAGGTATGTTTTTTGTCCTTAAAAATCCTTGGAAGTTTCAATCAACACATCGCCTTTAGGAGATACTGGTTGGTGGGAATTATTGTTCGAGTTATACCACAAACATGTTGAAAATCAAACGTAGTTTACATAAGGAATCGCTTATTGATTTTGTGTTTATTCTGTTTTGTGGTATTGCAGTTTATTCTCGTTTATATTATATTGTTCCTTTGTTTCTCGAGAATTTAATACTACATTAAAACTTTAATTATGTTTTCCTTTCAATGTTCCCTTCGACAGCTGTAAATTCATTTGATTATATTCTTTAAACTTAACAATAAACGTCCCGACACCCAGACTGGCGCCCGCGCCCCTATAAAGTAAATAAAATATTGACTTCCTTTTTTACTCCGCGACGGGTATCAACAACTCGACGTCAAATGAATATACACCATTACTACGGAGTACTAGAATTCTGATATACCGGCGACGTACATAAACTATTGACCTGAAAGAAGGATTCACTCTAAATGAGAAAACTGCAAGGAGATGGACTTATAGTCAATGCAGCCAAGACAAAATACGTGCTTGTTTTCGGTTTACTAAATCCAATAGTAAGTTTATTTATATATGCATTTGACGCAATGAGTGAATTTGTTTACCTCGGGACTCTTATCGCATCGCAAATGTGCCTAAGACGGGGAAATAATATGAGAATCAACCTTAATACACACTAGAAATGCCTTCCACAATGATTTGAATGAATGCCAATGTCGCCACTCTTATTACTTTTAGGTTCTAGCCCATTTAACACGCGCTCTATCTCTCTTAACTTGAATCGATATCCCATTTGAACTCCATAATACATTGATGACTTGGATCATCGCTCTTTGTTGCACTATACATGTTTTAATGTAATACTATAATAATTAATAAGTATCCAGGGAGATGTCCCCGTAGCATGGTGATCTACCAATCGGCTTTGAGTCTGAATATTGTGAGCTGAATTTCACGTACGTCTCAAAAAGTTTTCGCATGTAGGTGTGTATTACATTTTTTTGTAAATTAGGATCTCTGCAAAAATAAAGTTCGAGAATGCTTTGAATTAACTACGACATCAGTCGTACATTGACCGCCGAAAAGCGCACATTGAAATAACCAGACCCTTTTGTGGTATTTGTTGGGATTTGTCAAGTTTTTTACGCAGCCAGCAATTAGCGCGCCATTGTGAAAGGATCCTCTCTCTCTAATTGGCTGGTCTATCAATTTGAATGTATGTGACATGGATCCTGCAAAAATGATTTTACTGATTTACAAGAACGTTGATAAATAAATAAACAATTTGAAGGCGTCAGTCTTGCTTAATTTCAACAAACGCTATTGAACCCTCCACGCTCGCGCTGTACCGTTTGTTCGTAAACAGTACATAAAAATCTTAATAAATCTTTTTTTGATGCCCAGTTAAATCGTTAATGCCTATTAAAGTGATGTATTTCATCTGGGTATTGAAATAACATCTTTATAATATCGTGTACTTAAATCTGGCCAGAATTTAGTAGGTATGCATCACATCCGCCGCGGGTTACGAGAAACCTTATATTTGATTTTACCGTCGTTTATATTATGATTTTGTTGTTCATCTCTAGTTTTTATTTAAATTTACTTACTTAATTATTATTTTTAGTTAAATCATTAGTTTATCTATCGAATCACACGTATATATTTAGCACTTTGTTAGTAATATCTCACCCCAAAATGTAATAGCCGAACACAGTAGCTTATTGAACACTTTATTTTCTCCCAATTACACCTGTTACCTGCTATCTTCAATTTGGGAGGCGGGTGTGGGTACCCCCGCCCCTGGACCATTTATTAGATAACCATCACCTCTGCCATAAGTCACCCAAGTAATTTACCACGTTTGGTGACTTTGCAGGGGTGCCCGGGTTCATGGGGTGAGGTTTGACTAGGTCTATCGATGGTGGATGCGTCTGCCCACCAACTGCGTGACAGACCAGATCGCGAGAGACTAGTTTAAGGAGACCGTTTGACCTCTCCAGCGGGACTCTCGGAACATCGCCTTGTACCACAGTGGGAGGGATCTGGTCCGTCACTCCTGGACATACTGACCCCCAGATTCCTACTTACCCCCTATACCCTTTTCCTTTCCAGAACTGCCTATCCTTCATTTCTTTAAAAAGAACCTCCCCACAGCATCCCCAAAGATGAGAGGCCCTGAGGGAGATTATTTTCCTCAGGTCTTCCTTTGTGGGGATAATGTAATTGGTTAACTTTTTAAGATTTAAAGTCCTTAAAAGAATCTATGAATTGCTGGTCTCTAAAAGCGCTCTATGAATATTTTTTTGTTTGTTTGTTTTTTTCGAGTTGGGAGTATTCAGATATTATGAAATGCTTGGGAAACTAATGTATTTTTATCTGATTTTGTTGTAGTCAACCAATTTTCGAATTGCTGTTGTTCCTATTTTTTTTACTGTGAACGTTATCGTGGCATCACTGTCATTTATTTAGGGCTCACTCGAACTAAACTCCTTTGTGTGGTATTATCTCAGTAGGTTCGATCTGTCGACTGAAGACTCCGGGGCGGGGTTAGTGATCCCGTCACTGGAGCCAGCCTCCACTCCATTATTCCCCTTCACATGCGTTAAACACGCTACAGTTGTATGAAATCTGTGTATAGTTACCTCATTGTGGCTCTTCCACCTCGGCGGGACCATACAGACTGGCGTCTAGGAAATAAACTAAAGGACGAGCGAAAGTATGTATTATTCTTACATATAACTTAACTTGAAAAGCGTTACAACTTACAACCACTACCGTAAAAGTAATAGTTTTTATGGGCCTACCGTGAGTCCATTTTTATCATACGATTTTAAAAAATAGTTATAGCTGATGTAAGCGTAATGAGTAAGATTAAGAAAGACACGCTTAGATGGTTTGGGCATGTAGAGGAGGTAAGGAGGATATATGATGCAAAAGCGAATGGTAGCAGAAGTCGGGGACGTCCGAGGAAGACATGGCACGATCAAGTGAATCAGATACTCCAGTCGGGCCATGTAAATAATAGAAGAGTATGTATGAGACGATGTATGTCCTCTCTGTCTACTCCTGCGGGGAAACGGCGTGATGGTTAGTTAGTTAGATTTAAAAAAAATAGACTTTTATAAATGTGATTTTTGAAGAGATCCTCTAAAATGGTATGCATAAATGGAGTATACTGAAGTATTTGCTTTACAGAAAAAGTGTTTGCTTTAAAAAATAAAATAAAATAGCTGTCACGGGATGCTTGGCAGACGTGAAACGTCTAAATTGATTGTTATTGAAGGAGGTGAAACTGAAAGTAAACAAGTCTTTATATCTTTGATAATAAAACAATTATTTTATTGTTATTAAAATATATATGTATTACAAAATAAAAAATCATCATCATTAAGAATCGATCCATTGCCAATTTTAGTGAGAATATAAACAAATATACCGCACAGGGTTTGCGCGGCCCTGTGGAATGAGCCTACGAAGCTGGCCGAATGAAGCGTCGTCCCGTCGTGCCACCTATCTAGGCTTGCCAAAAGATGTTTCACATCAAAAATATTCTCTTTCCTCGACCAGCTATCTCCAGAGACATTATTTTCAATAGCATACAACAGAAATAGAAACTAACACATATTTGTCTTAAATCTGTGTACAACCGGGGAATTATGTGGCGGGTTAAGGAAGGGGCTGTAAGAAGAGGTAAGGTAATAGGGGGTCTTAAATACTAAAATTTAAGGACAGAGAAAATAAATAAAAAAAACGAGACGAATACATGGTGTCAAAGTTTTAATGACCTAGCATTGTTTTTATAACGACATTAGTCCATACTCGTTCAGAATAAGTATTATAGTTTTAGATAAAATCTTATATTTTTATGTCTCTAGTGTTTTTATTTTTATGTATCTGTATTTGATAGCGCAATAAACTGTTGACGAAAGACTTAAAATGAACCCCTTGAGTTGTTCACTGAACGACCTATGTTAGGAGAGCTTTCACAACGACAAATTCATTTTGTCACGACTCTTGCAAAATCTCTTTTCTCAATCTCAAATGGCATGCAGTTTCTTATGTTGGCTTGCAAAATGACTTAAATAATATATTTATTTTTGCGATTAGTAAGTACCTAAGTCAAGTATGTAAGTGTTCATTACAAACGAATATTTTCAATTTGAAAGAATAAACCATTGCACATAGAACGTAACCCGCCAAAGGAATATAATTATATGTTACGCTATGCATCTGTAGATAGTCGATACGATAAACAGGATTGTTATTTCAATACCATTGTCACGCTTTATTTCTCTCGCGGGAAATGTTATATGTATCGCATTATTGTATTATTGTCCGAGCACAACACATTGTCGGTTGCATGTGCGCACCGGTTTGCGAGAAGCCTGCTAAATGGCCGAACTAACATTTTTACATTAGCCTTTCTTCATCCGCGTTTATACATCTTGCTATGGTCCATACTCTGTCTAACAAAACAGGAAGGTAAGAAATTTTAATAAGGAAATAACGATATGTTGGGTGTCTTCTAAGAACGGGTTTTTTAACCGTCCATCCCTCATAATATAGAATTATTTTAGTTGCATACTGCATAGCTACATATAAATTCCCTTAGCGTCACGAGGTACTTGTATGTAATTCATAAGATTGTTTTGGAATTTGATATTTTCTCGATGAGCGGTGTATAGCGCTATTGAGATTTTTCACACGAGAACGTTCGCTTTTACGACTAGTTTTTATGATCAACAGTTCGATTCTGGAAATATCTGTCAACTTTTATGTTTCCCGCGTCATACAACAAGGATCTTTAAAGATCCCACGTTCACTCCTGCCTCTCCTTAAAAAGACCCCCTGCGCAGCTTCCCGAAAGTTGACACTTCCTGTGTGGAGTTAATATAAGAAAAACCGCATTATAATATTCGATCGTATCTTGGAAGTCTTCTTGGAAAGTTCTCATTCGTTTACCTCCGCGTTATATTATTCTCCTGTAATCCCTTTCTTCGTCTATTCGCTAACGTGTTCAAACCACCCGAGCGTCCCTATCATTTCATCAACGACCTTGAATTCCTTTCGTACTTCTTATGTTAATTTATTATTTTCTATTCACGGTTCCCGAGCAATTCACGCTTATAATTCGTGGAAACTGCGTGCCTTTTTGTACGAATTGAACGCAATAATTACGCTTGCTCCTTTTTACTGCCAAGGTTTTCATTACATGGTGATCATACCCCAAATTAAGCTACGGTACGACATAATGATTACCATGACAAATCAACGCATTATGACAGTCATGGGTTCATTCTACTGGTCAAAAAACATTCAGCCTTGCCGAAATACGCGTAACTCGTTCTAAAGCGCCTTGTTTACAATATATTATTTATTTATTTATTTCACGCCTATTAAGGCCTTTACATACATATATTTAAAAAATATTTACGAAATTATACACGAAAATAGTGCAGGAAACGACTATTTAAAACAATTGCAGAAAAAATAATATAAAGTCAAAATATCACTGAACTTGATCCACACAGTAGGCACAAAACATAAAAAATCCAAAATATTTTTTTCTGTTTCAGTTGACAAAATTATTATATTTGTGTTAATACTGTGCCGATTACATTATTTATGTTTTAATTTCATTTGCACCACACAAGAGTTCCTCTACCATTGGTATTTGAAACCCACCATGTAAGGAAATGTTGAAGGCTGACTATCCAGCTATGGTAGTGAACAAAGCTTGAATTATGCATCGGCACAGCCTCCTCGGGAATCATTTATTGGATAAACAACACCTCTGTCATAGGTCACCCCAAATGTTTCGCTACGTTTGTTGGGTTAGCAGGAGTATCGGGTTCGTGGGGTGAGGCTTACCCAGATTTTGGCGGCGGATACGTCAACTCACCAACTGCATGGCGGGCCGGATGGGGAGTCCTTTGACCTCTCCAGCAGATGGATTCAAACGTCCCTCACTGCTGAACACACTGACCCTCATATTCCTACCAACCTTTCATACCTTTTCCTTCCCAGAACTCCCTCTCCTTTTCTTAAAAATATCACCACACAGTTACCCCAAAGATGACGTAGGGCCTGAGGGAAATTATTTTCCTCAGAGCCTCCTGTGTGGAGTTAATGTAAAAGAAAACCCATTCAAACCATGATTTTACCTTTATGTCACGAAGATCTGCAAATTGAATCCACTCTGAAATCACACATTTAACATTTTAGCATAAGAACAAAAGACTTTCTTGTATTATTTGTATGTCACAACAAAATACTGTACAATTAAATTCTGGTAACCTGTTTTACTTTAGTCTAATAGTCTAATGACTAACAATTATCTTTCATTTCGTATTTAGATTATTTTCTATCCATGTCACCTACATACCTATACTTTTGGATATAATATTTATCAGTTTCTACTTCTCGCTTTCTGTGTATTCTAATGTGCGAATTTAAATCTCTATCTCATTCCATTATTCACAGATTATCTATCACACATATCTGAACCTTTCGCGATGTGTGTTAGTCCGCAGCATGGGATATATGGAAATACCGTTTATACTTTATATTATATCTGGTTTTAATCCAAAAAAGATCTTACTACGTATATTTTGTCTCCGCGTGTTTAATGTACGCTGTTCACCAGCTGATCGAAATTTCGATGGCAATAACACAACCAGACATCAAGCAGAAACTGAACCATTATAACTACAATTTCCTGGTCGGCCGTGCTGATGAACTATTGTTATAGGTAGTATAGTTATAATAATATTCATTTGAGCGGTTTCAAGTGCTTCAGGTGAACTTTCATAACAATGGCGCTGTGGAAGTTAACCATCTGGTATTATTATAATTCTTCAGCTACGCAAATAATATATTATATCGCAAATTATACGAAAACTGAAGTATCTTATGTTTTATTAATTCTTCAGCTACATAATAATATATTACCTCGAAAATGTATTATTTCTGGTTGAAGATCATGACGTCTTATAGTCACATACACCGTTCCTATTATTGGCACATTTTGCAGGCTGCCTTGAAGGAAGCTATAAAACCTGAATGTTCCTACTTCGTATAAAATCCTTCCCATATGCGGTTGGAGTATGGAGGTAAAGGAAATAGTATGTTTGTATGGAGTTGTACGGATTTTTGCGGCGCGTAAGTCTCCCGGGACTGATTTACGGGCGAGTTATGAGCCATTCTGGCGTTGCTTACGATTCCCATGATTTACAGCCTCTTGAGGCAGGGTAAGTCATTCATTCCTCGTTCGTCAGGTCCCAGTAGACATCTGCGCCATTCCCTCTTTTTACATCTTTATATTTGTCTCCATTACTTACACTTTTTTCCATTTCATATTCACATTATTATTAGCATTGCTTGCTTTTCGTTTTTTGTACGATCTTTGAGTGTATATGCTGAATTTATGTACATATCTATAAATATATTAAGAAAAGTCTCGACGTGGGTTTGTTTTTAAACAAATTTATTCAGAGATTGGTAATTTTGCACACTTGACCTTCAAAACAGGAGGAAAGTCACTGTCTGCGTGAGATTTATAAAAACCGCATCCACCCCCTTTCCCATCCCTTATTCCAGAATTAGGAGACTTATTGATGAAATTTTACACACTTGTCGTTCAAAATAAAAGAAAAATTACTGTGTACATTTTATTTCTAAAAACTCTGTGTGAAGCCCGGGCCGTAAATGCCAGGGACTTCAGGTAGTCGTTAGCTCAACATTTCAAAGTTTGTTCTTATTAGTGCCAGGGGTGTTTAGAGTGTTTGTTTGAATAGTAAAAGAAGTTGGGGACACCTGAGGAATACTTAACGCAATATCTCCGCACCGTAATGAAATTGAGTCGAATTAATGTCGATCTAATGTGGTTTTTTAATAGTAACATTGTGGTATACAGTAGAGAAGTCGGAGACGCCCGAGGAAGACATTAGCAATAGCGAAGCATTGCGGGGCCACTAGTACTTTATAATGTTGTGTACACTGAAAGCTTTTTGGCTAGTACTTTACTACCCGACTTCGCCAAACTTACAAAACTGTTCTTTTATTTATTAATAATTGAAAAAAACTTTAGCCATCTTATCTTATTGTTTTGGCAGTTAAATGAATTTTTAAAAGCTCATGATTGAAATGACGTTGCGGATTTAACTTGGATTCGTCCGTATAGTTTTACGAAGAAGACAATATGATTTAAATAAAAACTATTTTTTATTAATTATTATACACATTACACGAAACTCAGATCTTGCCTAAAGAAAGTAAGAACGGTCATCTGTGACGTGGTAAATTGCCGGTCATTGAACAACACAGCCGAGGGTCAAATGTCCACTGGGATGGAGCCCGCCCTCCACGCCCCGGGGTACCCTCATCTGAGCGTGACGCGTGTACACTCGTACACTGTGCCCTGTGCACGTCTACACTTGTACACGTGTACAGCACGGCCCATTATAGGCCCGCAGAGCCTACTGCTATACTAACCCACATTCCCTATTCCCTTACATTACACCTATGCATTATACATTCGTTATCCCTTCCCCCTTCGTCTTCCCAGGAGAAGGTATACTCAAATATTACTCCCTGTGATTTACTGCTATAATATTTTATGTGTGGAGATAAAATCATATGCCATCTCCGAATTATACAATAAATCCGTTCATTATATTATAGGTGCAACGTTTCACTCTTCATAGTTCGAAGAGTGTTTCTTATTGTCTGTCCCACTTCAACACTACCTACAGTTCCTACCCCGACCGCATTTTTCAATGAGCCAGGTGCACGGGTGACAGATAGAATAGAAGGGTGGCTGGTAGTTAGATTCAAACCGGTTTTGATTTCCTTGTACTTGTAAGTGTCGTTGTTATTGACTGAAATGTATAAACTTGTTTGTACCACTACTGTAATGGAAGCATAATTTAACTTAGGTATTAGCTTTTGTCTTATTTCTTGACTGTCTATAGACTTTTCAAAGCTCCATAATGTAATATATTCGCTTGTGACCTCCTGCTATTTTCTACCAAAATTCAGCTGTTGATTTTTGTCAAGTAGTCAAAAATTTATTGCTGAATCGGTGATTTATTACATTGTTTAGATGCATTTTTTGTGTAGCAAATAACATAATATGAAGTATATAATAACTAATAACAATAACAACTGAAAATATTTTTTTAATTAACTGAACATATTTAAAATGACATTTACTACAAGTGATATCAATAAATGATCCAGTTATGTATGCGTGGTGTATTATCCTGTAATTATTTGCACTTTTTCTTAAATAATTATTTTCTTGAATAATTTAAAGTGACGTTACATATTATTTAATAACCTTTGATCTCCAGTTAACCCTTTCGAAGCGTGTGTATATTTAAAAAATATCTAGAGCGAATAAAAATTGGCGGTTTTCGTTATTCAATTGCTGATATAACCGTTTTTTATTGGATTTTAGTCATTAATTTAGGCGGTGGCCATTGTTATATTGTGAAGAGAAAATAAATGCCGTTTTTTTTAAATAAAAAAAAAAGTTATATTTTTGACAGTGTACGTAGTAATGTGTATGTAGTAGTTTGTCATTTTATGTGAAACAAACCCTCGAGACTTAGGACGGGTTGTTTCGGAGAATTTGAACAATTCATCAAATTTCAACGTTCATTTTCAAGTTCTGTGAAAGATTTTTTCAAGTTCTGTTTTTATTTCAATTTTGTCAAGCAACTAGTCTACAATTATATTATAACAGAACTTGAATAGGACTTTCACAGAACCCGAAAATGAACGTTGAAATTTGATGAATTGTTCAAATTCTCCGAAAAAACCCGTCCTTACTGTTCTTTCAAATGAAATTTCAAATAACTTCTAAACTATTGGAAAAAACCAAACATTATTTGCAAATAACTCTACCAATGGTTATCAGCATCAAATAATGAATTCTGCCGTTGTCAAAGTTAATTCAGGTCTGAAAGGGTTATTGCAGCCTATCAGAGGAATATTTTTAATCGAAATATCGATTTATGAAAGCACACGTATGTAACGCGTAACTATCCGAATTTCGAAGCAATTCTAAACAGTCGGGTCAATGACATCGCAAATGTCATCTGAAGAAATGTGAAATTAGCAACTAAACGGGAAATGCGAAAATGACCCTGTCTTTGAGGATTGGAACAAAGTGGTGCAGGTCTAAAAAAATCTTGCATATATTATGAGTAAAGATTTTTTTAGTGGAGACAAATGTCGCCGTAAAGCTAACTAGCTATACCAATGCTGCAGCGGTATATTAGGGAATCTTTATAAGTAAGACTGCTTAGAGTTAACCGATGTCTTCTACAATGTATATGTTTTTGTTTGGCGTGTACTTATTATGTAATCTGTGTTGTCCCCAGGCACAATGGGTGCTAGACAAAGTAAGCGGTCGGTGGACATCACAACGGGTAAGGAGGTGTGCGTGGAGGGCAGTGAGGTGGCCGCCGGAGCAGGGGGCGAGGGCAAGCTGGAGAGGATCGAGGACATGGACACGCTGAAGCCGGTGCTCAACGGGGATGCGGGCCACGAGGAAAAACAGATCTCAGTGAGTTATACCTTCCTTGTTTACTTTAATACCGATGGTAACAGCACACCACACGTTCTGCCGCTAAGAGCTCCCGGGAAATCTCACCCACAAATATGTTGTGTTTTGTAATACACAGGTCATAGAGGAGTTCATCAGCCGTTCTGTTATAATGTATCTTTAGTTTAGCTTAATGCGTAGCTTTCTCGAGAGTGGATCTCAGGTATGGGAGCCAGATGACACCATCTATGTACTTAATTTTCGAAAATCAAAATATTTTATTATGATGCCTCTGCACTACATAAGAGAGTTCGGTTTTTATTCATGGCTGTCTCCAACAGCGTTTATCTCGGGAATGCTGGGTATCTGTCGGAGGAGGAATGTCCATTACTGCTGATGGTTTATAAGATTCTGAACTGTTTCTTCACCCTGGCTAAAATAGGATTCTATGTCCCAGAAAATTTTACGCGAGGCCGCCAACACAGACTTGTAATGCTGATGCTGCTGGAAAGGCTTACTAGGTTAATTAACTGACTAGCAGAAAATGTGGATATTTATCACATGTTCTTCAACAACATGTTAAGCACGAAGTATCCTTTAACTTTTAACTACGTTATTATATATCTACATATTACCTTTTTTGTCCTACATGTAACATATATATTATGTAAAAATTTTATCGCTTCCGGTATCGGTTTTTATTCTATTTTTGCAAAATATAAATAAATAAATCTTCCTTGAGATTTCACAAGATGTTAGGTACATAATATTAGCTTAGTGTTTCTTTGTGAGATGCTCCGACAAGTAGCAATTGATCTCTTCGGCACCGTTCAGACAAGAGTCATGCCAAACGCGATCTATATTTGATCGACTAGGGAATGGTTTGCAGGTTTTTTTTGTTTCTTCTCTCCTAAACTATCTAATCTTTGACGAGGGTATTTTTAAAGAAAAGCAGCCAACCAAACATTGGGAAATACCTGTTAAATATTTCCATATTTTAAAATAAATACAAGTTGGCGCCAAAGTCTTCACTCGATTTCCTAAGGCAGAAAATTTGTTTATAAATATAATAATAATTATAACCCAATTATTACGTGTTCTTGAAGAGTATAGCGATCCATGGTTTGACAACGTGTATTCAATTTCTGTTTACTTTACATAAGACGCCATTTGAAAAAATGAGAGCATCTTCTTGTGATGTCTTTTTTGTAGGTCTTGTAAGTTTGTTTGCATGGCTTATTGGTTCTAGTCGTAAAGTTTCATTTAATAAGATTAAAACACAATGTAGCTGAAGCCAATGTAAGAATTCAACGGAAAAAAAAAATATTCATACTATGGTTCTGGTTATAAATGTCAGTGCTATCCAAATATTTCTTTTTTTTTTCTTTTTTTTATACTGTAATTGTTACATTATCTAGCGATTCCGTTCATTCAATTTTTCTATTGACTTGCCTACCAATGGACAATGGACAATATCAGCGGGAACATAACAAGTGAATCGGTTTAATTGTTGGCAGATGAATCATCTAAATGCGTTTAAGATTGACGATTGATTTTATTCATTAATTTAACATATATATCCAGCTAACAATAAAAACACCCTAATATAATGGAACTTCCTTCTTCTTCTGGCGTTAGTAAGATTAGATTGTTAATATTAATTTCGTAATTGTAAAAAGCATTCACTTTGTGGCTCATCATAATTTATAATAAAAACACATAAATTTATTTTTTTCTCCTGACGAAGGAAGGGATCTTCCGAAACCGGTAGAGTGAAAATAAAACTATCGTGGTCAAAAACAAATTTATGTGTTTTTATTATAAAATATTAATTTCAGTTATAAGTTGCTAAATATGTAAATACTCGTATATATGTCATTAAGATAGTAGTTATAGGCCTTAGTCGTAAGTCACTAGATATAAGTCAGTAGTTCTAGTATTAACTATTTATTTTAAATATATTTGTACAGCGCCCTTGAGGTGATTTCTCACGAAAACGGCGCTATATAAATTAGCCAAATATTATTATCGTTGCAGGAAAAGAAACATTCACACTTTCGTTCTGGTTATAAATGTCAGTATCGTTGCAGGAAAAGAAACATTCATACTATGGTTCTGGCTATAAATGTCAGTATCGTTGCAAGAAAATAAACGTTAATACTACGGTTCTGGTTATAAATGTCAGTATCGTTGCAGGAAAAGAAACATCCATAAATCGTTCTGGTTATAAATGTCAGTATCGTTGCAGGAAAAGAAACATCCATAAATGGTTCTGGTTATAAATGTCAGTATCGTTGCAGGAAAAGGAGAAAAAAATGCAAGAAGAAGATGAGGCACCGGAAAATGAGAAGGATAATAGTAACGAAAAAGAGATCATCCTAACTCCAGTGGTCGTTAACGGCAGTGGAGAGGGGGAAGGTGAGGCGGCCAAGGAAGGGGAAACACCCGATGCGGAAGGGAACAAAAAACCCAAAAAAGAAAAGGCAAGTCGTTTTTAATATTCATAACCGACTAGATTAAAAAACAAGCACGAACCTTCCTTCCATCCCCTGAGAGAATATTATTATTTATTGCAGTGCTTATTCTCCCCTTTTAAATTAAATTTTCTCTAATATTTAGGGGCGGCCACTGGCCAGGAAAACGGATTAATCAGGGAATTTGATTGAACCGGGAAATATCAGCGTGTTATGAAGTTCTTGTGTCGGCCATTTCCTTTTATGATATTCTATAATGTTACAGCTGAATATCCGCTGGTAAAACAACCAGCACCATACACACGTTTGTTTTACTAGTACCGTAGTACATTGATGAGAAAAGTATCTAATTCATGTGTGTGTTACAGGTCAAGAAGAAATGGTCCATCCGATCGATCAGTTTCAGCAAAAAAGATAAGCAGAAGCCACACAAAAAGGAACAAAATGGAGAACCAGAAAAAGTTCCCGAGGAGGTAGGTTTTTTAGATTTTATTTGTAGTATTCAACGATTTTATTTTATAATTAACAAAATATTTATTAGTATATCCATTTTTATTTTTTTTTTTTTTTAATAGCTATATTTTTTTTTAACATTTTTACAAGAATATGTACATTTACTAAAGTTTATAATGCTCAAACAAGTCATTTTGCATTACAACATTTGGGAGGATAAAAATTTGGGAGGCGGGTAACCAATACATCTGCCATAGGTCACCCCAAGTGGTTCGATAAGTTTGATGACTTAGCAGGAGTGTCCGGGTTCATGGTGTTGAGAATTGTCTGGCGGATGCGTCTGCCCACCCACCGTGTGGTGGGCCGGATTTGGACAGAGTGGTCGAGGGAGAACTTTTTACCTCTCCAGCAGAACTCTCTCGACCCATCGGCTTGCACCGCAGTTGGAGGGATGAATTGAAACGTCCGTCACTCCTGGACACACGGACCCCTAGATTCCTACCTACCCCTCGTACCCTTTTATTACCCAGATCTTCTCCCTTCCTTTCCTTAAAACCCTCTACACAGCATATCCAAAGATGAAATAGGCCCCGATAGAAATTATTTTCCTCAGTTCGTCCTGTCTGGAGCTAATGTGAAAAACATATTTATATTAAGTTTTATATTATATAAATATGTTAATTATTATATTATAATAATTTATTATTGCCTTATTGACCTTTAAGTACGGCTTCAATACACATCATATGAATCATTTCACTTACTCATTTAGTGAATAAACAATGTTTATGTATTTTTCCTGATAAGGTTTATTAATAGCGGGACTGTGTACATTGTGTATATATAGACTGACTGAATTAATGTTCTTATCTCCCACAACAAACAAATGTACACTTTTATTACTTCAACTGTCCAAAGAAGAAAAAAGTTATTCAAGCTTATTTCCACACTTTTCACCAATCAGCACGCATTTCAATCTTATAATTATCATAATGATAAGCGATACGCGAAACTTCAAGTACCAAGTGCCAAGTGTCCAGCGTTGATGATTATGTTGATGATTATGGACGCGGATTAAGTTCTAGTGTCCGTTGGCTTGTTAGTTAACTGTCACTGACCAAATGTTTACCGTCTCAATTTCACAGAAGTCGTAACACGACGCCTTTGTTACGGACGGTGGTTATGGTCGTTTTTCATTCGATTGAATTTGTGTCTTGCAGCTGCCCTATAAAGTGCTCGGACATCTGCAAACGTATAAAAAATTCGCGTCGCCACCTGCTCATTTTCGGCTGCTTTAATTATTGTTATTTAGACAAGTTGCTTACCTCACTCACCACGTTCCTTATTTATATCGAATTCCCATAACCTATTCGCCCAGGTGTATCGGATATAATCGATATTTAATCTGTCTTTTATTATAATATTCCAGTTTAGAGATTCCAAGAGAGAAAGATAATATAGTCTTATGATCTGTAAATTGAAACACGTTGATATTGCGCCAATTTAAATTCGCCAATGTCAACACATGTTCGTTATTTGTCGTGGAATTTTGACTTGCTTTTTGCGTAATAAATACCACGTTTGATCTTCACAATGCCATTGTAAATGTCATGCAAAAGAATGCGCTGAATGGTACGAATACTGATCGCATTGACTGCATTAAATCATTCACTGTCAGCGCGGTGTATAAAATCACCGCGTCGCGAAAACACTCGCCAATCATCGATTCTACGAATCCATGTGCTTATGTATAACTTATCTAGTGTAGTGATCTAGCATGCCGCGGAAAGTCTCAGTGCAAACTGCGAACTGCAAGCTCACCAGTTCAAATAATTGCTCGCACCGCCGTGTAACGGCAGCGCCACTTTTTGCTGATGAAGATTTTCTACTTTGTGACCGCACCGCAACGTGCAGCGTCATTATAGCTATAACTTATTGGTATAGTATTGGCTTGGCTCGAAGAGATCGCTTCCACTTGGTTATAGGATATGGGTCCGTTGCAAAACCGCATATTGTTTTGCTCGGGGTAGTCATCGAACACCGTCCGTCGAGCTTGCGGTCTGTTTTGGTACCCATCGTCCTGGAGGTCGCCTCCCGTGGCCATACGTGATCCGCATGCTGCAGCAGGCCCGATCGGCCGCGTGTGTATTTGAGCCTTTTATCTCAATTATTTGATGTGCGCACTAGATTTCAACCCAATATATTTCTAAATCGTGACTTTTCTATTGGAAATGTAGTGGTCACCGAGAAGTAGAAAAGCAACTGGTGTAGCAAAGCCTCCAAAAAGAAAGTATTAGAAAAACAAAAACAAATTATTAAAATTAGTTTTAAAAGCTCTCGAGCATGCCTTGTTTTACAAAACATATCTAGTCATGATTTAGATATATATTTATGGTTACCTTTTTAGAAAGGAAAAATACCATTTTTTATGTGCTATTTTATATTAGAGGAAACAAATATTACAATAATTTCACCGGTTATTGGTTATTTCCAAAGGAAAAACGTCATGAGTTTGCTGGAAAATATTAGTTGTAAGTAGTATAAAATAAAGTCCCTATCCGCGTCTGTCTGTTTACGCGCTTAGTTCTTTTAAACTACGCAACGGATTTTGATAGAGTTTTCACTAACTACTTTCTCTACTTTCTATAAATATACATATGCATAGTATATTTATAGAAAGTAGAGAAAAGTCGATGTTTCGTAATCAAAATTGTAAAAAAAATATTTTCGGGCGCTTTCATTGCTAACGCTGGCTAAACTTTATGAGATATATCAAAATAATGTACTACGGAATTGCACATCTTAAAAAAGCCTATTTAAAAATCCTCCTAAGAGTAACCCCCATCAACGCCGTGTACGTTACACGTCAGCTAGTTTATAATATAAAGTAAAGATCTCCTAATCCTGTCCTGTAAATCCAAAGACAAATAACCTACCAAATGATACGCCATTGATGGATCTACAAGCCAAGCTTGGTGAGCGTTTATCTTGGCTAGTAATTGGTCCATGCTCGCGTTGGGCAATTTATGCTGATCCGCACTCCTTGTCTCGGCGAATATGAAGATAATTGGCTGAGAGAAATTTATATGCCGCTGTCATAGCGAGCCGAAGGACACTCTGGAGATGAGGCGGGCAGCTTACAAATTATTATTAATAATGTGTTAGTGACGCATCTGTTTATTAGTATGAATGTCAAGCTAGCCAGCGCGCGCCCGGAAATGCCATAAAAATGGACAACTCCGAAAACTGTCTACTTTGGGCTGAGTGTTTAATTAATGGGAAAACCTCATTTGGTTGGAAGTTTCAGAGATTCGCCAATTCCCACGTAAAACAATCGTTCAAGTTTATCATGCATAACACAACACTTTTTTGTTCAACTTGAATATGCATTCTTTATTAGTACGTAATTGGTTGCCCTAGGCACATGCGGTTAGCGTGGTGCGACTTCTGATATATGATAGATAGACACTATCGTAATAATATAATAACAAACTAACTAAACAAAACGAGATCATCATTAATGCTGCAACTTTACACTTTCGCAACACTGGCATGGTCCGAATTAACTTTTCGATTCATTTGACGGTGTCATGTATTCCCGAGGGTCCCAAACTTCTTCCATTCACCTTCGCGTGGTATTCTGCCGAAAATAACACTCACCATTTATAGTTTTGAGATTAAATCACTTAACATTGATTTTGAAAGTTTGAGTAGAAATGTTTGTTTTTTTTATACACAATTATTATAAAGTTCCGCCTTACTGTTAAATAAATTATGTTTTTTTAACTGACAAATTGTAGAACATTAAGGAGGAAATAATAAACATTACATATTAATAACAAATTTTCAAATCAAGTGTTATAAAACTAGATACCCCTTAGTGCTTATTCCCTGTACGCACACGCAGAAAAGTCAGTATTGCTAATTTATTAAGAATCTCTTAAAATTATTGGTAATCCGGTTAAAAGCGAGATTTCAGACCGTTTCTTGTTCATGCACCTGCACCTGCAAATTCCTTGATAATATATAATGACGAAATGCGAAAATATAAGGATTTTTATGAACACGTGCTCCGACATCTTGTTAATATATTCGTATTTTATTAAAAGTTTATCAGGAAACCTATTAATTCATTCTTTAAGGGCCTGCAATCCCGTCTTTAACCGGATTACCATTAATTTGAAGAGATTCGAGAGACTTTGCAGATCATCTCAGCCAGTAGGTAGACATGACAGTGTGTTTTCGTAGACTAAATTTTGTTCGGTGAACAATATTACCTCATCATAAAGTCATCGAAAAATATGGACTTGGTGTTTTCCGCGGTTCCATGATAACTCAATACAATGACTATTCAACACACCTTTAAAAAGTCATTAAAATCGATTAATAAAAACTAACATGTGAACCTAACGTAAGTCAAATATTTCATCTAGTTTTTGTTTCATCACTTATCATGACTTTATATCACTTTTTAAAGGTGTGTTGAATTGTTCTTTTATTGTTAAATTGTTGAATTGAATATTAGTATTTTGCATAACAAAAATCTCCCGCATTTGCATCACCATCAACATCCGCAACCATCGATGCGAACATTGAAACGAAATCGACAGTCAGCGACGTGGATAATTTTAGTAGTGCATAGTTGCAGTTGTAGTCGTTTGTTCGTTGGTTGGCTGGTTAAGAATTGCGAAAACGCGCTCCGGCTGACATTTGAGGTCCAACGACTCGACATTACAATCCTACGTTATCTCCGCGGAGCCAGCCGCGAGCTGCGAACTGCGGGCTGCAAGCTGCAAGCTACAAGCTGCAAGATGCAAGCTACAAGCTGCAAGCTGCACAGATTCAATACCGATACACATCGCACATTGTGCCAACTGTACTCTGAACTCTGCAAATATGTTCACTCTGACCGACAAACGTTTTATGTTTATTATGTTTTTGTTTATTTACAACAAATAGTTGCCATTTACGGAATATATACAGGGTGTATCGGCAAGTACCCGACAAACTTTAACCAGCTATTCCTCAGCACATTTGGAGTAAAAAATGTTATGGGCGCTTTGCTGTCCGGTAACATTTTTTTTCCATTAAAAACAAAAAATAAATAAAAAAATCCACACTCCGTCACTGTCATTTGCCTTGTTTCTCGCGTTCAACAGCTGTTATTAGCAAGTGCGTCAAAAAGTGTCCTCGCTCTTTCGTACACACTAAATAATAATAGTTAAAAATGAGACGAATGGTGCTGTGCCATTTCGTTGTGATTGTAAAAGCGCGCCAATGTAGGTACGTACGTACATTATTCAACGAAACTCGATCAAAATATTGCCAGACGGGTTTTCAAACTTTGACAAAGGATAAAACATTGGTGACATGTGGTGAAAATATGAATAATAATTTTTTTATTAAAAAAAAATGTTACCGGACAGCAAAGTGCCCATAACATTTTTTACTCCAAATGTGCTAAGGAATAGCTGGTTAAAGTTTGTCGGGTACGTGTCGATACACCCTGTATATACATTCATATAATAATATTAATTATTAAATAATTTGTATAGCGCCGTTATTTGGTGAAAAATCACCCCATGGGCAATGTGTAAATGTGATTTCAGAATTATATACAAACATATACAGAAAACATACTATACTTGCGTGGCAGGTCACTTCAGATAAACAGTTTTATAAGAAAAACTTTGGAGAAGATACGATTTTGGACGCAGAGGACGCTATATTAAAAACATTGCACATTTTATGTTTTTACGGGTGCATTCTTATGATGCTTTTTATTGATATTACATTTATTAGAAAATTAATGGCAAAAGTAGAATTGATATTTATTTACAAAATTTTGTTGTGGATACGATAATATATTATCATGTGCAGGGTTTTCCAATAAGAGGTGTTATTTTGATATTCAATCGTAAAAGATCAATGGTTTCGTTGCTTGTGTGGCACGTAGCGCTGTCTTGTTGAATGTAAACGTTGTCCAGAGCAATACCATCCCTTACTGTACCCTTTTAAAGTGTCTGCTCAGAAAATTCTCATTTCTGAGCATAAACTGCCTCCTGTTTTATATTATGTTTTAGTTTTAATATTCGTGTTTTGTCCTGTCCTGCTGTTATTGTTATTCTAAGTTTTGCCATCACTTTGTATAAACAGTGTATTTAATGTTATAATATTAGATCTGTATTTGGGTAAGGCACACTGTAGGAATAATTTTAAGAACCACTAATACTGAATTACCATTTTTTTAAGTTTGTTATACGAGTAGTTAAGCGCACTTGAAGTGAAATGACACTAAACTGCGCTATATAAATGCCATGTTATTATTATTATTATTATTATCATCCAATTCCGGCCATAAAAAATCATTAATCATCTCTCGATAGCGATCCATTCACCGTAACTGTTGCTCCAGCCTCATTTTCGAAAAAGTAAGGTCCAATGACTCCGCCGGACCATAAACCGCACCAAACAGTCACACGTTGAGGATAGAGAGGCTTTTTTGACTCTTGAGTTTTCCGAGCCCCAGATACGACAATTTGCTTGTTGACGAAGCCACCGAGGTGGAAATGGGCCTCATCACTCAAGAGGATTTGCATTTGATTCACTCAAGTGAATTTTAATAATTTCAATGCGTTATTGAAGCGTGTATCGTTCCATTTTTATTAATGACGTAGTTTCTACTTGTCAAATGTCAAAAAATGACAGCTTCAAAAGTAACATCTACCGAAATAGCGGGCTGTTCAAAATAACACCTCTTATTGGAAAACCCTGTATTTAACAGAATGTTAGAGTGAAACAAGAAAGGAAGTGATGAGGAATTCATATTAGGTAGGTATGTGTAAAAAGAAGATATTTAAAATTTATACATGAATAATTATTTTAACATTGCGTCATTTCGTCGTTAAAATAAATATACATTATCGATTTTATTTCTTGTTCCCCTTTGGACGCTGTCGGGAGTAAAACGACTCATTACAAAACATATCAGAATTGATCGTAGATAATAGAATTTGATAGTAGGCATACTCCAAACACAGACAAAATTGCACTATGTTATCACAGGACTTTAAGCACACCGTGTGAAGACTAGTATATGCACGCACGTCGCACACTCTTGTCATATGTGCCATGCGGTTTTACGTTTAAAAAATGCTCTATTCCGGGTTTATCTGCCGCCCAATGTCGAAGAGGTATATTTGCTAGTAATAGTATTACTTTGACCAAGTAGAATTGTTAACAACGTTATGTATAACATACTTAACCAATATGAAACAACGTTTCCTTTTTTAGATCACACTGAAGCAATTATTATTCCTTTTTTTACCCCTCCAAGAAGGCGCGACGCGGTCCACTAAAAAAACGTAAGCCTTACGTTAAATAAAACTCCATCACTTTAACTTTAGCCTTCAACAGTAACTAGCAACTGAGTTTGAACTTTCACAGTATCGTATTGTTCAGTTTGTGAGTAACGCAGAACCGCGGATTATATTCAATGGCCTTATGAAGGATCGCTTATAAGATAAGCCAGGGCGTGCGACGCATTGCTTTGGTATCAGTACAAGGAGAAGCGAATATTTTATTTGGCGGGTAGCTAGCAGTGTTTTTTTGATTGATCACTTCTCGCTTTGACGGTTGTACTAATTTGTTAACATGGTGAACACATTTTATTCATATCTAATCGAAATTAAATCTTGACACTTGTTAAAAATGCACATAGTTGAAAAGCCGAAACACCAAACTTGCACTGTGTATACGTTTCTTTCACATCCCGGTAGTTTGTTAAAATTAATTCAGTACACCTACCCAAATTATCTAAAATAAAATTAACACGATTTCACGCCTAAAGGTACCTACCGATTACGTATACATAACTGGACCGGAGCATAAAATGGAACCTATAGTCTTATTAGCCTAAACGGTGCTGATTTCGTTTTTTCATACATTTTTCGAAGCATTAAGGTCAAAATCGCATTGCAAATTATTCTAACAAGGATCATATTAGAATGCTCGCATGTACTCCAGAGACGACTAATCGGCGTTCCACGAAATTAAATTGTTATAAATATAATACAGGTATATAAACACACGCGTATTCGAATGCAACGTCGTGTCAAAATTTATAAGAAATCGGTGAAGAACTTTCGGAAATTTAAGATTTTGAACAAACAAATATTTACATTTTAATTTATATCGATAGATATATTATAGCTAATGATCATCGGGATTTTAATTATTGTAGGCTGGTTCGTTATTTTAACACTGCAAATCGTTCTGACAAGCATACAAATACAAAATATGTGACTCGATTTTGCATGTCATATTATTATGAAAAAATATTTTTACGATGTTTTTGTGTTCAATGAATCAAAGTGGCGTAAAGTTTTTTTCTGCATCGTTTGCATGATTCATTACTGGTATTATTACCGGTACGAGGTGCATCAATTATCACCGGTGTTGACGAGATTCTAGATTGTGTATTTTTTGGTCATTTTAGTTTGTCGGTCAATGGCGACTTTCCGGCCCTGCGGCGCATTCGTTCCGCCATTATTGTTGGTTTGTTTGTTTGTTTGCTATTCCCGCGCTTTTTGTCTCCTTTTGGCCGCATCCGATGCACCTCGGCTAAATCAACTGCTAAAAGTAATAATAATGATAGCCCCCGTTAATTAGCATAACCGCGGCCTCGAGGTGTTTGGTGCCTGGTGCTTGGTGCTTGCTTGCTTGCTTTGTGTTGTGTTGTGTTGTGTGCTCGGTCGGCCATTGTTTGGCCGTAACAGAATGCGAACGATCCCGACTAATCTTATTCTTTCTCATTACCGGCTCGTGTTTGTGTGTTGTGTTTGAAATGCGCAAATGTTCGCCACTAGAGGCTCTTTGTTCTGTTTAATGTCGCATCATTCGGTATGAGGCACGACCACTGCTGCAGTTTGACTTATCCTCGAGTTAAACAATCGTATCTTGGTGGCTTTTACGCATTGTTTGCTGACATAGGTACCACTTGACATTATTTCCTTACACAATGTACATGCTGTACATATGAGAAATTCCTTTGCTGTTATCCTGCCGCTAAAAACTCCGTCGTAACGTCATCTTTCTATTACATATGCCAAAAAGATGGTGACCGGATAACTCATCAAAATGACAATTCAATAAAGTCATGAAAAGTGATGAAACATTTATTTTTGTTTCATAACTTTTCATGACTTTATATCACTTTTTAAAGGTGTGTTGAGTTATCATAAACTAAATATTTTGTCATCGGGGAGAAGTAGTAGATACTACCTACTTACTGCATACATAATATAATATCTATTTGTTTTGAAATCCCTAGCGCCGATAGTGTTTATAGTGTTGTTCTTGTTGTCCCCTACGATGAACAAACTAAATAACCAACTGCCGGCTGTCCGTGGGGAGGTAAAATACGTATTATAATAACATACTATGTACTGATGCGTGTTCTAAATAGTGATGGCCATAATCGAAATAATATGCATTTCGAAATGATATTTTTTTATTCCACAATTTTAGAATCCTTATTATTCTTATTCGATCTATCTTATTTTAAAACACTGAAAAATTGATTGAAGTGTGCTGTGGGCGTTTCCGTGTGTCCGAAGGAAGCCAACAACATTTTAAAATTTCGATTTAAATTTCGTTGGTCTGTCGGAAGCACAGACATAGGAATTAATAGACGAGAAGATAAGGGCGAGGGGTAAAATCAACTGTTGAAGAACGAGGGGAGTAAGGCTGACTGTGATTCGTCAATAAATCAATCTGACAGTAAATAGGCATCTCGCATTATAATATCACCATTTACTTCTTAAAAGTAAAATCTGCGTTTGAATGAATAGACATTTTTACATGGGAGCGCAAATTACTCGCCACGTTATGAACTAATTTGCGAAGTCCAAATTCGGCAAAGTAAGGCAGCTTCTATTTCAGAGTCGTAGTTAGTTTCAGAGTATTTAGTTAAGACACTTTTACAAATGTCTCATAATTTACTTACCCCAGTAAACAACGATGAGCACACTTGAGAATCGCTACATTGTGATGTGATAGTATATGTTTCTAAAACTGATCCATATAATACGGTGTGAATAAGCTTAAAATAAAGTAAAATAATGCTTACTTATGGAATGTAATACGACAATTGGGTTTATTCTCTTTTTCACATCTATTTTTACAAGTTTTCATATCAAAAGTCAACATTTTGCCGTGTTATTTCGTAAAATGAACCGATGATGCCTCGACCATAGTTCGCACAAGAATGATGACGTCACGTTTTCAAATTTCACTTGAAGCCAAATGCGAGCCCAGCCGGCTCAATGGAACCGGTATGGGGAGTGGGGATAATACGCTTTTAATCACTTAGGGCAGGTCTACTAATATTCATATGTCTATGGTCGGAAGCTAATAATGTCCCCGAAGACGTATCGGTTTAGAGATTTGATCACATTTCTAATGACTATTTGTTTGTGGTTTTAAAATATTTCCATAATTTGATTCGAATTAGTATCTACAATAATTATTATGTAGATATTACTAACGAATCGTTCGGATCTACACGACACGAGCGATGATTTGTTTATTGATAATCAATCAACCCAGTTGTCATACATATTGTCATCAAAGCAACTAATTCAAAATATTATTCTATTCGATAAATTAAAAATGGTTTCGAAAAAAAAAACATTGCGAAGTAAGCACCGAAAATTATGTCCAAATGTTTCGATAACGCCCATCACTACTTTCGACCGTAGCACTAGTCTCTGATGAACTATGAACCCTATTTACCTATTACGCATCGTGGTTGGATCGCATTGATCAACTGGCGGCGCAGTAAATTTCCTCTCATTCGGCTAATCCAATTCTCACGATATTTGTTGTCTACCTAGGTATATGAATCTTCGACAATCACCTAACGTTTTTATTCAATCATTATTCACAGTGGATGGAGCTTAATTGACCTTGATTTTGCTTCTAATTAAAGAATTGGAACACTTTGTTGGTTCTTTGTATTGCAAGTAATAAAATAAATGTATTATGAGTTCGTGAAATCCGGTCATGTTTACTGAACATAATAAATGTTCCAGACATGAGATCTTTCAAAGAAATCGTTTGGACATTTCGATTGACATCCTGTTAAAATTAACAATCGAAATTTATGAATGAGTAACTAACCAACCATCACGCCGTTTCCCTGCAGGTGTAGGCAGAGATGTTGGACCGCCAGACAACTCGGTTTTGGCCCACATTCCTTGCTTCATTCACATTGATACATCGTCTCACACATACTCTACTGTTATTTTGATTCTTCACCTAACCTAATTTAAATATTTGGTTCACTCGATCGTGTCATGTCTTCTTAGAAATTAAAACAATTTAGGTACAGAGTGATATTGTTTATAAAGCAATGAAACACAGCGACATTCTCACATAAAAATGGCTTATTAAAATGAATTAAAAAAAACACTCCCATGAGGGAGATATCGTACTTGACGTCATCGCTCTATTAAATTCTCTTTTTCCGTTTTCATACAACACGTGTGAGAAGGAAGAGGACAATCGTCATGACGACCTCTCTCTGTGACCACTATGCCGATTTGTAATAATAATAATAATTGGATATTTTGCACATCGCAGTTTTTGTCCAAAAATTACCTCAAAGGCGCTGCACACATTACTTCTTTCTGATGAAAATATTTCTATTAAACAGTTGTGACAGTTGAAGAATTTATTTGAAATAGCTGAGAACATCGCTGATCTTGTACCTAGGGTATTTGTGACGTATTCTTGTGTGGCATTCCCTTTACCTGCCCGTCGTGTTGTGTTGTGTAGTCTGTAGTGTAGCATCATGCCCGTGTCACCTTCCATGGCCCGATGGCTGATGCGGATTGACCTTCCTTGCCCGCCACCACTCCCCACACACCACACACCACACCTGACTCGAATCCACAAAGGAAAAGGATTATTTGGCCACGACAACGTTAATAAGTCTGAACTGCTCCGAGGCGGCTAGGCGGTTCATTCCTCCCTCGGGACATCTCTTCGATATTGCCTGTATCGTGTGTCCCTCTCGTCCCCGGGTCCTGCAGCTACAGCCTTCCCTGTCTCGGCCCGTGATGCTGGGCAGATGTGTCTCGCCCGGTATCGTTCTCTCACTCGGCTAACCTCAAACAGGGACGCCCTCGATCCTCTCAATTAAGTTTTACATATGTTGGCAATTAATCGAATTAAGTCAATTCAATGCAAAGTATGCATTTTGGAAATCCGCATTCGGAGTTTCTTCCGGTTTATGACATATGTATTTCTCTAGAGCACTTTTAATTTCCTAAAAATATATTGTTTTACTATAATATCATTACATTTGTAGAACCGAAATGGTAATTATATGAAATTCCCTCGGTAGAAAAAAACCACAAAGTATGCTCCGAAAATTATTAAAAACTAATTTTGTTCTAATATCTAACATGTTATATAAAATAAAACACAGTGTATCTTTAAATGCGAATTGGGTATTTGTCGAGAAATTTTGGCTCTATATTAAAAGGGTTATGTTTTAATAAATATTTTCGCTTAATTATTATAATATTTTATATCAGCATGCTCCCTCTAACATTCGTATTTGCTTATCTACCTTTCAAACCATCTTCTTCTTTTTCTTTTTTTAATGCTTACTGCAGAGCCTTAAATATGACCTCGACAGTGTGGAATACATTTAGTCTCTTGTTTGCATTCATTGCATCGATGTTTATTGTGGCTATTCCAGGTGTCTAACCTAAAAATGCATTTTAAATAAACCATTATTTCCCACTCCGAAAAGTGACTCATTGTATCATGTTAAGTTTCAATTTTTCATTCATTAAAAGCTCAGTACTTCTATAATACGCTATGTGCAATGTTTTTATTTAATTTTGTGTCCTCTATTCCATCTCCAAGCTTATAATAAAACTATTTTTCTTAGGTGACCTCCCAGGTAAGTATGTTTTCGGTATCTGTTTGTTCATAATACTTAGATAGAACCTAGGAAGTAATATTTGTACAGAGCCCTTGAGGTGAGTTTTCACGAAAACTGCGCGGTACAAATTATTGTTACTATTAAAAATCGGTAAAAGTAATTAATTTGATTATGCCATTTTTACGTGAAAATTTCGCTATGTTTCTTTGCATTCCACGCTTCACACATCACTCTATACCTATTAAATGTTATTATAATTCTGTTCTTGAGTGAGGGTGACAACCCTGTTGCTGTGTACAATGCACGGAATAACCGTTGACGATGGGCAAAAAATGTCCGTTATGCTCATGCTAGGAGAGTGTGGGGAGAGTGTCCCAATTTATGCTCTCAGCATTAATTTCTGTCACAATATATCACCAGGGGCTATCGAACTCCACTATGGCTGTTTTACGTGACCTTTTGTTGTTCATAAGTAATTGCTTCGAATGGTTACTATCTTCATTAAGTAGACAAAGTGTTCTCTCAGAAGAAACTAGAGGTTGCGTAGCGTTCATTCCTCCCTATAAGTGTGATAATGTGGCGTTAAGTATATCTTCCACATATGCCCCGGCCTGTAAACAGCTAAAACAAGAAGTCTTCATAAACTTGTAAACATTTATTGTAACATATGGGTATGTGGTGAGTGTTTTGTAAACATTGCCATAGTTTGTGTATTTAGTAAATTCTTGTGTCCTGGCACGAACACCGTCTCGATAGTAATATATACACGTTTATTTTCGTGGTGATTATATGTTTTTTTTTCAACATTTCCAATTTAACCCATATTTTGTAGAACTACATTTGTCTGTCTCAGCACGGTTCTCGTACAAACTCTCGGCTTGAATCGCCCAATGCCAAAAAACAAGCAGTATTCAGAATCCAGGGCAATCAATTCGAAAGCTCTGTTTTTAATAAACGTTGTTTTATTTTTGATTATTTGTTCATAGCGTAGGAATTTTTATATCCCTCGCGTCTAAAATATATTAATCGGTGAGATTACAGCCAGCGCTAAAGGTCGATACGTTAATCGTCCCTGTTTTCACGCGTGAATAGTTTCACGTAGATCGGCCCGCTAAAACCACTCGTGTATCTTTCCATTTAACATTTTCGTTTTATAGGAGCAAGATCAATCGTTTTGCTCGGTTTTCAAGTGGCTATTTTAATTTTTATTTGCTTTAAAATGCTGTTGTGAAAAGGGCTGACGTAGGTGGTTTTTGTTATCGTTTATTATTTAACGATGAATATTACAAGCGATTTGTAAAATATTTTAATAAAATAAACTGCAAAATAAATTCTATTTTTATAAATAGTGTGAATTTATAGCGCATCGAGATAAACTGCGCGTCTTTCTCTCAGATGAACTTTTTCGCGAATAATTAGAATATTATTTGAATTTGTCATCTTTAATTTCGCTTTATCATCATCGTTCTGCGTTGATAAGTTTTCTTGATTACTTATTTCTGGCGGCGCTCATTCTCCCGGGGTGGGTGGTGTGGAGGAGGAACCCTCGAGCGTTTAATTGATTAATTGGCTCCCTGTCAGCGTTTTATCTCTGTATTAAATTTTTCCCCCAGCCTCCACTCAAAAAACATCGGTATTTTCTCGTCCAAAATTCAGAATATTCATTATAAATTGTCATCAACAGAGACCAGAATTCAGCAAAAGTGCTGTTTATTTAAACATAATTGATGGTATCTTTTATTTCTACTAGATCCCGTTTTCAAAATGATATCGACGGTTGTTTGGTAAAAACCCTTCAAGCCACAAAATGAAAACTTTACAGGAGACTAGTAAAACGAATATTTACGGTTCACTTTCATACGGTTTGTATGAAAGTGGTTATATGTTTTTAAAAATTATGATTTTAAATGTTATATAATTATGAGATATTTGAGGGTTGAGTAATGCACAATTTTCTCGAAATAACCTAAACAACATAAATTTAGTTCTTAATATTAATAATGCCTTATTTTACCTTGGTGTATTTTGAAGACTATTTATAAAACCACTGAAATGTAACATTCACAAAAAATGTGGTTTGAATGGTTTTACAAAAACAATGTCCGATATGTAGTCGTAAACAGAAACTGAAGTTACAGTAAACCTCCAAGAGCTAGCTGGCTGGATATTACGTATAAAACTTTGGTACGGTTTCGTTACATTAAGTACGACTTTAAATAATAAAGCAGATCTCTCGTGTAGTTCCTACCTTTTTTCTTTTATTTTCTTCGTTTTGCCCTCCATACCAACTAGGTATTTAATCTCTAACTTCCGTGAAATAAGTGCATATTATATGTTTAAAATTTAAATTATAAAAAATAAGTTTTTAAACATTTACGGAAAACGTTTTTACGCCATTTACAAATTTAAATTGTATGTATTAATTGCAGCGCGTATCTATAGTTTTGAAAATGGTGAGTTTGAATTAGTGCTGCCACTCTGAATTGGTTCGTTAATTTTTCACGGCTTTCCAAGTTTCCACTCTTCGATAATATCGCGTAATTTTATACAGACCGATGGAATGGTGTATTGGTATTGGGTGGGATCAGCGGGTGTTTGGGGCGAATTCCCAGGAATGTAGAAGGGTAGAGTAGAGTAGACTTATTGCATTTCCTCGTATCGCTTTCCGCGTAAAGAGGGTCGGATGTAATTCCGCAGTCAATTTCCACCTTTATGTCGATATTCGCGCCACTCCAATATTGAAATGGACACGGGTCGGTAAATTACTGTAAATTCCTGAGTCGGGAGTTTGGGATACATTTTGTGTATTTAGATTTTCGGTACCTACACGTCGTGAGTCTTGTAATATTAAATATTTATAATTATGAGGTTGAACAAATTTTAAATATTAAGAATATTCCCACAACACCATTACCAACAATTATTTAATTAGTATTGGAGGTTTGTAACGTTCGGTAGTTGCATGTTATGTGTTTTCTGTTTGAAAACTTTACTATTTTACACATATCAAAAATATGTTGTAAACCTATGTTCTTCAACCATAACAATATAACCATAACTTCATAACAAACAATGTCGGCTTGATTGTGGAATATTTACGAATGAGTAGAGCACTCGGGCTTTTATAATAATATTATGCTTTGTTCATATTCAATGGTAGTAGGTTACACACTACACACTAGACACTAGAGCTGAATAATGCCAGAGTTAGATAACAACTAACAACCTACTCTTGTAGTCTACCACATTTCTCATCTTCAGCACTGGAACAATTTATTCCAAGATCGACCCGTCCGACAACAATAACACTTCATTAATCATCTTTAAAATTACGCTTAGACGTGTAACGACTTTAAAATAAGGTATTCTATAGCTACTCTCCTTATCCCGGCATACTCGAATATCCATTAACGTCGGTATTCATTGTCATTTACATTTTCCGAGTTAACACACGACTATGGCCCATGTAATCATACTTCCAAAACACATGCTTCCTTTCACGTAACATCCAGTTACCTCGGAACGTTTTCAGTTTTCGTTTTTATTATTTTTAGACTTTGTTGAAGTTTTAATTGAAACTTTCACCCCAGTCAAGAAGTTATCGAGATGTTCAGTAATAACTCTGTAAAAAGTACAAAACGGCGACGCGAGCTTCCGTGGAAAATCCCATCTCAGCGCTATTCAGAGATTAACCGTTTTGCATTACCGATTATAATGCCATCAAGTGGGTCGAACAATGTGGAAAATATTATATATTGGCGGCTCGTATCAGCGACCCCCCTCCCGGAACACTTCTATACAAGTTCGTTATATTTTTATTCCTTTGATGTGGGGCACCGAGAGGAAAATAAGTATTTGCTATTTGCTACCCACTCTGGGTAATCTGGATCCAGGTTAAGGCGGGGCTAATCGCTCAGCCAACTCCCTTTTCCCAATAAATTCAGTTATCGAGATGAAGAGCTTGTCACTTTAGCCGCGCAAGGATTTATGCCTGGTTTTTATTTGAAAAACTTATCGTTTTATTTTCCCATAAATAAATATCCCATTTGTGTCGATATTATACAAGGTGGCTATTGACAGGGTAAACCGGGGAACCTGTGAAATTAAAAGATACCAAATTTATCTGCATTCAGTTTTGGAGGATGTTTTGTAGCGTAGAATGGAAAAAGTTCTTCTTTTTTTTCTGTATCGAAAAATTATTTTTAAAATGTTGTAATCACTTATCGTGGCAACTATAAAGTCTGTAATATTTAAGTGTTCATAATAATACCCAATAATATTAAATATAAAATAAAAATAAAATTTTTACGTTTCCCTATATATGTATATATTTTTTTTGTTGAAGACCATTACGATTTGTCCCTTAATAATGTTTGTTTGCACCATTATTATTATTTTCCACCCATCGATTCAAATACAGCAGTCATATCAGAATTAATTTGTAAAAAAACTCTTCCATGACAAATTGACTTCAGAAAAACATTCAAAGTCATTTTTGTTTTCCTAAAAAAGTACTTGTCAGAAGAGTCGTGAATGTTTTACGTAAAAATATATTGCATGTTTTATTCACGAAACCCAACGATCCGGTCGATGGAAATAATACTGTAGTCTCTCATCGTAATGACAAAATAAATTCCACACAATGTAACTGGATTGTTCACCCCCTCGATAAAGCCACACAATAACTGCGATACACGGTGCGAGGGGGAGAGATGGGCTCTTCCTTATGGACGTTTTACACGATGCGTTTTCATAATGATCACCCCATATGGAAACTATATCTGAACCCATAAGAAAATTCTTTGCGTTGCACTTTACACGATCATCATTTCCATTCTTACGATTTCATGTAGAGTTGCCATTAGAGAAGAAATAATATTTCAATTCGTTACTAAATCGTCAAAAATGGCGATACCTTGAACACTGTCATATATCATAATTAAATTAACGCCGTATATTAACGCGTAGATGATAACGTACCTTGCGTTTACTCTTAAAACGGTTCGGGAAAGTGGTGGGTGCTCTCGACTTTTTAGTTTCCATACGGATCGTCTTTGCTTATGAATTCGGGATGAAAAAATTACGCTTTCTGTGTTGGTAACTATTTTCGTACAGTTCAAGATGTCAATGTTTTACGTTACTATATTTCGTTGTTATTTACTATGTTTCGTTTACCCTTACGTGTTCTTGTCTAAGACAGTTTGTTCATGGAAACTGCACAACAAAAGCATCATGTAAAACTCCCGTTAGTTTCTATACACGAGAGACACTACCTCCCTTTATGCCTCATGCAGCCAGTGGCGGAGTGGCGGAGCAGTGCACCCCGCGGGCTGCCCTGGAGGAGGGAGGGGACGGAGAACGCAACAGATTTTGAATGTGCGATAAAAGCATCATTGTAGGGCACTTGAGAGTCCTCCATTATGGGCACCCTTTCTGCTCTGCGCCCGGGGCTATGACAAGATACACGGAGTAGGAAAAAGCTTTTCCGCCTAATGAGATTTGCTCCATTTTCACGCGCCTCATTTTTTAAAAGTTTATTTAAAATTCCCCCAGTATATATTATATACCTCAAAACCGAGATGAGTTTTTTTTTTACTTCTGTCAGCGTGATGCTGACTAAGCCCTTATTATTCAATAAATTGAATATGATGCCTACAATCAAATCTAATAATAATATTTATCATCTCAGAGTCACTAGTAAGTATTAATTTGATTGTATAGACTACCAGTCTAATACATGAATTCCAATGTAATCTGGTAACACGGAGCATTCCCATAATTGTTTCCCATTGAGGTGGAATTATGTTTGACCCTCGTCTCTGTCGCCTTGATAGATTGGTCCTTTGGTATCGGAGCAATCTCTTTATGTTCTTATTAGGTTCATAAAATACTGATTGCTTGATAGAGAGCCAATTACAGTCGCATTCCCGCCGCCTTTAATGCGTCAAGAGAGTAAACTTAGTCGACGTGTGAACTGCGCAACAACGGGCCTATACCCTTACATGTACATTCTACACTTAGTGTAGGGGTGGCGTCAACTAATAAAACTGAAAGCTGAACTCTAACCCCGGGGCTTAGGCATGCCGTGTGAAGCTAAACCGGGATCCGGGATAGCCCGTTATAGCGTCTTAACCGATCGTGAATTAATGAGGCGCTAAGTGAGCGCACAGCACCCGAGATCCTGTCTCTTTACATCTCTTATGCACACAACGAGTAAGCCTCTCAACAGCCTCGTTCTCATCCAAAGCGTTTATGAAATTAATCTTCTTCCCCACTAAGGACCGATAAGGCATTTATAGCTCATGATTCATTATTAGTACACTCAGAAGACCTACAAAACCACATTATTAAATGAGTCAATGGCATCGTGCCTCATCAGCGCTGATAGTCTGATTCACCGGACATTTTATGCTATTTTAGTGCCCGCCAATGCGCTGAACAATAAGTTATGTTTCGTGATTGAAATTTTCGCACTCGTCGCTACCATATTTTATCTGAGCACAAAGCCACTGAATAATGTTGAATATTTTTATGGTGTCACCGGCGGCTGAATAACAATGTGCTATTCTCTCGCCATCGGCGACTTCCGGTGTTTTCCGATTGTCAATGCCATACCACTTTCATTGCTTACACAAATCACTTATTTAGGAGATTAATATTTACTGCGGGGAATAATATCATGATACATCATTGTCATCTGCATCATGATGACACAACGTGTGTACCTGAAGTGCTTGTTTTTATGTGACAAAATTGATCTGTCATATGCTTTTGGTACTATTCATATTCAAACAATCGTATATGAACATGAACATGAACATCAACCTCAATACAACATCTTACTAGCAAGGATAACTCCTTGCTGAGGTTGTAACTGTAACTCCGAAGCACTTTCACGTTTCGTGGGTGCAATCTGTCTAGTAAATTTGCATTGCTAATTCCATTTCGCTTTATAATATTGAAGAATGTCATGACGATGTTCTTCTTCTTACTCGGTGACATCATCTCTGCTCTATTTGAGATTAACTTACGAAATATTACTTTATCCGCCGCATACCTTCACGTTTTGCCCCGAGGATTAAAACAAAGCTGGGGTTCAACGTCAAAGCAATCACATTCCTAAAAATGTCACCGCTGTCTCTTTTTATCGGCTTTTCTATAAAGGGTTGATTAAAAACGGATTATTTTGTATCCCTTGTTGATATAATAACGCATACAGTAATGGCACATATTTTACACCCCGTTGCACAAATCATTCGATAAGTCGCGTCTATCTGCCGCCTGTCGCGTGGCCGATAAATAAAAAGCGAATGGGATATGTCCTCATAAATAATTCAATGTATGCAAAGCGGCATCCGAGCAATGTCATTTTGCCTGCAGATTAGCATGGAGTGCCTCCAATATTCGATAGTTTATAAACACGAGGTGCGCTGGGTTGTACGTTGTATGTTGCGGTGCGCACTGCACAGAGCGCGAAGCCTTTACGTCTAGTCTAGACCTCTTGTGCCTATTATTGCCCAGTGCCACGGGGCAACTCCTTGAGCCGGACGATTAATCGCTCATTTTAGTTGATTAACCAACTGATGGATAACATCATTTAATACACATTAAAATAACTTTATCGATGTGTTTTACACGAAGCGGACGCTATCACGGAAAGGATTTATGGAACAGGCTGTATACAGGACGGGTGGTCCTTGATGCGAATTATGAGCGTTCAAAAATAAGTAAATTAAAAAAAATAAAAAACATTAATAAGCGTAAGCGACTGTTGTGACAATACGACTTCTTTAAAATACGACTAATTTAAAATAAAGTAAAAAACTGTCGATATCCATAACATTAAAAGAAACACTTGCTTTCTTACCGTACCGAGCATGTTAAATAACTAATACATAATTAAAAGGTGTGTTTTTAATAATTTCGAGTGTTCTAGGTAAGTATGTCATAATGTCGGTATAAAATCGGAATCCGGTTTAAGGAAGTAATAGAAGATACATATATTATATTAATTACTCGAGGAAAGAACGCCATGTCAATTCAGAACTGTTACGGAGATGTTAAAGATAACTAAAATAATGACCCGCCATTATCCACTGTTCGTTTATAACAAATCAAACAAAATAATTTACTAATTAGCCAGTCGTTTCAATTTTAGATGATTGAACTTCTCACTTTTTTTAACTGTTGTGCCATTTTCCTTATTGTCGTTTTTAGTTCACTCTAAAAATGATCAATATTTTGCTTTCATTGTTTTTATTCTCAGTGCCTCCACTCCGGACAATCAATAACACATTATTATCACTTGATGAGTTCTTTCATTAACGATGCTATCGACCTCTTTTTCTAAACAAATTAACCGTAGAGATAGAGATAGTTAATGAATTACTCCGATGATCACAGCTCAAATAGCCACACCGACACAGTATTTAAATTGCCTTTCAAATTGCATTCTCCCATTGTCTGAAGTCCGGTCTTGTTGTTTAATAAAGTCGTTTACCGAATCAATTTTATTCCCTGTCGATGAAAAGACTTTCATTCGTGTTTTATTGTGGTCGACCCCATTGTGTCTAATTGAATGATTCACCATATATTATTATTGTCCCCGTTCGTAAATCTGTTTACTGCGAGACTCCGTTTACACAGATGGGAGACGCTCTTGAAAAATAGGTCTATTTATAATTTGTACTATTCACGAACACTTAAAACTACACGTCAACAACCTTAAATCTACTCGTATCATTTACGTAAACGTTTGTAGTAGTCTGTCTATTATCTTCTATCTGTCCAAAGTCATGACAATTCATTTGTTATAGTTTTATCATAAAGAGGGAGAAAGAACTTGATATAACAAATAGTATTCGGAACAGGTATTCAATCGAACCAGTATGTAGGTAGGTATATCGTATATCCCCCTCACTGTTCATCGGTAAAATGTATCGTATTTTCCCTATACTAGATAAACTCTTTCCGCATATGATACCTAATCATCGAACCAACCATCAGCGCCATTTTAAATTTCTGACATTTTAATGGTACTTGCTAAACGCCGATTCTCGATCCGTTTCAGCTTTTTGTCATATTTTGATCATGACAAAAGTTGAAAAGGGTCGAGATTACGTTTTTAACGCTAAAATCAAAAATTCAAAGAGACGCTTACTTGATGGTCATCGAGTTATCATATATGACACCAAGATGTGAGAGCTTGAAACACCCCGACCTTAGTTATACGTTGCACGAATAATACTGGCGGTAAACACAATTACATGGAATAAATGATAATTTAAAATAATGTTTATAATTTCCTTTTATTGCACCCGCCTATATGTACCCTTATTCGCGGGTAATAAATAAATCACTAGCCCGTTCGTGCAAGGGCTCTCGGCCCTTGAATTTCATTTGATGATTCCTATACGGACGATTCAAATGCTAATAATAATAAGAGTTAAAATGTATTGCGACGCCGGGTATTGCGGGATGGAGGAGTATCGGGGTTTTCTGTCCGGCCACCCCTCGGCTGGCTGTCGGACGGGGGTGATGGGGCGGTACCCCCCCCCCAACCCCCACATGCAAATCCCGCCTGAGTCATCGTACTTCCCGGTGACTAACTCGCCAGGGGGCTCGAATTGCTGGAAACCGACCATTATTATCCCTGCTACTTACGTTTTATCCGGAATCGTTTCAAAGTCGTAGGTTCAATGGTGCGGGTTTATTGTCAGTATACACCGTATTATTATATATACTAAACAAGATCAAAACATGCTATAAAAATGATACCTAAAAATCAGATCTATTCTATATTCTTCATTTTTGCAATGGCAAGAAAGTGTTTCATGACTTGACTACCCTTATTTGATTATAGCGCTAAACTTCCTTATATCTCGTTCAACTTGTAGCACGGAACTTTGTTGTGACGAGGTGAGAGTTACTTTTATTGTATGTCATTGGGTGATATCTAGTTTATGGTAATTTGAATATTGAAATTAAACTGTGAATTAGGATTAAGTAACCTAGCAGTTTCAAGGTATTCATTGTAAGAAGTAAAACAAGATTGGAGACAGAACAAAGATTATTTAATAACCATGAACCTATAAACCATTGAACCCAACTAAACTATTTTTCAAAATGATTCCGGATTTTACTTGCAACCTCTCTTTCCTTTCCATTCATATTCCACGAGAAAGAGGGAGAGTTTACAACGGTGCTATCAGCGTTACGCCTGCTCCCTTAGTACCTAATGCCTTTACGAGGAATCTTCCCATTCCCTGGCAATACACGCGCGGTACACGCCATTACGACTCGACTAATTGCGCCCTATTGCGTTTTATTGCCGTTCTACTCGAATTGAACGACTCAACTACTTCAACATGATCTTGACGATTATGTAAAATTATTCATGGAATTGTGCGCTTTTTTAACATTGTTTATCAACACTACCCACGTACTATCCCATTTAAGAGTATATGGGTCACGCTACTACTTCTATTTTGGTTGTTAGAACATTATGTTAAACTTATTCGATTAAGGAAAATTAGAAGAACCTCAAAAAGGGCTATAATTTATTAAGGACATTATAATACTTATTTGTTTTATTAATTGATTAATGGCTCCTCGATTTTAGTTACTCGAGTCAGCGAAAGGGGTAAGATGAAACGCGTTAATGATTATTTAATTAGTTTGATGAGTGCAATAACAATTATTTTTGTTTAGGGAGATGGAATCCTGCACCATAATTAGTTTTTAAATAGATCCAACGACTTGAGGCAGTAAACCAAAGGGCAGAAGGATCGCTTTGGGTTTGGGTATTGTTTTTAAAAAATTGAAGAAATAAGCGTTAGCTTTTGGTTATTTATAATATAATATAGTTATGTCCATTTATACAGTTACCTAAATGTTTATGAGTAGGTATGTTAGGTAAAAGTACAAGTAAGTAGTGTTTGATATTAATCTATATCTTACAAATCAGTCTCGTTTAGTTTATAGTTTAAAAAAAACGTTTGAAAAAAATCAGATTTGATAATCCCGCCCAACGACAATGTGCATGGTAGTTTTGTGGGCGGCAGTGGCACCTGGCGGCGAGGCGAGACACTGCCGCCCCCCGCCCGCTCTGGTCCCGGACGGTTGGCATGGCAACGCGCCGAGTCTGCCGCTATCGATCTCTCCTCCGCTCCTCTTGCGAGCCGAGACCGGCTGAACGCTGAACGCCGAACTGGCAACTGACTCGGGCCGACCCGCGACCGGGCGACCTCGCGCAAAGGGGTGGAACGCCTGCACCGACAGCGAAGGGATGCATACGACTTGTGCGGACGTTTCCCCGACAGCCTGCTCGGGAATGAAAATGAACCACGTGGCCGGGCGCGCGGATAATATTCCTTCCGTCTTCCGTGTACGCCCGGCGCTGTACACGCGGTCGCCCCCGAAGGAATATCAACTTTTTTTTCGTATTGTCCCGTACCCGCGTGTACATCCAGCTATCGGTTGCGACTAGAATGTGGCGCTTCCCCCCTTTAGGTCCTTATATGGTAGCATTATTATTTTATCAATCAATCAAATAATGATTGACTTCGTGCATTAATGTTTCAAATTATGGATATTATATATTTTTTCTTAGAATATTTCTCAGTACCGATATCATCTAACATTGATACTGAATTGTATATTACATACATAGCATCAGTTATAACTGGTGTGTTGCGTGGATTGTGTTAATTCTTACTTGGAATTGTAGATAGTGCATTTGATAAGACTATCACATGAATTTATGACAAACTAGTGGGTGCGGTGTTCCCTCCACACGATTCTAATAATTTTTACCCACTTCGAAGTTCCCGAATAACATTTTCAAATATTTACTATACACTTGAAATTCCCTCTTCACACCTTAATATACGCTTTGAAATCCCCAAACTCCTTGTTAATAATACCTTCTACATACTTGAAATCACATGTTAAAAGTGAGTACGTATCACCCAGTGAAAATCTCCGAATCACACTTTAACAATTAAATACCTAGCGCACTCTTGAAATTTCCGAATCACACTTTAACAATTAAATACCTAGCACACTCTTGAAATTCCGAATCACACTTTAACAATTAAATACCTAGCACACTCTTGAAATTCCCGAATCACACTTTAACAATTAAATACCTAGCGCACCGCCCTCTTGAAATTCCCGAATCACAACTTGAAAGTTATGTACAACATAACTTGAAATTTTCGAATCACGCGTAAATAATACCTTACATCCTTGAAATTTTCTATTCACGTGGCGATAAAAATACATTATTTTGTTATCCTTCTAATCCTCGAATCACATGTTTGTGTAAAACCTTCCACGTACTCCCTATTCACATGATTGTAAAATGCATTCTCGAATCACGTGGTGATAATAATAGTAATCCTTTTCAAATCCTCGGGGATTATAAGAAAGTAAAACATCCGTATTAAATTGCACTGTTTGCCGGCATTTGGAATTGTTGGCGAGAATGTAGAGGAATAATAGCCGGGAAACGAGAAACATTGTTTGTGGGCTTTCGATTGTTTATAACAGAAAGGGGGAGCGGGGGAGGCTCGTCTCGACGTAATTCAGGGCTTATTTTAGATATTCTCGGAAGGGAAACTGGTTTGTATTTCGTAAATACGTTCGAGACCCAAAAGATACACAACACATGGATTGTGATGGAAGGAAATAATATATTTATATTATGTTTTGGCGCTTTATATAATTTATCAAACTAATGTAAGGAGCTGTTGGTGTTGTTTGTTCTTCATTCTTTCAAGCAGGGTTCCACGTGAAAAGCGTTTTTGTCCAAATGTAATAATTTACAAAAAATATATTTTAATGATTATTCTATTACGTAAGTAGTTCAAGAAATGGGTACTAATAAAATTCAAACTGTTCATAAAAAAAATTCTCGCCACCGACTGAGTTTTGCATATATCTAGGGCGGCGCGTTTGATTATCGACGAAATTTAAACTTATATAATCGTAAAATAATAGTGGATGTTTTCAAATATAACATAATATATTTGAAGGCCTCCGTGGTTGAGGAGTAATGCTCTCACCTACGAAACTTGAAGTCGTCGTTTCAAATCCGGCGTGCGCAAGTAAATTTACCTCAATCAATTTGTGTTGTTTCACATTAGTTGGGTAGTTAATTCTTTAAAAATAATATGTAGCATATGTATTTGCGGCACATTCTAGAATGTAAGATGCTCAGTATCGCCCAGGTGAAAAACCATCATTCAGACTTGTAACTTTACTTGAAATGGCTTTGGTCGTATTTGGTGACCAGATCTGCCCACTATCTTCAGCCTCACAACGTAACCCAATTGGGGATGCAATAGTCTCACTGGCTCCAATGTTTACACATATACACAATGTTTAAAGATTTGGAATCGTGATACACGGGCACCCGCCTGTTTGATATTAGTACAGTAGTATTAGTATGTCTGACATATCGTATATCTCCTAATTTCAGGAAATGGAAGAGGCCCGAGGGGTTATTATTATTAATACAATAAAATGATGCATATAGACAGTAAAATATATTTTTGAACATTTTCTGTCTTTTTTTATATTGCGCTTTGAAAAAATAGCAATGCTTATTCAGTTTCTATCCGAGTTTCTCACCTTTTTGTGTCGGCATGGAAATCGTAATATTGAAATATCCTGTCACTATTGGCATTCATTATCTCCGCCGTCCGCCGGAGGGCGCTGCGTACACGAATATCAGTAAACCAATACGACATTCATTTGCCAATAAATAATAATCATGAAATATTCCTAGATAAAAGCTCGATTCAAGTACGACGCCATTTCAAATTGAACTGTAAATGGGTTTCTATTGCCATCAGATTAATAAACGGTCTCGTATCAATCTCACTATATTCATCGTTACTTTGATATAATCCATGGAGTACCGCGATTATTATTCATCATTATTGTCAAAGCTTTATGTTTTTCTTGTATTTTTTTTGAACTGGAAAGTTAACTAAAAACATTTTTTGAACACTAGTATTTTTTTTAAATGTTTTGACAAGCGTGTTCATTTAATGAATTATATTATTTCAGTTGAATGTAGCTATAACTTTGTGGTTATACGTTATAATTGGTAAACGTAACGTACGTGTTCATTGTATCGGTGATTCAACCCAGTATTGTATTTGTATGCCTCAATTGAAAGAATTGAGTTTTTATACGGATAAAACTATTTATTCTTAATGCATATGTACGGGCGCAAACAAATAATTCGTCTTTATATTAGCATATCTCTGTTTACCCTATTAAACAATGTTACTTTGTTTTAAACCATAATATTTTTACTAACGCCGACCGGTTTAGGAACGACCGTTCCTTCCCCACAGCTAAATTAGCTAAATATAATAATAACTAACATAATATAACAAAATTATTATGGATGAGCATAATATATTAGGTGTTGAAGTGGGGGTGGAGGCGTGACTAGAGATTAGTGAAGGGTGGAAACATAAACAATAACAATGAATACAATAATTATAATAATAATGGCACTATGGAAAATATTTTTATAAGCAGTCTTTAATAGGTAATACATAGTTGGTCGCAATAATAATATCCCGGAATGAATGTTTTTGTTGACAGGTTAAAGAGTGTGATTAAATAGCAATAATAAATAATATTTAATGTCAATAATAAATAGTTATTTTTTATCAAAGTTAGTAAAATAAATCATACATTGACCGCTTGAATATTATGACCTACGATAGGTCATCATTGAAACCGTTCACTTTGTTATTTTTTTCGTGTAAAAAATATGCGGTTTAAATCTTTTGGTCGATATAATATTTATTTTCCGCAGTTTTTTTTACTTTGATAGCCACCAACTGATAATGAATTGATTTGTAACAGAGAAAATGGAAAAAAAGTGAAAGAAAAAATAACAACGAAATGCTCAAATAAAAAAATAAGTTTTTTGGGTTCTCTATTTGATATAGATTCACAAGTTTTCCGCTTTATTACAATGCATGTACAGGTAATATCGTTTTAGCATATTACCCATGTATGTCGATCTATTATGTAAGTAGTTTAGTTTTTAATAGGAAAATGAAAAATAATTATATAAAAAATATAGGAACAAAACACAACACAACATAATCTTTCATATTAGGTTTATTAGTGACACAAAATGTTGGCGTTGTTAAAATAAGGACGGTGGTAGGTACCCTCAGATGGCACATAATTAAATCATATTTAACGCGTATGTAAAACTTTTCTAACTGGCAACAAATGCAATCCGATGTTTTGTTGATGAATAAATCATTTATTTTATTGCGTATTTCACACGATGTGTCGGTATTACTCTTCCACCCACCCTAACAAGATGACAACTTTCCGAAGGTTTCCTTTTTTTAAATAGACCGTCTTCAACTGTGTGTGGTTCCTAATTCGTTAAATATGGCTTCGTGCTAAAGGTAAACATCGGAAGTTTCGCAACTTTGGAACATTCCCCGCGCATTCAGGCAGACACCCCTCTGTTATACTTCGAAATATTTAATAATGGCACGTAACACAACAACACCCTGCGCAAAGTTTCCCAACAACTTGCGGCCCCTTAATCAAGTGCGCCGTTTAGTGGGAAATTTCGTGTCGGCTATAAATAATTCTGCAAGCGAATACTTTTTTAAAATCTAACGCCTTTTAAATGGGCGCCAACTGGACGCTGCATGCATTCAGTCTCGGGCGACGTACATTATCTTCTATCCCACGGTAATCCAATTATATGACATGAGCCTTGCGGCCGGAGACAGTTGGCTTCTCGCTGTTCGCTGGAACCCCGCCAAAGTCCGACTCAGCCAGGACGATTAATAAAGGGCCGCGAGTCCTTCCCCCCGTACATCCATTTACGTATATTTTTATCCTCTGACTAAATGGCTGAATTAGTCCAACTTATGTTCCTTTACAAACAAACGATAAAAGAAGTACCGCTGAACAACTATGACAACTGAACCTCTTACGACGCTTTGGCCCTGCATCTGAACGTTCCATTTGTAACTTGTAACTCTTTTTATTTTACAAATACGTACAGTTTTTGAGAAATTGTTGGGGAGTGGTTACAACGGAACTATCAGCGATGCGCCTGTATTGCGTTTCAGACTGGTATCCGTGATCGATAAAGAACTATAAGCATTGTGTATTTACTGCAGTTCGTGCACTTTATAGATTTCCACAACAAAGACCGGCTGTTTCGAAATATCATTGACTGTACCCATCTTTCGCACTTGTTAATAAACGAAGGCAACTTCGCTAGTTTTATGTCGTCTTCGTGTTTGTAACAATATTACGTGAACTGATAAGCCATGTCTATTTATGAATAGTTTTGTCGATTAAAACGCAATAATGTGGTTGTTTTCAGCAAAAGAATCGTTATCCATTTAAATGTATTAATTATGTTTATGTAAATATAACCTACTACGTGCTTTTACCGAGCTATTGAACTGCACAATTAAATGCCATAAATGACTATCAATAATATTCATAAAATAAACACATTACTGTTTGACATGGATCGTAATAATACCTATTTAAATTCTCTGAAACTGCGACATAATTTGAGAGAATTCTCGGTGGAATGTACGTAGAATAAACTGCAGTGCAAATATGGCTTCTATTTTTCTTGGAAATACATAGATAGAAGTACGAGTATATCGAATGTTAGCATTCTAGTACAACGTGCATAATGACATGCATGTATTCTTATTACGTCTACTTTTACCGAACAGCTTTCTGTCGAGTAAATTGAACAAGATGAATCGGTCACGAGCCATCTGAACTTTAACTGTTCGCTGTCTATTATTAGCAGCGCTCTTTTGGTGTATTTATTCGCGAGATCCCCCTTGTCGGATGATTCATATTGGCCAGGAGAGATTTCGCAATGTTTATTGGGAGTTTGGGAGGGAAGAGAGAGAGAGGAGAGAGGTAGTGGCTTCACCGAATGATGAGTCGCCGTGCAATTCTCTAGGAGCGAGCTTTCGGGGGCGTTTGATACAGGTTACTCTCTGACCGTAGGTGTAGGTGGAATTGCAGACCGTTGCAGTGATTCACTCTCCGTGGGCGGTATCTGCCCGTTCATTGTACCTAGTCCCTATTGCATCTCGCCTTTCCATGATTCGAACACTTTGTTATTTAGTGAAACATTTCTCATTATAATTAATTGATATTTCTCTAAACGCCTTTGACCATTATTGGAACAGATTGATAATTGCGTTTGCCTGTCCACGAGTGTCTCTCGTGCTCGGTTCATAGGTTAAGATTTGATAGAAGGTAGTCTAAATACAAGTATTATTATTGACAGCATTTTTTGTGTCGATTGAGCGACGCAATATATTGGGCTTTGCTTAGTAAAGTGGAATGACGCAGTTAGTTCAGCACCGTGTCTAGGTGTGTGTAAGTGTGAAATGTCGAATGTTTGGGATTCTGGAAGAACGTGCCGCGGTGTTCTTGAATGTATTTTCTCCCGTCACGGACATTAGTCACGGGCACATGAAGCTATTTCCACCGGCACTCGAACTGCAGACGCCAGCACCGCGGTTTACCTAATGAGTTGCCACGGGAGAGTGACCTAATTACCTAGATCTTCCTTGTCGCTTGTTTGCCATTGTGGATCTAGTCATCTAGTGTCACCTATCAAAGGGAACAAGGTACGCGGTGCAGAGTCCGCCGTGTGGAAGTGTGAACACGAACGGCGAGTGCGAGCGAGTGTTGGTGCGGCTGGTCGGGTTGGTTGAAAGCTGGGCAGTGCCCCCAGGTTATCGGCGGTGCGCGCCGGCCAAGTTAGCGAAGTTCGCGCAGTCGCCGTGCGGTCGAATGAACTCTGAGCGAAGTGCATTCGCAGTTTGATTGTTTCCGCCAGCCGCGGTAATTTTTACTCTCCATCCGTCTCTCTACTTAACCGTTTCCAAGTCCCGCCACCCTCGCGCGCAGTGACTGCCCCGGCTTGCTTGTTATAACAAACAACAAACAATCAACAATCAGACTCTAGTCTCTAACTAGACGAGCAAAGTATCCCATTGCACCGCGAGCTTTTACCGTCTTCGCTTCATCATGTTCGGCTGGGTTAAGAACAACTTGAGCTATTACTATTATGGGCCGCCGAAAGTTCAACCGGCGGCGGCAGAACAACAAGTAAGATGATATTTATTCTTTGTATTACCTATTGTTTGCTTTAGCATCATTCATTACTTAACTAATTATTCACTACTCTACTTTTACATTTACGAAATTCCCAATATTTGTGTATTTTTATTTATATATTTGCCATTCAGTATTGCCCTTCGTGTACCGATTTTTACATACTTTATAAATAAAATATATCTGCATATCTGTAGATAAGATACGATAACAAACAAACTAAATCCTTGTTTAAAATTGCACAAATTTTATAATATTTTTTGAAGATAAGCATTCATTTTACCCAAAATACTAAATACGTAATTTTTTCTGTTTGTATTGAATATTTATTATTTTTATAAACGCACCGAATAATTTATTATAACGTGATATTGCTATGACATAGTTGCGGACCATGCGTCAATGTCAACCCTCTCCCCTATAGTCTATCGCCAACAGCGCACCCTCCCCACGGAACACAGAGCCCTTGCAGGGACAGAAACAGGGACAGGGGGTGGCTGTTGTCTTACGACCATATTGCGCACTAAATTCTACTTTGTGGCTTATTATTTTTGTGTCGTGTGATGCGAGTAGGTTTGTATTATTTTAGGGGATTTTTTTTTACAATATACAATATGTTTCGCTTCAATTTGTTTTTTTTTTAACACTTTATTGCATTAATTGAATTAAATTCTCTGCAATACTCGTATTACTGGTAGAGAATATAATGCGGAAACAAAGCGACGTTATAATATTGTACCTACACTATCTCTATAAACCCATGTTCAGCGCAAGTTCACACGCGTGATCACCACATGTTATCTGACCTCTTATAGTAACATAGTAAAGCCACACCAAGCTTTGTTATTATTTTAATACTAGCGCGCAGACCCGTACAAATCACGGGATATTGTAATATCAATTTTGAAAAGACAATATAATTATCTGTTAAAATATTATATTGTAGTGGAGGTACCTACTTTATCGCTTGTCTAAATTATTCTTCACACAAGCAATTCCAATTTCTAAAATAACCTTATTATGATATTATTGAACCAGATTTCACATTTCACTGGACAGGCAACCACAACCACGCACAGGAGACCGAAATTATTTTATAGATTTGATGACATTTATCACGATTTTTTTTTGATTTACGATTGGATCCAAGCTTTTGTTCTTTTTTTGCTTATTAGGTTCATTAGCCCGCTTGAATTATTAATCCCACCGTACTATTAAATATAATAAGCATTCAATTCCTACAATATCCAGAATTTAGTAATAAGCGCCCTCACCAGCCGCCATCTGTCGGTCTGGGCGTGGAGCTCCTCGGTCTTAGAGGGGTCACCAGTCCTCACTCTCAACTTGCCAACGAGGGACTAGGGAGCCGCTAGCCCCGCTATAGTTAGGTACCCGCTGTCTGACTTACGACTATGGCAAGACCCTCATGTTTTAACTCTTGTTCTTGCCCTCAAGCATAATATAATATTAAATCCATAGGTTGTTTTACCGTCACTCTTTTATTCCTTTTACGTATTAGGTAGTAATAACAATTATGCGCTTTCAAAAAGGCTCGATAAAAATTGTTCTGTTGTGCATAGGATTGCCATGATTTAATTATTTTTATTTATTTATTAGTAGCTACTTTTGTTGTACCTAAGTACGTGAAGTGTTTCCATGGTGAGCTATTTACGAATCTCTACAACTAAAATTTACTTGTTAAGTCCTCAGTCCTCTGTTGTAATATTGCTATTCGTTTTCTGTAGTTTTGTTAGATCTGCTTTCTTTGCTGCTATCTGTCTTTTTCGTAGAACATTGTTAACGACTCACACGAAAAAAATGATTTCATCAGTAAAGATACACTCTTATCGTCGAATACCTCTTAACAAAAACGCTTCGAGAGGGACTAAACGTTCACACATTCTTGAAAGGCGTATATTAATTATTCTCCTTTTTTGCTTTATTTGGGGTAAAATTACGAAATTCTCGAATGAATCAATTTTTTTTTTTCAATTTGAAATGCCCTTGCACTTCGTCCGGGTGTTTACACATTTGTGCTAAAATGGTAACATCGACAAAAATATTGAATGAAAAAAGGGAGAAGTGGCACGACCGAGTTGTTTGGCGGTCCATCCTCTAAGCCTACTTCTCAGGGAAACGGCGCGATGCTTATTTAGTTAATAATTTATATTTTACTAAGAAAAAATACGTACTTGTTATTAAATGAAAAAAACAATTTATTTATTTTTTATTCACCAATCGGTTTCGCTTGGCGAGCTTCATCAGGGTAAGAATTTAAAACTGTTAAAAACCTCTAAAAGTTTTTAATTTTCACCCCGATGAAGCTTGAGGCAAACGAAACTGATCGGTGAATAAATTTAAATTGTCCTTTTTTTAAGCAAAACATTTTTGTAGCCTTGTAATACATTTTTTTTAAATAAAATAATGAAGATAGGGGCTTACTCAATTAATTTATAAATTAACTCCTGGTAGAGTTTATCTCTACGTATAAATCTGGTCCATAACTGCAATTAGCATTCATCAATTCGCCCTTGCGTGACTGTAAAAGGCGTGGGCCGGCTCTTGTAGCCTACAGACAGACTGAACTTGAGATTTCTGCTTTCAATTGAGAAATTGTCCCAGAGCGCGACATTTTAATTTGTCTCATCACTTTGTTCCCCCCGATTCAATTAAACAATCGTGTCGCGCCTTGTGTCTTCTGTTAGTTACTTCCACAAGTTCATTCCTTATTCCCTCTGACTCCTGCTCTCTGGCTTTCCTCGGGCGGGAATAGAATGTAAATGTTATTTTAAACCGCCATATTGGAGGTCAATGTTACTCTTCCGAACCTATCTTTCCCCTCACCGCTCCGCCATCAGTCCGCTGAGCATCTGCTGCAAACATGGAGGAAAAATTAATAATACTAAAGCTCCGTCTACACGCTCAATCTTACTTGCATACAGTCCAATTAGTCTAAAGCGCAAGTAAGCATGTATTTTATGGCAAAACGGAATACCGCGCAAACGCATATACTAATGAATTACTTGTTAATTTTGTTCGCAATCGATTTGGCACAGACTAATTGCGCATGCAAGTCGCTGCGTGACGGACCTTAAAGACCAAGAACTGGAAACTACCAAAACTTGTTTTTGAGTAAACGCAATTACTTTGCACTTCATTCTAAAATAAGTTTTTTTTTTAAATATATAGCAAAGTAAAGTTTCTTACGTCAAATTGCAATTAACTAATACGTGGATTTTAAATCACATACTAGCTCTTTTGACTGTTAACGATTCAACAAAAAATTCACATTTCCTCACAACTTTTAATTTAAAACAACTAATGGGACAGTGGACTATTGGTAAGTGAAATGTAAAGATTTATGATGTAATAAAACATTGAGTTTGACTTGTACAAATATTAAAAATAGAATAACGTGATATTTCCATAAAAATGAATAGCTTAGAAAAAATAGGAGGGCCCCTATCTTATTTCAGAAATAGATTTATATATTATTATACAATCACTAAAATTATTGGTAACTCAGAATACCTAAAATGTGGAGTTACCAGCTTTTGTCAGTAGTACCTTAACCCCACGTAAATATTATATTTGATTTGTTTTGGTAGCCCTCTGTCGTTAGCAGACAAATTCGGTGGTCGTGGCTTCGATCATATCACTTGCCATATATGAACTTCCGCAAAACATGGCGCTTCGGCTTCTTTTGAAGTTGTCGATTTTCTTGCTTGCTTAAATTAGCCAAATGTTATTCAGGATTCTTTTGAAAGTTTGATACTGAATTTACTGAAACGTGACGTCCGTGCCGGCGCTAAAGACAGTGATGCCATGCCGCGAAAAAGAAAATCGGTGGATGTTAGTTGTAACATTTGGTAGATTGGTGAAAAATATCGGTAGGTCGTCAAAGTTGTGTCTTTCTCCAAATATGTCGATTTTAACTGAATTCGTCAGATTAAAAAAAAATTACGGTTGATTTTCACAAATTTTCATCACTGGCTAAAGGCATGCTGCTGAAAGATGGGCTGTACGCGACGTTCATTAGAAAGATAGGTTCTAAGTTACAGTGGAGATTAAGTGGCAGGTCCACAAACAAAGTTTTGCCTAATATCTCTCTGAATTAATTAAAACAGCGGCGCCTGACGGACGTGCTTCAACTTTCTGTGTATACTATTAATAAATGAAATTTAAAAATAGAATTGCGCCTACATTGCAGATAATTCCTGGTCGAAAGACATCGCGTATAAAATATTAGAAATAAAAAAAACCATGACAGACTCCGTGGCCGAGGGGTACGGCTCTCGACTAGCTAGCTGGTGGTCGCAGGTTCAAATCCCGGCGTGCGCAAATTGAAACGTTGCTTGAAATGGCTTTGGACGTGTTCGGTGACCAGATCTGAGTAGCCAGGTACTTCTACACCTTCCTTCTTCCCATCTATTTTCCCCTCCCCACTACCTTCAGCCTCACAACATACCCCAATTGGGGATGCCATAGTCTCACTGTCTCCAGACGGTTGAGAGCTGTTGGGATTCTTGTGAATTCAAACTCTCACGTTTGTTTCAGATTTGGAATTTTTTCCTCTACAGTTTGTTTCCCTATTTATAATCGTTAAGTATGCATTTATGTAAATTGTATAAATTGAGCACGCCCGCCATAAACTGCCATTTAACGTAATTACAAATTGTAGAATAATTATCTTATTAGCGAGTTAATCGATCAACAAAACTTTAATCATTATCTCACTTTATCAATCACCGCCTCGGAAGCCTTAGGACGTTTTTCAATCGTATTAATTATCCACCAACTAAACAGGGTGTATCAGGACGGACTATTTAGAAGCGCATTTGGTATAAAAAATGAAGGTATCACTTAGGTCTCAAAAAAAAAACAACTTTGACAAAAAACTTTATTTCTTTAAATGTCGCCACTGTCACGCCAAATCTTTCCTTTTTTGTTTTTAGTTGGAGACGATGTTGTGTATATTTTTCTCTCCAAATATGCTCAGGAATCGCTGGCCAAGGTAATCAAAAAATCTGATCAGTGACAAAAAAAACATGAAAAAAATAGGTCAAGTTTTTTAGTTTAATTAAATGAAACAATACCTTCCATTACTTTGTTTAATCTACTGTGTTTTCTTATTCAGGGTAAGTTAGTTAGATTAGTTTGGTTGAGTTGGGCTTACATAGTTTAGTTGCAGTTAGCTTAGGTTTGTTTTTTTGTTTGTTCCCTTTCTTCGTTGTGTTTTGTCATATTTTTAAAGACTCTCGGGTACGTCCTGATACATTCTGTATACGTGATGTTCTTGTGGCGGTCTATTATGAAGTTAGTTTGCTAGTTGAGTATTAATTGACATGCGGTACATCAAACTATCTCCCATGGACACTGACTGGTGCGAGCGTGTGAATTGTAAGCGGCCTCTAAACGGCTCCCTTTGTAATATTATAACTGACGATTCATAGCCCGTATGTAATGTCGTGGTGTCCATCCCATTGTCCATCGAACAGTGTTCGGACCAAATTTCGAGACAAATCTGCAATCGGGTCCACGCAAAACCTCCTTAAGTTTTGGTCCACAACACTGCCTACGAAAAATATTTTAATTCACCCTTTGCCACAGACAGACAGAGTTATCAAGGAATTTGTTTTTATTAATATCGGGGAATTTGCCAATTTTCTTTGTTGTTAAGTGATTGTTAAAGCTCTAGAGCTAGCTCATGGTAAAAATGACATTACGGGGTGAAAATTGCTAAGCACAGAATTTTATTACGCCAGAGCTCACGGTTGGACAGTTTTTTCTCAGTTTTAGTTAAATCTCAGAGAAATTATATTATAATTTGAATTTAGTTTTTTCTGCTTCATAGAATCAGATTTATGTAAATGTTTTAAAAAAAATATATTTTCATTTTTCTCTTATCCATTTCGCCTTCCTTTTAGAAAAGTTCTAACAATCCCCCCTCAAGACTTGTTTTCAAAAGTCAGGCAAAAACTGTTCTGCATAAATGACCAGCACCTGTGTAGTGTGTGGCTACCATGAAAAACATATTTCTTTGTGACTCTGCTTTTGGCGTTTGGGCGTTATAAGTAGGTAAAATAACAACAACTTGCGAAGTTCATTCTCAAGTGGTAGTTATGGTAGTTAAAAAAAATATCTAAAAATGTAACTTGTAAACATTTATTAAATAATAAAAAATAAAAAAAAGGATTTATTATTTTACAAGCAATAATTGTTCGCCTGAAACACTCATCCACATTGAAAAATCTCCTGATAAAAGATACATGACGCCAACGGGTCCCGTTGGCGTCATGTATCTTTTATCAGGAGATTTTTCAATGTGGATGAGTGTTTCAGGCGAACAATTATTGCTTGTAAAATAATTGTTACCCTTTGTGCTATGCATAAAAAAATCTTGTCTTAAAAACATTAGTTTACCAAAAAAATAATAAAAGGATTTATGTTAATTATTATTTATAAATACCAATTCGCATTCGTTTGGCTTTAACGTTTTTACAAATTAAATGTAAACAGTTATTTGGTGTGAATGTCGGCTGTTACAGTTCACAATTGTGGAAGAAATAATATACGGAATAATTTAGCTAAAATTCATATCGCGAGAGGCTCAATACTTAATAATAGTGCTTTATTGTCTATGAGACCTCCCATCTCTTCTTGACTCTACTTGAAGAATCAGGATCGTTGTACACTGATGTGGGAGTGGTAATTGAACAATATGTACAGATAGAGGTGTCTACTGCACCCATGTTGTTGTTGATTGGCATTCTTACCACAACTCATAACCTCAGAACTCAAGAAATCATATAACTCATTCTCATTACTCACACGTCTTAACCCTTTCATTGTGCCGAGTTAGTTGATGGTGGATCGTCCCGCTCCGCGCTCGAGTGATTGACACACTCCAAAGAACCTGGAGATAATATATGGTCCTGTCGCTGAGAGCTCCACTGCAAACTCCTCTTTCTGTCAAGTGCGTTATTAATGAGAAAGAGGGAGAGGTCGCAAAGCAACGGTGCTATCAGCGGTATCCCTTTAGGAAGCAGGCGAAAGCTGTCGGTCCTCGGTTCCCCTAACAAATAATAATATACTCGCGTGAGGGCCCGATAGAGCGCATTCCTTGTTTGGGACCCGCTAAGGAAATCACGTGAGGGAATGCGACTCGCGTGGCAAGATTACAAATTATTATTAACATCGGAATTCAGACAAATACTTAGGCTGCTTTTTGGCGGCGGCGACAGAAACGCCACCTTTTAAAGACATCAAGGATAAAATCAACCAATAAAAATGTCACGAACTAAATAATAAACGTTGGTTTTGTTTAATCTACTTTATTCAGCGTAAATCACTTTTTATCACAAAACTTTATAATTAACAAAATATCATCTTCCCTAATTCTACAATACGTATTCTACAATGTGTTTTATTTTTTGCTTTAATTTTCAAATACTGTTTTATACACCCCTCTATACGGGATGTTAATAGACGTACTTGACTCAATTTCTGATTCCCTGACATTTTTAGAGTAAAAATGTTAATTAATTTTGGTTTCCGATGACTTTATGATGTTTTTCTTCAATATTTTTTTCTTCAAAATCAAACAAAAAATAATTTTTCCACTGGTCATTCAGCTGAGTAACCGCCCGACCCCTTACTCTGCCTCTAGCTCTAACTGTCCTATTTACCTACTGATTTTTTAATGTTTTAAGTAGAAAATCCAAAAAAATAACCAAAAGGAGACTAAAATTGAATTTTTTGTGTCAAAATAATGTCAGGAATCACTGTATAAAGTAAGTTAAGTATGCCCCTTAACACCCAGTGTAGATGCACGCTGCTTAGAATATGATCCAACTTTCTTCGTCTTCTTCTTTTTATGCTTTCGTCATATCCCGAAATATTTAAGTTTATTCATGAGACTATTATTATTAAATTAGATTAAATTTTCGGGGTAAATTATGAGAAAACTACGAATAAATACTTCAAAGCAACGTATATTTATAGAATGCCTATTTTTTTATAATTTGTTCACCTGTAAACAATAAACTGTAGAGATACTTACCCCAGTGTGGCGTATCGCTGGTCCACCGCAGCGAATCTGATTATTTAGGACGAGTTGTTTCGGAGAATTTGAACAATTCATCAAATTTCAACGTTCATTTTCAGCTTCTGTGAAAGACTTATTCAAGTTCTGTTATTATATCATTCTAGGCTAGTTACTTGACAAAACTGAAATAAAAACAGAACTTGAAGATTCTTCAAGTTCTGTTTTTATTTCAGTTTTGTCAAGTAACTAGCCTACAATGATATAATAACAGAACTTGAATAAGTCTTTCACAGAACCTGAAAATGAACGTTGAAATTTGATTAATTGTTCAAATTCTCCGAAACAACCCGTCCTTAGTGTTATTTGAATTTTGAAATGAATATAATGAAAAAATAGAAAACCTGAAATTCCCGCTACTATTTTCAGTAGTATTTTTTGTGAATATCGTTACGCTTTACCCCCTTTTTCAGTTGCTGTCAACCAGTTGAGTTTACTTTGAAAAGACTCCGTGTAGGCGCCGTGTTTACATTTTGAGAAGCACGTGCGTTGCGGCCGAGTGGATAGCCCTCCATCGCGTGCTACGCGTTTTCTATCACATTACGCGTCCGGTCGTAAATAAAACCAATTGAAGGTTAGGTTTTTTGACTTGTCATTTCTCGATGATTATAATCACTATCAGCCTCTTCTCCGTCGAGGTGAAGACCATCGTGATGTTGCGACCAGATCATTAATCTTTTAGTTCTTACCTTCCTACCTCTGCTCTTCTGATACTCGTAAATCAATAAGTAATTGAATGAATGGGAATATGGTTGGTAAATACGTTTCCCTAACCACCATTGTTAGTTGAATTATTTTGAATATGTAACTTCGAGTTGTAGTGTGTTTTGTTTTTTGGACCAATTTCTGACATTTCCCATACATTCTGATGGCAGTATGCTAAGGTAGCGCTCCTAGCGGCTCGAGTTGAATGCCTTGGTTTGCTTTCTTACATTTGAATTTTATATGAAATATATTCCTTATTTTAATTTAATAAATTATAGAAATTGAAATAAAAAAAAATAGATAACCTACGTTCTACCTTACTGCTTTTTTGCTCAAACATAATTCATATTAAAGCGGCTATTAACTCTGTCTTTGATGGTTTAGAAAGGTAATAAAATACTTACATAATTGTAAAAATATGTATATTTGCTATGATTTAACGAACTTATATTTTAGTTAAATGATATATTTCACTGACTGTTATTATAAACCTGTCAACGTTTTTAGGCATTGAAAAAACAACTTGGAGCGTTTTTGTTGGTAATTATTACGTCCGTAAATTGCACACACCGAACAACCTACTTTTTTGGGACATTTCTATATTTTGTTTTAATCAATATTGATCAAAAAGCAAATTAGAAAGCGCAAAACACCGCCATCAAGAATGAAATAAATTCATATTACCGCCAATTTACCCATTTATTTGATACTAGCTGACGTGTACCCGGCTTTTATCGACTTTTTATATGTATAGCGCCCGAAAAAAAGTATATATATATACAAAATTCCCTACTTCTAAATAATAACTTCATCGTACACAGATTGTATTTGAATAGTGAAACATAATGTGTTTATTAATTTTGAAACATTGTGTGTTTATTAATTTTGAAACTTAATGTGTTTATTAGTTTGAAGTGTGAACGTGAGACTTTTCCCATACGTGCGTGTTGGTAGGCAGTTAATTCACATGGAATAATAATTGGCTAATATCGAATGCAGTAATATTGATGATATGTGGTGGAGTTTAAGCTTATTAATTACTGGGATGTGTTGATCTACAAGTAATTAGTCTTCTTGTAATCCATTCGACTTAAAAATGGTTAATCGTTTTGATGTTTCGGTTTTTTCGCGTCTACGGAAACGACATTTATATTTTTAGAATACATTTCAGACTGACGATGAATTTGACGAGATGACTGACACTGACGAATATCGGATAGATATAGCCTTGTTTATAGTGGTTGGTCGCTTGCGTGTCCTGAATGCTAATGCAGAATCACGATAAACAAGCGTTAGATTAAATCTGACCACCTATGTCGCGGAACATCTATAGTGTTTATGGTCTATTCTTTTTGGGAACAGAGGGGTGCGTTGGGTCTTCCTGCATTATATTATGCCAACAGTCCTATAGGACTACGAAGCAAAGGTAATTTTATGCGTTTCGTGCATTGTTCTTTTAGCTCTGAAGTTAATACATGGTTATATGCAAATATCCCACTTCAGAGCCGTTACCATAACGTATTCCCAGGTGCCTGAACGGGCGCTTGAGGTTTCCGTGCACTCCGGCTTGAAATAGAATCGCTTCCCTAAGTACCCATCATTTTGTGTTATTATCCCTGACAAATAATATGCTTTTCTCGTGTTATGTTAGAGGCAACGTTTATTTTAAAAGGTTCTCAATGAGCTGAGTCATGCAATAGTAGTTTTTGTGGCGGCCGCAGAAAGGCGCAGGGGTAGGAAGAGGTACCTTACTCCTTACTGCGTACTATAGAAGACATAGAAGAAGAAGGTGTGTGATCACGTCCCGGTGGACCCAGCTTCTGCTACTTCACCACGGAAGCGTTACCCTTTTGTACAATACCATTATATCCATTTGTTCCTCACGACTTGTTTCCAATCCGGCGAGAGACGTGATTCAAATCGTGCCTTTTTTTATACCGAAAGCTCTACTCGTTGGCTTATAATCAATTTCTGAACCAACTTCCAGCTTTGAATACTAAGTAACTTCGTCCAATAAATCGTGTCAAAATTCTGAATATCAATCGTATGTTTTGGCATGGTAGAAATCTTGGAATATATTCGTTTGTCACCTCGTATTTCCTGAATTGAATTTATTGTGGTAGTATTAAAATTATCTCACAGTTGATCTTTGCCAACTCTTGATGGCGTATTTATTTTCACTGTCAATACACAATGAAGTCGTCAAAGCTTTTTGATGAGACTGGGGATTAAACGAAACTCGATCAGGCTGTGCTTGGTTGGTTTCCTGACAAAGCTTAGGAAGATTCGATTAATTAACTTTTGCTCTCGAAATTTACTTTCTGCGCCGAGTCAATATTATCGTTTAATTTATCGGAAAATAATTTCGCTCGTGCATGCAAGATTGTCTGCGCTTAATGTTTATTAGCTCTCTCGTTAATTTGCTTTATTTATACTCGGATCGATAATAACGCTGAACTTAAAAGTAATTGCACATCTACGTCGTTCACTTCACACTTTAGCTGCGCAATTCAGCTTCTGTAAAGGATTTCAGTTATTTAATGAAACGCTTAGACTTATTATTTAACGATCGGAATTCCACACGTTAGATGCCAAATGAATATTAAATTATGAAGATGTTGAAAACATTTCCGGGTGTGTGGATTCTAAATTTGTCGTTTCGTCACATGGGCGACGAAGCTCTGCAAACAAATATTAATTTAATTAAATACATACATTCCTTTCAAACTGGAGCTAGCTGCAAGCAAACTCAATGTATTGTATTTGCCGCAGAGGCTGACGGCATGTGTTAAGTCGCATTCACGGTATGGGCGTCTGACTTACTGTTGAACAGTAGCAGCAATTTGTGACAACAAAGGCGACTTCTATATTGACTGGATAATACGTCAGGACCCCCGAACTTGACCCCCGAATTGCCCTCAGAACAGGTCCTTAGAAGATAATTTGATAAGGAACAAGTTAAGATTGTGTGCATTCTCACACAGGACAGTAAAAATAGAACTTCCATTCTTCGTCAGTTAATATATAATAAACTCATTTAGGTTAATGGACTAATTACTGTTGGTACTAATATGGATAAAATATCTCATTTTATACAGGTGTTCGGGGGTAAAGTCCACAAACTTTGGGTGGTAATTCTACACGATAGTAGAAGGAAAAAGGAAAAATAACTTTTTTTTAAATTCCGTTGTTTTTCCCACACAAAAATATTTTTCCATTAAAGAATATTAGTTTCTCCATATAAACAATTCCACTTTTGTACCGGAAAACTACCTTAAAGCGTTGAATTTTGAAAAAAGTGATTTATCTTTTTTACTTACTGTGATACTATCATGTAGAATCATCTCCCGAAGTTTGAGCATTTTACCCCCTGACACGTCGCACATTGGGGCGACTTCATGTAACGCGTTGGCTGAAATTCAGAAAATCAAATATTCTTTACAAAAAAGCAAGTATGCTAGTTTTGAAGTTCATTAAGTGTTGCATAATTACCCCAAAGCGTTTCGCCCTAATCGCGATACTGACGGGAAGAGATCAGTTTGAACTTGACCTTTGTGCGGGTGACTGTGTCAGTTTTCGAAAGCGCGTAAATTTCAATACTTTTCAAGTCTATAAAAAGCAAAATCTATCAAGTGTACAGATCCAATTCAATATGGATACGATGTCTTATGGTATGTACTTTAATTATATTATAGTAGTTATTGATACCCTCATACTGTATGTCATAAATTTAAATTAAAACAAACACCTATTTGAATGAAATATTTTCTTGTAAATATATTAAACATAGAGGTATATAGTTTAGAGTTCCACGAGATCCCATCATATTTTAACTGTTTTTATATAGTTTAGTATCTTAGTTACAAGATTTAATTATAAGTAGTTGCAAGTATGCACAATTTTTTTAATTATAGTACTTGAAAGTGAGGACTATCAGTTATCATAAAAAAACAGTTGTAGTCTAATAATCAATGTGTTTTGTTTTAGATACAATTTCTTACGTGGTTCTTACGAGATTCGAATTATACATGATTATGAAGAATTCTGGCGTTAAGAAATTTGACGAAAAAGTAAAATTCCTGAAAAAACACCTCTTAGAACTTACTCATTGTCAACTCTTTAATCAAAAATAACTTTTTAATGAAATAGCTTCATTCTGTTCTAAATTGAAAACCAAATGGTTAAAATGTCACAGAATCCATGACTTCTTTTTATTAAATAATATTTTTTAAGAATGGCGCGAAAGCCTCCTTATGTTTAAGAATTATAAACCTTTACCAGAAATAGTAAAAACGAAAAGAGGTCGACCCACACTGTCATTTGATATGTCGTCTGAGCGTACGAAACGTCATAAAACTATACTATTGCGATTTAAAACATCTAGTACTGAGTTAGCCTTTGCTACCCACATGAGTTTTCGGTTGGCAGGTAAAGCAGCAGCATCGACTAGTAGTCAAAGACGTCACGTTAAGTACGCCGACCAGAGCAAATAAGTACAGAAAAGCTTTTACCGATAAAACCCAAAACAAAAAGGTATTGAGTGGTGATGAAGCACTCGCTTTGATTGTAGATGCCAAACTTAGTCGCTACCAATACAATTTAATAAGAGAAAGGAATAAAGAGGTATTTTTCATACAAAATTGTACAAGGAGCTAAGAAAAAATGTTACCCGTTAAGTGAATTCATAACGGTCACGGAATCTTCAGCGGAAGTGAAATTGCAACAATTGCTGGATCACACTGCTGAGCGTTTAATACAAGTTCAGCAGCCGGACAATGAAGACAATTTCAAAAGAAGTACTGAAAATGCTAAAGACACCAGACCCTAATACGACTACCAGGAATGATTCTATAGTTGAATCAAGTAGTGATGACGATAGTATATTGTCACAAGATGATGAAGACGATTTATTATGTGTATAACTGTCAATAAATAGCACGAGAAATAAAGTGAGCATTTTGACTGATTTAATTTATCTTATATTATTCAATTTTATATTTTTGTACTAAGTATGCGTGACTTTTCGAACATTTTTTTTTCACTTATTTTTATCAACATGTCTATACTGAACTAAAAATCAAAAAAGATTTGATGTCATTGCAACCACTGATTTGATGCCAACTTTCGGGGTCATCGGCCCCATTGTGCGTCGTAAGTAATTCTTCAAAGCTTTTGATGAAAATCATGTTGCAAGCTGAAAATATTTATATTGAGTTACATTTATGTCAGGCAGAAACAAAGTGCAAATTTCTTGACGCCCATATCTCGCAGTTTGAGGGTTTTTGCTTCATCACAGATTTTCTGCTTTGTAAATAATAAATGATTTGAATTAGCCTCCCAACTCTGACAGTTGTAATGGGCATTAATTGAGTGCCGACTGGAGGACAGACAGAGACAGAGACAGAGGTGATGGTAGTCAGATAGCGGTGTAGGTAGATGGCTCTATTTCCCGTTGCGGGCGGAAGTAGGAAGTAGACAGAGTAGCCAGTGAAAAGCTCCAGAGATCCTACTGATTGTTCACCCCCAGTCCTCAATCCCCAGTCCCCTGGCTACTGGAAGCACAATAAAATGATAATTGCAAATGAGGAACACACACAGTCTGTATGTATCCGGTGGTTGCGCGTCATGTGTTGCGTCTTTTTTTAAACATTTCACTCTATCCCGTATAGCAATCATTGTTTCATCTATTATTCCGTACAGTGCTTTCAAATGCAGGGGCGTCTCGTGGCTGCGTTAATTCTAAAAGACTGACTGAAAAAATGTACTTAATAATTTATGTTGCAGCTTATTTGTATGATTTTAGAAATTTCATTTTAGCCGTTACAAATAACCTGAAACTCTTAATTTTCAGTTTATTTATTGTTTATTAAGAACACTTAACAGAGTGATACACAAATTATACATAATGATAAAATAAACTTTTTTTACATAAGCTCCATGCAGGAGGCACTGAGGAAAATAATTTATGAATTAATGAGTGACAGATATTTGAATTCGTCCCTACCTCTGCGGTGCAATGCGTTGGGTCGAGAGAGTCCTGCTGGAATGGTAAAAATATCTCCCTCAACTAGTCTCCATATCCGGCCCGCCAAACAGTAGGTGGGCAGACGCATCCGCCGCCAAGACCTAGACAATCCTCACCCCCATAAACCCGGGCACCCCTGCCAAGTCACCAAACGCAGCGAACCACTTGGGGCGACCTATAGTAAGCAGGGTACTCATCTAGCCGTGTAACGTGTAACGTAACTGATACTGTATCAAGTGAGTACGTAGGCGCGAGCCTACTGCGAGCCGCTCGCGGGTGGAGCGCAGTGTGATCGCATCGAGCCGCCGACGGCGGATTCACTGCGATCACACTGCGAGCACTAAAGGCGGATCCGGGAGCTCGTAGCTGGATACGCGGTTACCGTGGACGAGCCGTACCCACTTGCAGATTTTTTTTTTTTTTTTTTTTTTTTTTTTTTTTTTTTTTTTATAGTGATTACCTCACAAGAGTCCCAACTGCTCCCGTCTGGAGCCAGTGAGACTATGGCATCCCCAATTGGGGGATGTTGTGAGGCTGAAGGTAAGTGGGGAAGGGAAAGAGGAAGGTGGGGAAGTACCTGGCTATTCAGATCTAGTCACTAAACACGGCTAAAAGCCATTTGGAGCAACGTTTCAATTCTGAATGGTGGTCTTACACCAGGGCGATACTGGTAGTATCTTCCACTCTGGAACGTGCCGCAAATATACTATATATTATTTTAATTAATTAATTGTGAAAAAACACAAATTAATCAAATAAAATTTATTTGCGCACGCCGGGTTCGAACCCGCGACCTTCGGAATGGCAGTCCAATGCGTTACCACTGGACTATGCCGGCCGTCATTGATACAGTATCAGTTACGTTACACGTTACACGGTGCTACACTCTTGGTGAGTACCCTGCTGTAGAGGTGTTGATTGTCCCCGGGCGGCGGTACCCATACTCGCCTTCCGAATTGGAATAATAATTACTAAAAGTCAGGTTACAATATTTTTTGGAAAGTAAAAAAGGCGACTAGATCAATCTATAGTATATCTAAATGTTTGTTCTTTATTTTCCTGCTATCACCTGCCTCCACTGTTGACAGGAAACCCGCTCTAGCGGTATATTGCTACAGTATACTGTCCTAATGTTTCGGGTTCGTTCCCTTAACAGTTCGAAATATATTTACAGTTTTTTATGCAAAATATTCGTTGGAAATGTAATTAATATTCTCACCTTTCTTTCGTTATCTGATAATATTAGTATTATGTTGTCAAAATTTCCCCACTTGCTGCGCAGTTGTATTTATATAATACATTATCCAAATGAGTCATGAGCAAAGTAAATAGTTCTACACGGAAAATGTTTTATCTTCGTGATACGACAAAAAGTTGACACATTAAATTCGTGTGAAAATGACATCAAATAAACGACTCCCGTTTCTCGCTTTGGGTTGGGTTCAGGGAGTGGGTGTCTCCAGTGTATCGTTACCAAGGAATCATGATGTATTCCAATGCACACAATAATTCGTAGATAGGTATGAAGATACGGAGAATATGTTAAACGGACCACTTCATTATTAAGCTGTGTGCACTTTTTATCGTACAATATCGGAAACGCTCATTTCGTTTTAATTATAGGTACTACTGCTAACAAGTGTAGATGCATATCTCTCCTCGGAAAACCTCGTTTGTTCTATTGAACGACTCCTAATGAATGGTTGTGTTTGCTCGGCGATTATGTGTAGTTATTCGGACGTTTCATCGAGGATCTGACGTTGATTAATAATTTGTATGAATGGGCGGTTCCCTTCATGTTTTGGTCAGGGATGGCCGAGTACGGTAAGGAGAACGACGCATTTATTCGCTTTGGGCACGGCTCGTGGCACGTGCCGACACTGTCAGCATCGCCAACATGGCCAACATGTCGCCCGAATACATTTTCTCCAACATTAGATATGGCAACATTTTTGACATAACGACAACCCCTCCACAAAAGGATCGATGGAGTGACGCACGTAAACCCATTGCCCAGTCGTCTTAATCATTCTATGAGGCACAGGAAAGTCCATAAAACCGACATCGACAAACAAAGTAATAAAGTGAAAAGTCAGAGCCCTACTCTCACAGTGGTTCATTTCGGCCAAGGACAATGTATTATTATTTCTTCATACAATTGGAACGCAAAAATAAATATCTATTTATTTTTTGTCAGTGGGTAGAGTTGAACTCGGGCAAAGAAATTGATATGCATACTGATTATTATTATTATGAATCACGGTATTGTGCGTTATCAAGCGTGACTGCCTCGTTTCGCTCGGTGACAGATATTTTAGCTTTAGCAATGTTGAATACAATCATAACCATGCATATATCGATAAATTTTACAATGTCTTTTACCTAAAGACGGATTATACAGAGAAAATCAAAAATAATTTAATTACTTTGGCGTACCTATTTGAGAAGTTATTTTGTGGTAATATTCTGAGATATGTGCACATCCGTTTGTAACATCTTTATCTCGTATTCTTGTGATTTCCTGTCTCATCTGTCGCTACACTTATTAATATACGTCGCTATCTCTTCAATAATGCGTTGTCATCTGTCAGGCCCTAGAATTCGTAAGATTTTCAAGTGATACATTATTTATTCATAAAATATATTATAAGATAATACGCGTTCCCCTGCGTGCGTACGTGGAAACCGAAGGAAATTTTCTAGATCATAAATTTTAATGTCCGAAAGAGCTACAGTGCATGGTGGACAATTATCTATAATTTTATTCAATGATCACATCCTTAACGCATAATTGTAAATAACCCATAACCATAGATATTTATTTAATTTGAATTATGAATATTACGTATTGAGTTTTGGGACTCGCATCTCAAAAGCCAGTAGCTACCTTGATTAGATGAAAGCGTTACGTGTAAATAGCTGTGTACCTGGAGTTAGAGTTATTAGAGTAGCAAGTCGAGCTACTTTTTTTTTCCATGCGCGTCATTTCCAGTAACATTATTTTCCCTTTTCCTCCTTATTTCTGAAGCGCGTGCGGGATGTTTTTTTATGCAAGCGAAACAAAGGAAATTTAAACTTCTTTCATGTTACAATTTACGTCTAATGTGGTTCCGTCCCCTCGGGTTTCTTTACCCCTTTCGGTACACAAGTTAGCATGTTTGCGAAGGGTTGAGTTACAAATGCAGGCCCCGTGGTAATAACACTTTGGCTGTGTGCTTTTCAATTTTCCCCAGACTCTTTGGTATACCGGCGAGTGTCTCGGGCTCGCTGTGTTTGCCGATGTTTCAACGGAATGCTAAAGGTCGCAAATTGAATTTAAAACTATCAACACCCTCGCTCGCTGTATCTTTCATCACCATCGATGAAACCCCGATGTTGAGATTTCCTTCTGTCATCTGCGGTACATATAAGCCTTCTTCTTCTGTCATTCCTTTGCTTTCTACATTATCTTCCTGGTAATTTTCTTTCTCTTCACGATCAATCTCACAAATTTCACTCCTCTGTGGCGGTCAGAATACAATTTTACGTTTCACGATGAATATTATCAGTTTACAGGGCTCGGTTCAAATCTTGGTGAAGGAATCTCGTCTTCTCCCGAACAGTTTTCTCAGAATCATTAACTCGAAAACTTTTAGTTCATTGATTGCCACCTTTTTGAAGCAGGCTAGGTAGTCTGTGATTGTATATCTAATATTAAAGCTGTAGGATTACGTACCGCACTGAAGTCCTGAGATTTGAAACCAAACTTTACATGTAATATCGTTTTGAATACTTGTGCAGCACACAATAAAGCAATTAATTAGAATCAGGTTTTTGTATGCTAGTACACACCTAGCATAGACGCAGACGCGGGGTTATTGCGTATTGAAAGTATTTGCCTAGCTCTCCAACGCCATCCTATGATTAATAGTATGCTCCTATGTCGGGCCCGTCATATTATACGCAGACCTCCCCCCCACGGGACAAGTCACCCCCGCTCTCACCACCCAGACACGCTATCCATCCGCACTCCACACCTCTGTCTGCTCGTGTTTGTTTTGTCCCATCGGCCGCCATTATTTGCTTCAAGGTCTGTAGTCTGTACTGTCTGTCGTAGTTTGTACTGTCTGTCGTAGTTTGTACTCTACAGTCTGTACTGGCACTTACTAGCCGATAGCTAGGCCAACTGGGCTGATGTACAGTACGCTGCTAGCTGCTAGGTGCAGGGAAGTAATATTGCCGATATCGACACCGCTAGAAGGTACACACAAACAAGATTAGTCTATCTGTCTGGACAAACTCGGACAAATAATACCTGTCGTTTGTTGTTTTAATAATGTTTGTTTTATGAAAAATACAATTTTTATCTTGCCATTTATTTGATTTTAAAGCCCTCCTCTGAACAAAGTGGATAAGTTCTAAAAAACAAACCGGATTTAATTAGTTTTTTTTTATGAGTTGCGCCATTTCCCTCATTTCGGGACGTTTATATTCAGATGATGACCCAAAGAAAATGTAAACACTGGCGCTACAAATATGTTCCCGTTTCCTCGCCAAGTTTTTTTTCTCATAATTGATTTTGGAAATTCGCGCATCTATCACCACTTAACATGTCAATATAAACAAGCCGACCTCCATAGCCCCGTGTTATATGAATTTGACTGACTCGACGTTGCTGGTTTGATTCCACGCGACGCAAAAATATATTTATATGGATTTTTCATGTGATTTTTCATCACACACCAAATATATTTTTGCAGTCAAAAGAGCAAACGAAATCAATTGTGACCGTAATAATATTTCGGGCTTTTGGATTGATGTCTTGATATTTGTGCACTTATATTTTATAGTTCATGCGTCGCACGCCTCTGAAAGTCAGGACGGAGATATGGGCATTGTCAGATTAGGTGTTGTGTTCAAGACCTAACTTAACCATTATATTAAATTAATTAACTCTAATTATGTGATCTTTGTACTGAAGTTAATAAGATTGGGTATTGATTATAATTCATATTGATAATCAAATTTGCGAATGGTTAAGTTTTTACTTCCAATATTCATTACACGTTGATAATAACATGATAATTTGTCATTTATTATTATGACTGGTAACTGGTAGTTGCATTAATAATGATATCGATGTATTGAATACACTTTTTGTAGGAGACTCACATTGAACATTCCAAATATGACCATGTAACTAAATATTCACAATAGAATAACTTACATTATGTGTAGTATTTGGATGGCTGTACCTCGCTGCTGCGTAATTGGATATGGTTTTGGGTGTCGATACTCGCCGAAATGTTTACTATCATATTATGATATGTGGCCCGGATGCATTTGCATTCGATCTATCTAAATAACGCAGATGTTCTCAACATTGTCATGTAGCTAATATTTTAGTTAATTTTATCTTACATAATTAGGTAGGAATGTTCCCGTGGGTGTTAAGTCTATCTGTGGGCAATCCTCCAAAACTGGTGTGCTGGATTAATAAGTAAATGTTTGCCTCATAAGCTACTTTTCTTCCATTTGTTGTTTCGACAAAATAAACATTCTGAACAAGGTTTTTGGCAACGCAAGGACGTATATTTCGGCTGATTTTAAATATCAAATTCTACGTTGCAGAAGATGCGCGCGTGTAGCCATTACGCAGTTTTCTCCATCCAAGACGTTATTGATAGTTTTTCGTTAGAATAAAGTAGCTCTAATACTTGTTAACCGCAAACTCAAGGTCAAATGAAAATCAGTGAAGCGAGGATTTACACTCCAATAAACCCACCGATATCACCTTGTCGCTCAGTGTAGAATTCAGATAACCACGCCCTTAGAGGAAATAGATACTGCTCTGTAAATGTATGACTTTATTTACGTACAGCTGCTATCTGCTCTGCTATCCGTGCCTTGTTTACGCATTATCCAATTTGTTTCTCATCGAAATACAACATAGCTGGGGCTGGGGCTGGGTGCGGTACTGGAGTTTACCATACTTCACCCTCACCCTCACCAGATCTCGCTGCGACGTAATGCGAATGACATTGTTTCGTTTCATTTATTTCCAACGCCGCAATCCTTTCATTTTGTAGGATGGTTACATTGTATCTGAAATACACGAATTGCTGATATGCGTTGTAGCGATTAAAATATATCAACGAGGCCACTTTTTTAATGACTTGGATATTCCGTGAAGAAATTGGCATCTCCGCTAATAGCTTTTCCTCGAGTATTCCAGCGTTTAATCGCATCCTCTACATATCTGTACAATCGTATGATGCGAGGTCCGTCGCGCGTCGGTTGTTGGTTCGGAAATATGAATAACTCCTTGGTGTAGGCGGCTGCGGCGCGGTTTTCGGAGGGGCGTCCTCGCGCCTCGTCTCCATGCTACGTCAATGACAGACCCCAACCAACCAACCTACTCGACTATTAAAAACATGGAATCTGGTGTTAGATTTAGAACGGCCTTGGGGTACCCGAAAACACGACGCAAAACGGTACATAACAACATACAACGGTATATAGGGAAGTGTTGCTGTTGATCCTCGGGTGGCGCGTGTTGACAACCCAATGAAATATGCAATCAACTTCGCAGTAGGCTGGTATCTAGTTCCTTGCCTCGCTATTGTATTGTCTCGCAAGTGTCGATTGAATGTCGATCGTGGGTTCGACGAGAGAGATGCTGGGCGTGGAAAGATGCATTTAGGGAGAGCAGAGTGGGCTCCGCTCCGCGTAGGGGCAACAACCAACCTCGACAGGAAACCAGTCAGCCAGTCAGCCAGTCTGGGATGCGGAGGCGGATATGCATTATCCAATTTATGGAGCAATCAATTGGATATTTAAGTATCGCCTTGAAAAAGTAATTGTCAGTCAGCATCCATCAAGACACCCAAAGGTTGCCGTTCCCGGACGGCCAAGGATCGGCTTCTTCCATCAATCTCGTTGTGTATGATTGCGATCGGTGGTGCGTATCGGGACTATCGACTATATCGTATCGAAGTGTGCGACATTCTCTGCCGTATTGCCTATTGGCTGTGCTTGTAACTTGTTACTTGTAACCCTATACTCCAGGCTGGCCGACTGCGTCGCGTCTATACGGATAAAAAAGTATTTGACTAAAAATGCGAAAATAAATCAGCGTCAAAAAATCTATATAAATTGGTCCCGGACTGCGGTGCATGTTCAGTGTTCGTCGGAACTTTGCGCCAGCGCTCTCTGGAAGCAATCAACCCACCAGCAAGCAACCCACCTACATTGGCTCGCCTTGCCTCGCATGGTCCCTCGATCTGTTCTGTTCTGTTCTCGTCTTCATTAGTTCGCGCTATCTTCTACTAGATCGGCCGCTTCTCTTTATCTCCCTCATCATGAGTTCACTCGAGGTACAGTGGATGCTTTACTCAATCTGTGATTTTAACATTAACAAGTGATTGTGTTCAAAAGTTTAATTATCTTTACATTTTACTTTAAACAATGTGAAATAAATTAAAGTCCTTCTGCGAATGAAGCCGATCGCGTACAATAATAGTTTATTCAGTGCATTTATTATTTATCTTATTTTTTATTTTATTTTGATGTAAACTTATTGGTCTTCATTTTGAATGGTTTTCGTATAATTAAACTTATGTACTGGGGGTCTCTTTTAAATCTAACTATTGAGGAATATACACTCCGAATTATTTTAAACCCACTTTCCACTTAGTGCTATCCTGGAAATTTATATTCTCAATTAGGAACTCTTCCAAATAGACCATTGACAATTTATTTAAATTTACATTCTCAAGTGGTTTATCAGTTTGAAATTAAAATTAATTGACATTTTTTTTACACTTTTTGTCTTCAATTAAAATTTTTATTTTAACGATTAAAGAATTGGGAAATATGTATGTTTATTAAATATTCTATAACATATATAGTATATTTTCGGCACGTTTCAGAGTTGAAGATACTCTCAGTATCGCCCTATTGTAAGACCACCATTCAGAATTGAAACTTTGCTTGAAATGGCTTTGGCTGTGTTTGGTGACCCAATCGAAATATCCAGATACTTGGGAAAGTGGTGGGAACCTTTCTCTTCCCCATCTCCTTCCCCTCCACACTACCTTGAGCCTCACAAAATACCCCCAATTAGGGAATCCATAGTCTCACTGGCTCCAGACCGTTGGTAGCAGTTGGGACTCTTGTGCAGTTTCAAATAAAAAAAATCGATATTCATTAACCTAAAGGCTTTGAATATTTCTCAGCTATCCCATTTTATCAATCATAGCGATAACAATAATAATAATTAATCTTAGATGTTAAATATTTTTATAATTTGTTTCAGGTTGCTGAAGCTACCGCAGTAGCAGTTGCTGCCGGCGATGTAGCCGCAGCCGCAATCAAGGCTGAGATCCCCGCCATGGACGCTGAGGTGACGGTGTGCGATGACTCGGAGCGCGCCAACGACAAGGCCCCCGAGACCCCGGTGACTGAACCCCTGACAAATGGCAGCAGCGCCCCTGAGACGCCAAAGGAGGAGGAAGTCAGGCAAAAGGGAGACGCCGTGGAGGTCCAGCCCATTGTCGCCGAGAAGGTTCCCGAAGTCGAAGCCAAGGTTCCCGAAACTCCTAAAGCCGAAGAGAAGCCCGAAACACTCGCTGTCGATTCTTTACCGATCAACGGTCTGAAAATTGAAGATTCAGTTCCGGAAGTAGTAAACATTCCCGCCGAAGTGGAAGTGCCAGCGCCGGTAGTCGTGGCTGAGAAAATCGAAGAAGTACCAATTGTTTCCGAGAAAGCTCCTGAGCCCGTGGAAGAAACGCCCGCCCCCGCAGTAGTTCCCGAGCCCGAGGTTTGTGTTGTGGCCGGGAGCGTGGAGGTCCTGGCGCCCCCCCTTCCCTCGTGTCCTCCGCCCTCCTCCCTCACTGTGTTTGCAGAATCAACTATGGCACCGCTAGTAGACACCCCTGTAGCCAACCTGCCTGTTGTAGATGTAGGAGCCTCCCTCCCTCCTGCCCTCGAGGAGGCCCCTGTATGTGAAATCACTCCTGTAAATAACTCGCCTACCGCTTTACCTAATGAAATTGCTCCTCTGCCTTTGGTGTTGGATGTTCCCGCAAGTGACGCAAATATTCCTTCTCTAGATGACGTGATAGCTCCTGCTCCAGTCAGCGATGATACTAAAACAAGTGAATCTCCGTCAATAGAAAACATTGCTGTAGTGTCCCCTAGTGAAATAATCACGCCCGATCCTTCTTCAATCATAGAAACTCCCGCTTCAAACCCATCCGTTGAAATTCCATCGAGCCCCAGTGATGTCGTAGTTGAGGAAGTCATTAAACCCGCCCAAGTGGTTTCTGCTGTCCAATCTTCTCCTATTGCCTCCCAACTTCTCGAACCAGTATCAGATGTTCCCGTAAACTCCGAAATTCCTCAGACTATCGAATCCGTCGAAAAGATTCCCGAACCGGAAGACCTTCCCTTACCTGCTCCCATTTCTGCCGAAGATGAAATAGAAAAAGCCATAACTGAACCTGTGTCGACCTCGGTAGATAGCGTATTACCCACAATTGAAAACGCTATGGACTCGCCAGTTCTCCAGAGAGCCCTCTCAGACTTGGACGTTTCAGCGGCAGAACCCCAATCTGACTCCTTCCCCCCCCCACCGCCTCCCGAATCATGCCCGGAGTCTATGACAGAACTTTCAGTATCCGAATCCCTCCCGCCTCCCTTATCGGAGAACTCTCTCCCTGACACGGTGGTGAACAGTCCAAGCTCCGAGACCGTGGAGCTGCCCTCCAAGGAGGAGGTCCCTCCGCCGCAGGAGGTAGAGCCCAAAGAGCCGGAACAGGCCAAGGAAGCAGAAGTAGTGCCCGCTCCGGTGGAGCCATCGGGAGACGCCGAGCAAGCCAAGCCGCCCACTGAATCAGCTCAGGTGAATAGCACGTGAATGGAACTATTATGTTTGTTTGTGCGTGTCTGCTGGCTAGAGATACATTAACATTAATCTAGTAATCATGTCAAGAGAGCACTAAACATCGTCGCCCCTGTCCGTTTGTTTCATTAACACAATGGTTTCTGCATGATTAGCAGATTTCATGTTTGTAGTGAGAGACCGTGTGAGAATAATCATTAATGTTCTGATTCCTCCCGTCCCTTCCTCAACATCACCCTCACCGTCACCATCACCATCACCCGTCGTCACAGGACACTACAGCAAATATCCACTTCATACATTTTATTCTTGAATGCTTCTTAGAACATCAAGATGCGTCGATTCATAATCTTTCATTATTTATCTTATTTCCAGGTGTCATTATCATAGTTGTGTTGTAATAATCAATCTTATTGTATTTATAGTGTAATCTGAATCTAGTGTTTAAATTAAATTACTTATTATTAAAATAGTTTTACCTCCCTTTTCTATTTATCATTCAATTTTAAATTACTTTTACTTCATTGCAAATCAGTTTATTTGGAGTCCTATAGATATGGACCAGCATCATATCATTTACAGTTATTTCCTGGGTTGAATTGCTTCCCTTTTCCCTAATTTCCGAAATTAGTTGCCATCATTTTCTTTAGAGCAATTATTATTCAACTTATTATCATTTTGGATACGTATTTCCTACTACTTTTCTTGGCCTATTGCCAGTTACCAATAGAGTCTTCACATTATTTGTTACAATATGAAGGCAAGGAATCTGTGCCAGAAAGTTTTTCTTAGGTTCCTAAACCACACATTTGTAATAATTTTTGCTGTGCCGATCCCCACAGACCTACCTCTAAATTATACTGAAGTGCTTTGCATGTTATGGAGTTTTCTATTAATAATAACTATTATTTACCTTAAATACATACCTACAAGCATAATCCACCACATACCAGGAATATGAAGATAACATATTAGCGTTGATTTGAGAGGAACCTACGAATGTATATCAAGTATGGTGGGATCTTACTATTTTTTTATAAATTATTTTTCTAGAAGGAGTATTTGCATTTCTGTTGGGTAACAATAACAATAATTGCTTGTACTTACAATAACTTTTAAGATAAATTGAGATAATTTTGTATTATGGCCTCAATTTTTTTTTGTATTTTGAGTATGCATGCGCTAATGGTAATCAGATAGAAGCTTCAGGCATTAACTCACTGCTTCCTTATTGATAAAGAATAAAAATATTTAATTTTTGAATATTATTTGAATGTAATGTTTGATTGAGCACTTTTAACACTGGTGTTTTGATTGACTTATTGAATGTCTCGTTTATGAATGTGTATTTTTAGGTGGAGAAAGTAAGCGAGGTGGCAGAAGTACCTGCCGCCGTCCCTGACGTAGTTGCCACAGAATCAGCCCCCACAGTGGTACGTTCTATCTTCTGATCCGTTATATTTACAAATGTGTATTTACTTGTATTTCCTTTACTATTTCACCACATTCACTATTCTTGGATCCTGTGCGTTTCTGCAAAAGAGCCTTCTACGAAATTTGGATATTAACGATTAAGGTGAGCGACATTCCGGTGAAAATCTTGTGTAGAATGAGACCCTCCTCTCCTACAATGAAATGTCACATTTTTTACAAAAGATCAGTCATTTTTATTTATTTATTAATCCTAAAATAGTTCCACTTCATATGATCTAATATACCAAACGTAGGTACATTTTTACTTTTAATGTATACTTTGCTCATTTCTTGTACTTATTTCATACATAATTTTTACATTTTTCTTCAATATGCTTTATCTAGGTTCACTTTTAATTTCACTCGGAACTAAGCTATACATTTGGATCCTTTAATACAGTAAACAATTGTGTGTTTTGATTTGTTCAATCTTTTTAGTCCAATTTGATTAGATTATGCTGAGGACATAAGTTTTCAGAATTTTTGGATACATTCTGAAATATTCCATTTATTTGTATTTTATTGCAAAGCGGAAATAGTCCGATCTTCTGACGGAATATGGCTGAGGCCTGAGGAGTTAATTAACAATTGAGTTTAGTATATTTAGTACTTTTAATCGAGATTTGTATTCTGAAACTAATAATGTATGAACATTTATTTCTACCCAGTCAATGAGTCTGCAATATTTGCAAATTGCTACCAAAATAACTTTGCATTTCATGTATGTACCTACTATGAATAATAATGCAAATGAAATGAGAAGAATCCTTGCAACCTACACCTACCACTAGAGGTTATTAATATTGACAAATAATAGTGACTATTATTCTAACCAAGCTTCATTGATTTAGAACAATATCTGATGGTACCGATTCAATCTTATGACTATTGTAAATTTGTGTTTTCTCTGATCTAATATTGTATTTTGTTGTTTGCAGGTTTCTGCAGCGGAGTAAATGGAGCATTTAAGATTAAGGGTTGGTTGTGTACAGGAAACAATGATAAGTTGTTTAGACAAAATTGCGCATTTTAAATTCCAAACCACGCGAGGACAACACAACCCCAACACATTTGTTACACAACAAACTGATCATCTTCATCTGCGCTAAGACTGAGTGGTGATCTTTTACCATAATTAAATTTAAATTCTGAAATTGCTGCCAAAAACATATTTATTATGGTTAATTATTACTGGACCCAAATGTTTCAGTAACAGATAATTGTTTAGATTAACAATTTTGGAAAATTTTACATTAGTTGTAACAGGACATGAGGCTATCAGCGCAGGCAGTTCCAGTTGAGTGTAGCAGTGGTAGAGGTATCCACCATGTTCTCTAACTTGGGCCCGCGCTACTTGTCTTCAATCACCATTTCTAATTAATGTGTCATTAATATTTTATGAAGTGCGCAAATTTATCAGTGGTCTTAATATGAATACTCTAAGATATTATAATGGAAAAAAAACACTAATTTTAATTTTTTTTTAGTTACTAAGTAAATTTCTGTATGTATGAAAATTCATCCTGTCTGAAAAATATGTATTTTATTTTATCGTTTATTCTTTTCATCTCTCAATGATGTTTTATTATGGATTTATTCAAATATATATGTTATTTTGTGTATAAAGTGAATGCATGGAAAATTGTCTATGGTTAGGTTATAATTTTATTTTCAACATCAAAAATATTGGATTGGACATCTTTTATACGAACAATTTGCGTAACCTTTTATGATTTCAATCTTGTCACTTGAATTGAAATGTTGGATACTGTTGGTTAGTTTGTTACATGAACATGACATGTTATAAATGTTACATGTTACGAATGCGATCAGACATCGCCAACTTAGAAATAATTATATACATACATATGAAACTCTGGGCGAGAATTATTGGAAAATGAATTATTAAGTAGAATAAAAATATGATAAATGAAATTTGTCAGTTTACTTGGAGCAGGTGCTATTTGTACGCCGGTGCAACAGAGGAAGGAGAAACTGAAGCAGTGATAGTGGCGGTGGAACTGTGGCCAACTGATGTTCAACATGCGTCTATATTCTGTGTGCATTATATCAACCTGAATTAACATTAAACACTCTTTGTAATGGATACGCTGTAAATTGAGCATCGAGTATGTTTTGTACTATTTGAGATAAAAGTGTAGAACTCTCTTCCAATGTAAGTTTAAAGTAGAGATAAATATCATCATTTGTAATTTTATACAATAATTATCCAAAAGTAGATGCTAGAAAATAATTTGAACATTTAACCCGTGGATATGTGAACAAGGAACAAGGAACATTATGTGTGCGTGTAGACATTCCATAGAATAATATCCCAACCCATTAATTACTTGATATGTGGCTGATTCCTAATTATTGCCATTTGCCATATAAATCTAAGTCATGCCCTTGGAATACCAACAAACATACAAACAAACCTTGGCGGCAGTTTAGCTTTTTACTCACCGCTTCTTTGTGAACTCAGTTCTGTTCTGAATGTCTGAAATGTTCTGAAATATGATTAGTATGGCAGCTTGTGGACCTGATGCTCCCAAATCAACCGTGCGAGAAATCCCTAGAACTAAATTATATTACCACTTGAAGGAAATGTTGGTAATATGTGTTTCTAAAGTGTTTAGAAAATATACAAATGTTATTCTTTGGCGTTGATCATCTATAATTTATGCACCTACATTTTATGTAATAAACTTTTTCCCCCTCTGGGCTCTATCAATATAACGTAAGTGTCGATGTGTGGATGTCTCTTATAAATACACTTGAAAATATCTCTCTCTTGTTTTATTACCATACCTTTCTCTCCGCTAAACCTTTCATCATCCTTTCATTCATCCTGCCAGCACTGCTCTCCATCTCGGAGCATCTGATTTACTTCTTTCAATCATATTATGTTTGCAGGATTTGACACATACATAATATGAAATAAAACCTAATGTTTATGATGCACAATAATCGAGAATACTTAAAGCGCAATGCATATGCACGATGATGTCTTCTCTCGCCCGCACCCGCATGTCGCTTGAAGTCCCAAAAGGGAACCTTAAAGAGTCGGCCATGCGTGAATGCGGTGCAGACTTATTCTCTTTCGAAGGGTTTGTTTAGAATAGAAACAATGTTTGAATCATTTCTGTAGCGCCGTTTTTGTGCAAATCACCTCGAGGGTGCTTTACAATTTAATTTATATGTAAGTTATGGTACGTATTCAAATGCGAACTGAGTCACGAATTACGGGAAGGGAACGAAGCAACTGCATGTGGCGTTTCAGGCCATTTGCGGTTGCTACGGTCCTTTCCAATAAGTTGAGGTTCATCTCAGTAGTTCGGCTCACGTATGGATACGCAGCATAACCTATATATACCTTATTACTTAGACATATAAGTTCTCATAGTTAAAATTTATTACTATGTAGTGGCTTAGAACTAAGATTAATAACTAGTGACTTCAACTAAGACTTAAAACCATACATTTATTACCAAATTACATGAGAGATGCATACTGATGACCTAGCGCACACATGTGCTATGTGCAGTTTTTAATAAAACAATGTTTTTTTGTAAAGTATTTATCAAGATTCACTTTGTAAATAAATATTTCGTGGTAAATTTACATTACTTATTTCACTAGACTTATTCTTCTAGAATGGATAAAAAGCAGATATTCACATTAATTTTGTTGCTTTATATCATACTTATCTTTCAATATTCTTAAAAATTTAATTTTCTTATTGCACTTTCACATTGTGCGCTAGGCCATGGTACAGGGTTTTCAAATAGGAGGTGTTATTTTGATATTCAATCGTAAAAGATCAATGGTTTCGTTGCTTGTGTGGCACGTAGCGCCGTCTTGTTGAAAGTAAACGTTGTCCAGATCAATACCATCCAATTCCGGCCATAAAAAATCATTAATCATCTCTCGATAGCGCAATCCAATCACCGTAACTGTTGCTCCAGCCTCATTTTCGAAAAAGTAAGGTCCAATGACTCCGCCGGACCATGAACCGCACCAAACAGTCACACGTTGAGGATAGAGAGGCTTTTCAACAATAAGTCTTGGGTTTTCCGAGCCCCAGATGCGACAATTTTGCTTGTTGACGAAGCCACCGAGGTGTAAATGGGTCTCATCACTCAAGATGATTTGCATTTGATTCACTGAGGTGAATTTTAATAATTTCAATGCGTTGCTGAAGCGTGTATCGTTCCATTTTTATTAATGGCCTAGTTTCTACTTGTCAAATGTCAAAAAATGACAGCTTCAAAAGTAACATCTACCGAAATAGCGGGCTATTCAAAATAACACCTCTTATTGGAAAACCCTGTAGAATCTCTGATATAATGTGCAATGAATTTATCAGGGATGTATTTAGGATATGTAGACCCGAAACTGAACCTGTAGTGTGGGCCCTACCCACTGGTCCTTGGGGGGGGGGGGGGATAACCGGGGGGTAACCCCAGTAAAAAAAATAATAATTATTTTAATTATCCTGATGAAGAAGCCTTTGGCTTTGAAGCATGTAGATTATTATTAATTAAAAGTTGTGTAAACACAGTGTTAATAAAAAAATAACCTGCGGAAATTGCATTTCAGAGCAATTTTCTAACTAAAAGCCTAAAAAGAAAGTTATTATTAAATTGCAGAGAATTAGAATATACTGTATTCAAAGTTGATGAAATGATTGATAAAGAATTGTAGTCATTACAGTAGTATGCTGGTACGGTAGGGTATCCGACGGCTAGAGAAGTCGGGGTCCAAGGAAGTGCAGAATCAAACAAGGTCTAGGTTAGAATCCGGCAGAAAGCAGTTGGGCAGGGCGTGGATTCGTGAAGAAAGCAGTTGACTAATGGAGTAGAGACTGAGAATACTGATTTGCAAACGTAGTTGCTATAACATTTCCGTCTTCAATTTCTCCGACAATCTGTCCGGTACACCCGGCATAAGATTGTAAGCGTAAAAATAGCATTTTACAGGGAGAGGTTTTTTTAAAATATCTAAGGATGTGTTTGATAAAATAATTTAAAATTAAAAACGTATGTTTATTATTTTATAATGTAAAATTGTCTCAAATTCAAGTACATTTTGCTCTTTAGATGTTTTGTCATCCCCCTTCTAGGTAGTATGTCAATGCATTGTACGCTTACAATATCATTTTACAATGTTTTGTTTGGCTAAATGAATGTGATATTTCTAACAAAGCTGCATAATAATTTAGTGGTTTGTATTGTATTTAATAAATATGTGATAACATAATTAAATTTAAAGCAAAATAATTAAACATAAGGTTTTTTTTGGTCAAATATTTTATTTATGCATGGCAAATCTTTGTTCAAACGTCAATCGCCAAATGCCCATCAAAATGCTTTTTTAACCTTTTTCATTTCATACTTTTTTTAAAATAATTATCTTTAAGGGTATTTTAATGAAGATTGGAAAATATTTCGGGGATGAGAGGAATGAGGTAACTAGCTACGGGGAAGCACAAAGCCCATGCGAGCTAAGAAAGAAATACTATAGATTGTACCATCTAGTAATAAAAAGACCAACAAAATTATGTTTTGTATTTGTTCCGTATTTTTGGCTGAATATAATCGGTGTATCGCCATAAAATTGATAATAGAAAAATGGAATAATTCCTTATTTGAAGTAAAAAAAATTACATAAAATATAGGTATTTAAGTATCTACATACTTACAAAACTTATAATTTCAGAAGAAACTTTGGTTTTGATTTATTACATACGAGATCTACTGTTGACGCACAAGTTGACCATAAGTAGTAATAGTTTTATCGCAGTGAATTTTTTTCAATTTTTGCTGTGGCGCTGTAAAAAGTTAACCATTATACAAGGTGTTCTGGGGGTAAAGTGCGCTTGTATGTATTTGCACATACATTGTTTGAAGTAAAAAGGATTTTAAAGTGAGGAGTTTTTTTTGAAAATTCAACCTTTTAAGGTAGCTTCAGCTTTCAAAAGTTGAAATGTTATAATTATAACAATATTTATCATGCAGAATCGCCTCCTGAAGTTAGTGCACTACATATACCTCCAGACATCCTGCAAACATCGCTACTTTCCAAGTGGACCCACGAGGTATACCTTTTACCAGTGGTGATGTTTTCCTAACTGGATGATAATACATTAACTTACCAACCCTATTTGAGGTATTAGTTGCTAAGCTATGATTTACATGTGGTCAACGAATGCCCGCTTCATTCATTCCCCGGCGGGATTGATGAGGTTCACATGGCGCCTGAGGCCTTAGAATGGCTCGCAGACCTAGATGTCCCGCTCTGACCCCCCCACTATACGAAAGAAGAAGAATTTTAAAATAATTTCAAAGGCAATTATGTGTTATTGTAGGAATTTCCCACCCTAATTCTTAATTACTCTAGCTGGTATACCTATTTTGCACAATGGCGTACTAAAATATTAACCATTTATTTACACACTTCGGAAATATTGAATTATCGACCAAGTATTTGATATGTCAATGTTTGTGTCCATTATAATTATTTCCAGTAATCGTGGAACTTTTAAGTGTTTGTTTGAGTGGTGTTTCAATAAAATATTTATTAAAGTTATTAGCTATGTCAAATTCATTTATCTCTTTTGGGAAGTTTATCGTCTTTTGTCATCATTGTTTTGTACAGCAGTTTTTTTAAAATTTCACTGCAAGGGCGGTTTATCATATTATATACAATAATACTTAAATATATTTTCTATTGGAGGTATTTACTTACCTTAAAAGTAATGCAACAATGCCTACTTCACAATGTTTAATATGTAACCTACATATTAAACATTATTGTCCAGGCCGTTGCCCAGTGGCAGGGAGCGCCTCTACACCGGAGATGGAGAATTTCACTCAAGCCACCATAAAGTCCTAATGTGCACATCAATGTATTGATTTTTTATTTATTATTTTCATTTTTTTTTATTTCTTTATTCATTTTATTTTTATGTATTAACTTAAATGTAAACTTTTATGGCAGGCAGAGCATTGCACACACCGCTCTGTCCAGATGAAATAAACATTATTATTATTATTATTAAAATCGGTTTAAAAAATATAACAAGTCCTATTTTCCATACCGAATCTATATGGAAAGATGACTTAAATGGAATCTGTATGATAAAACGTAACATGTAAAACTCTCATAGGAACACGACTTCAGTGAAGGTGGATTCTATAATATTTTACATATTGGTTATAGGTTTTCTGTTAGCAGTACGGTGGATGTCGTAAAAAAATCAACTTGGCTATGTAATAATAACTTGAGGACTAAATGTTAGTATAAACTTTTTCTGATGTCCTTTCGGCACGACATTCACTCACCAAGTGACTGGAAATTATTTGTGAAGCTTTTTATATATTAAAATACTGTTTTTATTTATTTAACGAAAAGTACCTTTTAAAATATTAAAAATAACATGGGATTTATACATTGTTGATGTTGTAACAATGAATATTTTTATAATTCTCCTGTATTTAGAATTAAAGGATATTGTAATCGAACTTTAAGCCATTTTTAGAGGTCCATAAATATTTTAACCCCCGAGGTATCGAAAAACATATTTTTGATTTAAATACTAATTTTATTTTGTGATAAACAAAATAGAAATTGTCTAAACTTTGGATCGAATACAACTGTTTTGCGCGGCGTGCGGAATTTAACTCTTAACTCAAAAATAATTGCAAAAGTTTCTTCTAAAATCATGAAAAATTGAATTTTCATGGCCCGTAATTTAAAATAATAAAAAAAACAAATAAATAAAATAGCTATCCTCTACAAAAACGCGTATTCATCAAACAAGGTCAAATCACAATGACATAAAAAATATTCCAGGTCATAAAACCACATTCGGACGAAGAAATTATATTTATTTTGCGACGAAACTCCACAACATCCTTCCCCCTGATATAAAGTGAATAGAAAATTTGAATGATTACAAATCAAGAATAAAAATTTGACCGAAAGAGATTAATGAAAAAACTCTGGAAAAAACATTAAAAACAACATAGAAAACTAATAAAACAGAAATGAATAACTTTAGTCCGCCTTAGCACAGGTCACCCTAGTGAAGAGGACTAAGAAATACAATTTACTATACATAGTTAGAGCGGACGTGTTTTAACCGCTCCGGTTTGTTTAATCCTTTCAGAAGGTTTCCCTTGTTAAGAGATCGCTGAAAAATGTTCAGCATCCGTGTTTTATATAGTGCTTACCTTCTTATTTCACGAAATGCGCGTAACTTCTACCGTTTAGCCGGAATTTGCAATTATTATAGCATTTTAAACCGATTAAATTTTGAAAGTGAAGCTAGAACAGAGATTCTCAATGCAGTCGAAGATTTTATACCTGTCAAGTGTCAAGTGGTGTCGGGATTTACGGGACCTTTTCAACCGAGGATGTCTGCCTGGAGGACAGATAAGCCATATTTTGTTTAAAGTTTTTGTTTTTATTTTCTGTTTTTGTTTATGTATTTTGTTACAGATGACACACATAAACTTCACTTTGACTTTGGTTCAAGATTTTGCTTATGATAGCCTGCGATAAGCGAGCCCTAAGGGTCTAAGACAGAGGTGTGAAATCGTCGGATCACGACAATAGAAAGAATTTTTTTTTTTTTTTTGCTGGATTTTATTTAGGTATTGGAGCCAGGAAGGAGTCTGAAAGGGTCGAGAGGATGCACTAGGTAGCATGAAAGGCTGGGAGGTGACTGGAGAGACTAAGGTAGACTAGGATGAGGTGATTTTGCACAGCGGTGCTGCCAAGGTCTGTTATCTATGTGAGGATGTTGTGTCGGCGCTCTTTATTGGCAGCAGACACATGTCAGCGCTATATTAGCGGCGGACACATGCCTGAACGGATGACGAGCCTCGTGCTGGCACAGTTGGTGGACGGGGTAGTCTCTCTCCCTGCAGCAGCTGGTACAGTTCCTTCGCTACCTAGGACTCTTGCAGCAGAGTCTCCATCTTCTGTCTTCGTCGAGCGTCACAGCGGTGCTGCCAAGGTTTGTTGTCTATGTGAGGATGTTGTGTCAGCGATCTTTATTGGCAGCAGACACATGTCAGCGCTATATTGGCGGCAGACACATGCCTGAACGGATGACGAACCTCGTGCTGGCACAGTTGGTCTAAATAACAAATGTAGATCCTAGGAAATAAATTGTACAGCGCCCTTGAGGTGATTTTTCACAAAAACGGCGCTCTACAAATTATCCAATTATTATTATTATTATTATATATTTAATATCATATTTTGTACGTACAATGTTTAAATAGTCGCTATAATAATAATAAAAAAAAAAAGCTCACATCCGCACCCACTAGACCAGTGGTCGGCAAACTTATTGGCCAAAGAGCCAAATATGTACATTACAACGATTCAAAAAAATCTGAGAGCCAAATCTGTTTTTTAATTTAGTAAACCTTTATTATAATTTTAGACCTTCATTAAATTACGGGTACACTGAATAATACTTGATTTCACACAAAGATTTATTCGTTAATAAACAATAATATGAAAGTAAGGTATCCATAAATTTAAATCATGACAATGACTGACAAACACTTAATGCGAACAATGTCCTTGCATCTCCTTGGAAAGTTTCGGTAAGTCAGGTTTGTATGTTGTTGTTTTTAATTTTAGGCATGATTCCAGGTTCTCACGCAAAATCCGAAATTAAGGTAACGATTTTACAGCGCAGTTCATTGTGAGACTTTTCTACGCGGCGGCCTGAAACAACGCGTGATACCGTCGCTCCGAAGTATACGTGTGTGGGGGTCTATTCCCTCAGCGCTTGCCCAGGCCCATGTATATTTGGGCCAGAGCCGCACTCAAGGAGCCAAAGAGCATCACTTTGACGACCACTGTACTAGACGATTGATACGATTTTGATTTTAAAAAAAATTATTCATTTTGTCTTCACATCCAAAAGTAAGTTCTGTGTGCAAAATAGTATTAATTACTGTAATGTTCATTACTGTATTAAATAAATAGGTTCTTTTATACGAAGTTAAGTTTATTAATTATTCAGTTGTTTATAAAGTACAGTGCAGTCTAGCTGCAAGGAAGGAATCTACAAGAATGAGCTCCCGCGCCCTCCGACTCCCCGCTGCCCGCGTTCCCCGAGCAGAGTCGGAAGCATTCGTCAAGCCTCGGCTGTCTCCGGCTATACGATACACTACACCCTTCCCTCTCTAACTGCAGCGCTACGACTACTATATAACAGAGATATAAGGTCCCTAGTTACCGCTTTATGTGGTAACCCTACGGCTAAAACCTTATCATTGTCAACAATATACTTGAAAAAACATATAAACTAAATATTTTAAACTAAATATTTCACACAATTAATAATAAGTACATAATTTATAACTCTTCAATAATGTTGACTTGAGAAGTAGCCTGCTCTTCTGGGGTATTTTGTCTGGGCCGAAGTCGATTCGCCCACGGACTCCTTTGTGTTGGTATTGGTGATGCCCCTGATGGTCCTGGCCCGGCACCCTCCACATCTGCCAACCTGAAATCAGGAGAATACCCCTTAAAACCACGTAGTAAAACCGAGGTCTCCAACTCCTGAGGGTCGTTCCAGCTGATCTCAGACGCGGACTGCGACCCGTTGAACTCCTCACCCCAGCTTACTGACAGCTCCCTGATTTGATCCAAGTGTCTCTTCCACGTCACATTCGAATCTCCCACTCTTACAATGAAAACCTTTTTTCCCAGAGACTTACAAATCACAGCTTTTGTCCATAATATTTTATTATTTTGGCGATAATCTCGCACAAGGCATTTTTGACCTATCCTAAATTTGCGAGCCTTGGCTCCACCAAAACCTTTAATCTGTCTATTCTGACTTTTCGCAATATTATCGTTCGCACGCTTAACCAACTCTGAGTCTAGCTGTAGCTCTCCCACCTTGGGTAGAACTAACCCGTCAAACGAGGAACGAAGCCTCCTGCCTATTAACAAAACAGCGGGTTCAACACCCGTCGAACAGTGAGGCGAGTTTCTATAATCTAACAGAAAATTCAGTAGTTTTATTCTATAATCTTTGTGTAAGCTAGAACCAACCATCACCTTTTTAAGAAAACCTTTTACAGTTTTCACTGCGTTTTCTGCTAGTCCGTTACTTTGCGGGTGCCTTACCGGTGACGTCATAAATTTAATGTTATTTTCATCCAAGAATTTCTTAAAATCTTCACTCGTGAAAGCAGTACCATTGTCTGACACAATCAATTCAGGGTTACCAAAAATCGCAAAAATTTTTCTTAATTCTAAAATGGTGTGAGTACTATCTGCCTTTGTAACCTCGATGCAGTCTATCCATTTAGAAAATGAATCGCAAATTACTAAGAACATCTTGCCTGATAAAGGCCCACAATAATCTATATGCAAACGACTCCACACTCTCCCTGAATTCGGCCAAACAATTAATTGACTCTTTGGTGGTGATTGCCTATTAACAGCACAATCCTGGCATGATTGAACCGTCGTTTCTAGATCCTTGTTCAACGATGAACACCAGAAATACGCTCTCGCAACGCCTTTCATCTTGACTATACCTAAATGCGACCTATTTAACAAGGTTAACACATGATTTTGTAAAGAAGCTGGAATAATTATCCTGTGGTTCCAGAACAAACAATCATTTACAATAGAAAGTTCGTTTCTCTTAACCCAAAAATTCCATAAAATATTGTCACGTTTCATAGACTTAGGCCAGCCCTGCCTCAGATGAGTAACTACAAGCTGTAAAACTGTGTCTGAAACGGTCGTTGCTCTAACCGAACGCAAATCCAATTGTGTTCCTTCTTCTATAAAACTCACAAAATCTGCACTAAAATCATCATTGTGCTCCTCCATCGCATTTTCTAACGGCAAGCGTGAAAGGAAATCCGCTTGATTATTACCCGATTTAACGAATTCCGATTTATCTTTTAACGCGAACGGTACCGGTCTCGCGTTATGAAACACTGGGTTTGAATCCCGATTGACTTTAAAAATACTTTATGTTTGTTAAATTTCCCTAATTTGTCTGACAAAACTTCTGAAAATTCCTTAAAAAGTTTCTCTTTTTTTTTCATTCACTGTAAAAACTGAATCACGATTAATCGGCGCAATTCCTAAGTCGAAAAGTTCCATGAAATCACGACCCACAATTAATTCTGAACCCTTAGCGACAACTATAAAATACATATTATTTTTAGTGTTGTTGTATGTTACCGAAAAAATTGATTTACCCACGATTTTTAATGGATATCCGTCGTAACCAGAAATTGTACGCTTGTCAGTTGACAACTCTATATTTTTAAATGATTTTTTAAAAACAACCTCAGGAATCACCGAAACACTCGAACCGCTATCTACCATAGCTGAACATGAAATCTCATTAATTTTAATCTCGACTTTATACGGACTAATAAATGCAATGTGCTCTTTATGAATTGCCTTTTTTACAAACAACGGAGACACTTTATTATTCTTGCACATATTTTTAAGATGACCCACTTGTTTACAGATGAAGCATTTTGCGCTTTTAAACTTACAATCACTTAATGCGTGATTCGCTCCACAACAAGTACATTTCTTAAAACCCGAGAATTTCCTCACACTAGGGCTTCCCGACCGTGAATCCGTTCTTGAAAACTCCTGTTTCCCTCTAGAACGCGACCTTTGATCCCCCCATGTGTTCGTTTTTCTCTTGATTGTACTCACAAAACTACCTACAGAACCCTCATCCTTGACTTTCACCCCTAGATGGTCCAACCCCGCAATACTAACTGCCAGTTCCTCCATCTTAACGAAAGACAGACTAGGTCCCTCCAGATAGATTTTCTCCTTTGCTCTCCCAGGGATCAACCCCAGAGCAAATACATCCGCTAAATTCGCTTCTAAACGCGTCCCAAATTCACAAAATGTGCTAAGACCGCGTAATCGCACCGCGAAGTCCTTAGCCGACTCCCCCGGCGATTGTTTAGCTGAAAAAAACAATTCTCGTTCCCTAAAAACCGACTTTGGCTTAGAACAATGTTTTTCTAAAAATTCCAATAAATTATCGAATGACGTATCTGTGACCTTGGTAGGAAAACATAAATTGATCAATAAAGTGAGCGTTTCAGCTTCGAGAGAGCTCAACAGATATGCTCTCTTTTGAGATGCATCGAGTTTGACGGTTTTTGTGTCATCACGGATCAGCAGGAACTGCTCAATCCTCAGGCGGAAGATTCCCCAGTCATCACGTAAGTGGCTAAACCGCGGGATTCCACCTGACTCCATAGCTGCCAGATGCCTGGTCCGACACCCGAACCAGCAATGACACAGCAAAAATACCAACACAACTCGACAACAATAACCTCCAAAAGAGAAGACTACTCAACTCAACCAGGGTCCACGGCGATGGGCTGATTGGCTAGTTAATTTACTGACTGCTCGGCTAGTTTAGTCTTCCTTCTGGTCGGATTGACCATCTTCCTTCAGGTCGGATTGACCGTCTTCCTTCCTTCTAATCTTAATAAAACAGACCGGAAACTTCCTCCACCGGATGGCAAGTCTTCCTTCCCTCTCAATATTAAGATTCAGCCGCCTTGGCCTGAATTTCCGTACTTCTTCACAACTGAAGCTCCTTGCTCCGGATAGTCCTTGCACAGAAGCGACCTTCAGATGTTCGTGACAATAAAATCCGTCTGAGCAAATCTGTCGAGTAACCCGCACACCCAAGTAACTTGTGTGTGCTAAACGACTTTAATTAAACACTTCGCAACGTATAAATCACTTCAGCTGCGCCAATTTGTAATGTTCATTACTGTATTAAATAAATAGGTTCTTTTATACGAAGTTAAGTTTATTAATTATTCAGTTGTTTATAAAGTACAGTTCAGTCTAGCTGCAAGGAAGGAATCTATAAGAATGAGCTCCCGCGCTCGCCGACTCCCCGCTGCCCGCGTTCCCCGAGCAGAGTCGGAAGCATTCGTCAAGCCTCGGCTGTCTCCGGCTATACGATACACTACAATTACAAAAAATTATTTTCTTATCCCTTTAAGACCTTCTAATATAGTACGATTTTATCTACTCCCAAGTTTATATTATTGGACCGGTCGGTGGCTGAGTTGACATAGCGTTTGGGTCCTACCCAAGCGTAGTGTGTTCAATTCCTCGGCTGGAATTTACGTCGAGTTTCTCCAGTAATATTGCTCAATACGGTTTGCGGCTATTTTTTTTTTAAGTCCTCCCTCACAATACAAGCAACATTTTCCGCTTACTGTGGTGGTATTAGGAAATTTTCAAATACTGTCAGGTTATTCGTAACCCGGGAATGTTTGTCTTTCTTTAAAAATAAAAAATTGGAAATTTATAATATGGTTTGATAAGGAGATATAAGAAAGTAGGTTATTATTAATAATCTTTATTTTATTAATATTATTCACTTTCTGGCAAAACACATGGTCCATCAGTGTTGTAGGGAAATGCAAGATATTCTACCCTGAATCTAAAAGGAATTATTTCCTCGGCACAGAGGGACGTTGTATTTCAATTCTCCTGTTTTCATATCTGTCTGTAGGTGCAACGGGCCAGAAATAATAATAATAATACAACCTGAAAATTGAATTGGTGTGTAAAAAATTTAAAAGATATTAAACAGCTAACACTAACCACTTAATGATCTATTTTTTTCAAATTTGACCTAAAAAATTCCAACTTCGGACTCGATTTACTCGAAAACGAAAGCTCAAATCAAAAAAAGTTATACGCTTGGAATACGAGCTTCCGTACACCGTGTATATTAGAAATGCTTCTGATTTCCGTAAAAAAGTATTTCTTTACATTTTAAATATGCTCGTATTAAAATTTCAGGAACAACTTTTTCTTTAGCTTTTTTTGAAGGTTAGACCAATCAATGTAATATATAAAATATCTGAATTATATAGAATCACAGAGAAACCAAAAACCATTTTTGCAATCAGATCATTTTGATTTTTTATTTTTTAAACTTTATTTTGGCAAATAAAGGGTAGAAGCCAGTTATACGCTTCGGCGCATTTTAGAAACAGCTGATATCCCTCTAGTGACTGATTTTTTAAAATTTGATTTTAAGAATTCCAACTTCGGATTCGATTTACTGGAAAACGATATTCAAATCAAAATAAGTTATACCACAAAATCCCCTCCAAATGTGATGTAGATTCACCAGTTTTTGCTTGTACTGCGAGTTTCCGGACACCCTGTATTACGAAACAACAATTTGTATTCATTTTTATTCTTACGTTGGTAGACATTTCAAAGGTCCGTGATGAAAGTCATCATGATATCTGAAAATAATTGCGTTGATCTAAAATTATAAACTCAAAATGACTGTATAACTTTATGACGCAAACGTGTGAGAGTTTTTTCAGCTTTTTTGACGCTAACGATGTTTATCTTAGCTGAAAATTTAAAACATTAAGCATACGATAAAATTGATAAAATGCATTTATTCTGACTTCGGCTGCTGCATTATTTTCTATTTATGCATGCTCGTATTATGGTGGTAACACAAATATAAAAAACAATGAAACAATTTACAAATATTAAATATTTCATGTTGGGTACCTATGATACCTTTCCTTGTATTGTCTTGTATGTGGTATGTATATTCCTTAATTACCAGGTGACCAGGTGTGTAGTGTATAGGTTTGTGTTTGTATATGCATGCGAATTGAGCAGTTTATTGCATCTCCACAACTCATATACAAACAAAAGGAGACTCATAGTGGTTTCAGAGAGAGGTGGTATGTGCGTCATCGATGAAAAATCTTCCATCTTATCTTAATCTATCATCTATCTTAATCTTACATCTTATATGAAATGAAAAAGACAAGTTGCTAGAACAATGAATTCATCGATCTCTCTCTGGGACTACTATAGGTAGCATTATGACCCAAACCTACAAAATTTTATAGGGGTTGCCTCCATATGTGACTCTTTTGTCAAATTAAGCAGTACATTATATAATGAAATTCTCTAAATGAAGTAATATTCTCTAGGCATGCTGTGAGATGTGTAAAAAATGAATACACAGTGGGAGAACAGTAAGAATATTCGTGAACACAAACATCAAAAAAGTGTTGTGGTGATGGAATTACTCATAGGCATAGTTACAAAATGACTCCCTGTACAAGCCTTGACACTATTAATTTTTTAAATGATGTAAATTAGTATAATTCAAACCCAGCAATATATTATTTTTTGACAAGAAAAACAAACGTGCAAATCTAAGCAGTTTTTGTGGGTCCCTACAATAATAATAATGTTTGGATCATTTCAAAGGCGCTTTTTTTGTGAAAAATCACCACAAGGGTGCTCCTGAAGGTTAAAAAAAATATTTCTATTTTTGATACTGACAATTCGTGGTGGAATTCCATTATAATGATATATTGAAACAAGTTTCAAACTTTTTTCCACTTATTTTATGTTTTGATTGTTACCGTTATCCGTTTATTGCAGCCATCTTCAGACTGGTACAATTATTCCTTTAACCGCTTAATGCTTTTAAACGAGTCACGCTCGCGCGCTAAATGCGTTCCAATTTCTGCTAGGCCGAGTGACGCTCGCCGGTTTCGACTTGCAGCGGTCTATTTTTAGCTAACACAAGTAACTCTTGTGAAAGTTAGCTATCTATTTTACTCAGTTTGAATTTGCCTGCAGTTGTGATCGGTCGTGTTTTTGAACTACTTATTACATATGCATATAGGCAGAACAAATACGCATGAGGAACCAAAGGTTTCTATAAATGGAGAAATCATAAAAAAAGTGGAAGAAATTAAATATCTAGGTGTTATTATAGACTCAAAATTGAACTTCTCAAAAAATGCAGACTATACAATTAAAAAAATTGCAAAAAAAATATCATTTCTTGGTAGAATCAGAAACAAAGTAAATAAAGAAACATGCCAGATAATATAAAATACAATTATATCACCACACTTTAATTACTGTTCAAGTATTCTTTTTCTCTGCAATAAAGAGAAAATGAAAAAAATGCAAATACTGCAAAATAAAGCAATGCGAATAATACTTAAGCGCAACATATACACACGGATAAGAGACATGTTAAAGGAGCTGAATATTTTGACGGTGAAGCAAACTGTGTATTTGAATGTACTTATTTTTATACATAAAATTAACTTAGGGATGATGTCTAAGGAACTGAAAAGAAAAATAAATTACAATAACGAGATACACGGACACGGGACGAGAAATTCTAAGCAAATTAGATTGCCAACAAGAAAAAAAACTAGCACCCAAAAATCTCTGATGTACCAGGCCGTTCAACTCTATAACAAAATCCCGAAGGAAATTGCTGTGATAGAAAATATTAATAAGTTAAAAAATGAATTAAGAAAATATGTCTATCTCAATTATTAATGTTTCTTTTTTTGAGACTTTATTGAAATATTTAAAGAAAGATTATGTTTGCCAAACAATGTACATGTTTATATGTTTATAAAACTATTAGCACACACGAAGATGTGAGCTAACTTAAGATTAATAAATAAATAAATAAATATGCTTATATTGTCATATTTTAATTTAATAATGTATAAACCTTGAATAAAACATTTAAAAAAACCTGATTTAAAAAAAATAACTTTTTATTAAAAAACCCCAGCAAAGTGTTAAAAACCCTAGTGGTTAACAAATGTTTCAATGTATTGTCAAATAAAAGTAGAATTATTAGTTCATAGAAGTATATATTTAGGGTTCTCAGTCTTACAGTAAGAATATACACAAATAAATAATAATTATTTATGCAACTGCAGATCTTCCCACTCCACTTTAACAGCAAACTGCTTAATCTCACATTAGTTATCTCTCTTATTACGACCCTAACAACTAATTTGATATCGGTATTGGTAGATACATATACAATAATATTAGACTGAAGCACATTGTTGTAAGACCATTGATGTATTATATTTAGATAGGACAGGAAGTGAAAGAATAGGTGTCAATTATGTTCGTCTAATTGGTCCAATTTGGCTTCCAATACCGCTATCGCTAGTGGAACATTTTTCGACGAGATATTAGTGTAGTGAGCAATTTCACCTCTAATTTATTAATTTTATAAGCTCCATGGGTAAGACCAAATGGGGATTGCTTGTTCTTCAGGTTAAAAACAGGATTGGAATCATAACTCTATAATTTTTTCTTCACTCTTCTTTCGTTGTGTTGTCTAAACACGAAATCATCATATCAAGTTCTTCTTTGGTCAATTCCAAGCTGATGTTTTCTTGTTTAGTCTTTCCATCAATTTTATGAAGTGTGGAAAAGTCTAAATTAATTACTGGATATTTCAAGGAAGGTGAAGCGCTGCTTCCAATAACCCAATTTACTTTCCAATCAAAGTCATTCAAAGTCGGTTTAATCCCGGCATTGTGTTGTTTTAAAAGTGTTACCGCAATGTCAAGCTTTCTTTGTTTAAATGTTTCCATTATGAATGCTGATTTATCATTGTCTAAAATTTTGGAGAAGTCATCTTTACTTTGAGATGAAGAATATGTGAGATGTAGAATGAGTGATCTTAATTTATTCTTTAAATTAGTGACATCTTCATTTGTATATTCCGCATCCGCAAGAATTGGACATTTCTTTGGAACGTATCCAGTCATTTCATCCAGGAAATTTACAGTGAACTGCAAAAGAAGAAAGGTCATTTTATGAACATAATTTTTATAATATTTACATCAGCTAGGTAACAAAATATTTTAAATATGCACACCTGTCTGAAAGAATCCATGGGAAGTTCATTCAAACTGAGGACCATGATGAATTATAGAAATTTACAATATATTTTCAAGAGAGTTTTATATTCTAGATATTTAAAACAAATTAACGTGACATCCAAATTCTCTTCGATAGTATTTCACTGACATTTCTCAGTTCTGACAGCATAAATAAACCAATCACCAGTAATAATAAATGTTGCTCGACGAAAAAAATTAGATTCCATATCTTTAGTGAGTTGTTTTACTGAAAATGAGAAATGTTATCGGTGTACTTTCAGTAGTTTTACATTTTTTATATTTATTTTTCCGGGTTAAATCTTCCCCATAGGAAAAACTAAACTCTTCCACACACTTTTCCACAAATGATCATCTAGTCAATCAACATTATGTAAGCAAAATAAATACAAGAACAACACGTCAACTCACCAGAGATCAAATGGGAAAATAATTCACCGACTCCGGATATTTTCATATCAGAGGGATCGGCTCGGTAGAACTAACAGGGCCTATAAATCCTACTGATTCCTCAACATAAATATTTAATAAATCTTTCGTAATCCTGCATGTATTTAAAATAACTGACTTTTGCATTTTTATAAATAAATTCTTTGATAGATCTAATGCCCCAAAATTTTTAATGAGAGAGCTAGGTATAATGCCAGTAGCCGAAATAACAAATGGTAGTACTTTTATAGTCTGAGAATGCCAAATTCTTTTTATCTCATTTCCTAAATCTGTGTATTTTCTTATTTTTTCATTAGCAGATTTTTGAATATTACAGGAATTTGAAATATCGACATCAATGATTTGAGTTTTTTTTAATTTGGTCATATAAAACTATATTATTGTCTTTTAAATTTTTATTATGTGCATTTTATGACGAATGCACAATAATGTTATGTACCGTACAATAAGTCCGAGTGCTACTTATACTTAGTAATGCATAAGTTTTGCTATATAAACGTAGGAAAACTAACAAAATAAGTGAACGTGAAGTAAACAAAGGGGGAATAATAAAAAAAGAGAAATAGGAACTACATCTGGGTATCCATTGTTATATTCTGATAAGGTAACATATTTTTACGTTATTGCCACATTTAACATCGACGCCATTTTTACTACAAACTACAAACCAAACGTTTCTTTCCCGGTTTTGATAGATTATAACAATTTCTCGAATGACATTTTAGTGTAAGAAAACGCAATGGCTGAATATCTAGCCGCGATCTTCGGAACGGAGAAAGACAAGTAAGTTCTAATATTTATACAATACATACATTTATATATAAAGTAACATGGTTATGTTCTACTCGAAACTGGATTTTCAAAATCATTTTACGGTGCTACTTCTAATTGAATATGAATGTTTTTGTCATATTTTCATTCTTCCAGTTCGTTTCCTAATGCTTTATCAAAAGATGGTGTATCTTTTGGGTTTTGAATGGAACTGTTGCAGTTTGGGCTCTATAAGCCGCCAAAAAATAATGCTTTACGTGTTTCGTCTTGATATCCAATTTATTTTCTGTCATACGATTATAATTTCCATCGCGGATGTACGTTACAACACAATTAATTCACTTTTCGATTGAAAAGTGTTTCTGAAATTAACCTCCTTACAAAGAAATGTCATAAGGATGTGTTTTTGTTTTCCAGGGTCAATTGCTCGTTTTATTTTAAAATTGGAGCATGCCGTCACGGAGACCGGTGTTCTCGTATCCATAATAAACCAACATTTTCGCAGACATGTTTACTCCAGAACTTGTACGTAAACCCCCAGAATTCCGCCAAGTCTGCTGATGGCAGTCACTGTAAGTTCTTTCTTTGCATACTTTCACATAAGTACTTGCAAATATTTCTTTATTTCATATTGGAAATGTTTCTGTCAGGAAAAGTTATCAAATAATGCAACTTTACAATATTTTTTCAGTGGTGGCAAATGTATCTGATGAGGAGATGCAGGAGCATTATGACAACTTCTTCGAGGATGTTTTTGTAGAATGTGAAGACAAATACGGAGAGATTGAAGAGATGAACGTCTGTGACAATCTTGGGGACCACCTCGTTGGAAACGTCTACATAAAGGTATAAAACTGCAAAGTACCATATGTAACTATTCAATTCAATAATGAATAACCTGGGATAGTAAAAACCAATTTTGTTTGTTAAAGTACTATATTTTATAGAACCGAATGTAGGTAGTAAGTATACTAATGGAAATGAAAAGGGTTTTAGCAGATTCTAAATAGATTTTATACTTATAGACTCTAATCGACAACTATGTCTCTTACATAGACTGTAGGATAGGGGGCCGGTCAGTCCGTTGGTAGCCGCCAGGTCCGGGGTAGAAATCTGCTTTCCCGTGATGCACTGTCTCAGCCGGGGTAGGAATCTGCCTTATCCTTGGTGCGTTGCTTAGGTCTGGGCAGAAATCTGCTTTATCCTTGGTGCGGGAAGAGACAGGAGTCCAGGGGGAAGCCTAGTCAATATAAGATCCAGGTGGAGATCCGGAGCGAAGCAGTCAGGGCGAGCAGAAGTAGAGTGGCTGGTGGCGGTCCGAAGCGGAGAGTGCCTGCTGAAGGCTGGTGTGCGGTATTTATTGTGCAATCCCCCTCTCCCGAGTTTGGGGAGGGCGGGGTCAACGCGCTGCCTTCTTTCGCGGGCCGTTGGTGGTCCGCGGGCTGTGACGTCCGCTACGATTTATTTAGCAGAGGTCACAACCTTTAGAACTACTCTACTCCTTATGCTCTTTTAGTCGACCCTAACCACTTCTCTCCGACATTTTTATTTATCAAGAAAACATACATACATTTGTACTGTGTAGGGGTCTCCGGCCCAGCATATTCAGGGTAAATCTTAATTAATTTTCTTATTTCTAAATTTACACTATTTCTTATTAACTAGTTATGCTAAGGAGAGTCCGGTTGTTTTATCTATGTTTTTTATTTCCTAATATCTACGGCCGAACTCTTACAAACTTAAACTAAACATTTCCATACGTCGTTAATTCAACAAATCATGCCGTACAGCGTCGCTTAGGGGCGTGCTGGTTGGTCCCGTGCGATCACCTTGGCCGGCCCGGGCACCCATGGTGCCGGGAAGAGGGCCGGGGGCGAGCGGGACTCGAGGTATTGAAGCCTCACGTAAGTTTTAAAACCTCCCTCCCGCTCGCTGATCCGACTATTACGCAATGAGGACCGCCGGGAGCGAAACCGTACATACCGTCCGGTACATAGACTTTATACTTTTAATAGAAGCCGAGAACGCATTGTATGGGTTATACTAAAACTTTATGGCTTACATATGTGATGTACAGGGATGGTCGCTGATGGATTACATGTGCGACAGCAACGTAGATTAGATTAATTACTCGCATTATAAACGTTAAATAAAAGTATTGTCTGTATGCAGTGCTTGCTATGATTGCTGTACAGATGTTTCATTATCGGAACAACCAGCTAATATTATCACTGGTTACTTAGTCAGCTTAGCACAACAGGAAGATCAATTAATCAACAAACCATGTTTAGCACCAAATTACTAAATAATATCTGTTTATTTCTATATTTTCAGTTCCGTCGTGAAGAAGATGCTGAGAAAGCTGCGACAGAGTTGAACAATCGCTGGTTTGGTGGCCGGCCAGTCTACGCGGAGCTGTCCCCAGTTACGGACTTCCGTGAGGCTTGCTGCAGACAATATGAGATGGGAGAGTGCACCCGCTCTGGCTTCTGCAACTTCATGCACCTTAAACCCATCTCCAGGGATCTAAGAAGGTAACATGATGACTTATTATTTACTTATTTTACTTTTATTACTTATTTTGTTACCACGTAGGGGTGGTCATATAACAGATACATATTTGTGATTTATTCTCAGGTTTTCTCTTTTATATATTCCCATTTATGATTGAGAATATTTTTATGAGGTGTGTAGACACTTTATTTCAGGTTCACTTTATTTAACAAGTATTTATTACTAACTTTACGAATCCAACCTTTTTGGTCTATTTCGTTTCTGCCATTTTTTTTTGACCAGTTGTATAGATGTAAAGAGCCAGCCTTATATCTTAGAGTGCCTTAGTTACCAATTAGCTTAACGTTAAGCTTCCCACCAATATAACATAACTTTTCTTAGGACGGGTTGTTTCGGAGAATTTGAACAATTCATCAAATTTCAACGTTCATTTTCGGGTTCTGTGAAAGATTTATTTGAGTTCTGTTTTTATATCATTGTACGCTAGTTGCTTGACAAAACTGAAATAAAAACAGAACTTGAAAAAATCTTTCACAGAACTTGAAAATGAACGTTGAAATTTGATGAATTGTTCAGATTCTCCGAAACAACCCGTCCTTAGAGTGCCTTAGTTACCAATTAGCTTAACGTTAAGCTTCCCACCAATATAACATAACTTTTCTTAGAGTGCCTTAGTTACCAATTAGCTTAACGTTAAGCTTCCCACCAATATAACATAACTTTTCTTAGAGTGCCTTAGTTACCAATTAGCTTAACGTTAAGCTTCCCACCAATATAACATAACTTTTCTTAGAGTGCCTTAGTTACCAATTAGCTTAACGTTAAGCTTCCCACCAATATAATATAATTTTTCTTAGACTGCCTTAGTTACCAATTAGCTTAACATTAAGCTTCACACCAATATAACACAACTTTTCTTAGAGTGCCTTGGTTACCAATTAGCTTAACTTAAAGCTTCACACCAATATAACACAATTTTTCTTAGAGTGCCTTAATTACCAATTAGCTTACCGTTAAGCTTCACACCAATATAACACAACTTTTCTTAGAGTTCCTTTGTTACCAATTAGCTTATTAACTTTAAGCTTCACACCAATATAACACAACTTTTCTTAGAGTGCCTTAGTCACCAATTAGCTTACCGTTAAGCTTCACACTTTTTGAGTGAGCTGCACACCAATATAACACAACTTTTCATCGGGGTGATTCTCTTCACTCATTTGCATACATGTAACTCTCATATCCTAACTGGATCTTCCTAATTTCTAAATCTTTAAATGTTTTTCTTTCCAGGTACCTTTACTCTCGCCGTAAGATGCCCATTGGAGGTTCCGGTGGGCGTCGCAGCCGCTCACGATCCCGGGAACGCGGGGGCGGCGGTGGGGGAGGTGGCGGCGGCGGTGGTGGGGGCGGTGGCGGAGGTGGCGGTGGTGGAGGTGGAGGGGGAGGAGGGGGCAAGCGTCGCTCCCGTTCCCCCCGCGAACGCCGCCCCAAGGAGGGACCCAGGAGCTCCCGCTCTGGCAGATACTAGCAGGCACTCCAAAGGCCTAAATCCCATACTAACACTTGACTTCCTCCACTTGCTCCAGCTCGCATCTAACTTACCCATAAAAATACATTTTTGTGAATGTCGTACCAGGAATGAGATACACACAAGCTAAATTAAATTATTACACAAGCTAATTTTGCTAGAACGTTTTTGGTGAATATTGTAACAAACTTAACCTTTTTAACGTTGGCCTTTTTAATGCAATCTTTCCCATCACCAGTGCCTGCTCGTGACTTTTGGGTGTGTTTTGAGTTTTAATATTTAAAAAATGGCATTATTGATGTCGTAGCCGAACATTTTTTTATTTAATTTAAAATTTAGTTTTTCGAAAAAGGGAAATTGGTGCCAAACTGAAATTTCCTTAAAATCTTCATACAAAAAATTGAAATTTATAAAAAAGATCTTTATGTGTTAAAATCATCAATAATGTCGAATTTTTCGAACTTAGCTATCTATCACACTCAAAAGTCACGAGCTGCCACTGCCCATCACATGGCACGTCATGACACAATCTATGTGTTTTAGTGAAATTTCATGATTCACATAATATACGACAGACGTGTACGGGGATAGCTGCTGACTGATCATATATGTTACAGCTGCGTGGATCAGGTTAACAATGACATGCAAGTTAGATTGTTACAGCTGCGTGGATCAGGTTAACTATGACATGTAAGTTAGATTGTTACATGTGGAAATTATTGGAAACACTATAAAGCTCCCATAAAATTTACTAACATCTAATTTAAATACATATATGTTTACTTATTAACAGTGTGTTATGTACAAGTGAATGTTTTTACAATCACCGGAACGCTTTTATGGGATTCAGGCCTCAGGATTACAAGTACAGTAAAACACAATTCAAATGAATATCACTGATGATAAAATCCTTTAATAATATCATTTTATTACAAATACGTTTTTCATATTTTGACATAGAGTTTTCTGCTACTGACTTTTATCATGTATTTTTTGTCTAGTAAACTACATTTTGAAGTTTTTCACAATGAGGCAATTTATTAAAAGTGTTGATTTGAAAATCATCAAATTATTTTTGTCAAAAACATTGTGTTCAAAATGTGTTTTCCAAAGTAGATAAATTAACTATTGATCCAGGTATTATCTTATCACTATTTTATGTATGACCTTTTTTGTAATGCAGGAAACTTAATTTAGAAATGTCGACGGATATCAGGTGTGTGTGTGGTGTTTTAATTTGTATGTTGTAAAAGTTGTTTAAAATCCTGTAAGTATAGTTGGTAACTTCCTTAATAATAAATTAATATTATTTGGATAGTGTGTGTTCTATTTATTTCCTTTTTACCAGTGCATTTCAACATGCCTTAATTCTTCAGGCTAATTTGTTCGCTTTTGGGAACATCCCATGTGGTTTTATAGAAATCGTTGTATCGGGAGATACAAGAGATACAGTCAGGGATTACTGTTATGGTCAAAAATATGATATGTCGGTGTTAGAAAGAGAAAACACCACGCTTTATATTTATGTGCACCTCTATGAAACCAGAGGTTCCAAACGCAATTTCAAAAAATATGATTAAACTTAGTGAATTTTTATTAATTATTTTTATATGAAACGACAATAAAAAAAGTGGTGACAATGACCCTTGTAATACATTTGTCTAATAAAATGCATATGTTTTTATATATTTTTTCATTATCAGTATATAATTTTTTTTGCATATTTTATCCCCTTCCAACAGCAGTTTTTAGTTTTTGGATATGATCAGAAATATTCCATTTATTTGGATTTTATTGCAAAGCGGAAATACTCCGACCTTCAACATAACCGTTAACCTTTACAACGCTGTCTTAAACTTTGTGGAGGGGTAAGGCTCTACGGAGGTTGCCAATTCAAATCCTGACTGCGAAATACAATTTTTATTTGGTTTAGTTGTATTTCATAATGTATTTATTTGAAAATAATATATATTTTGTTGTGTTGTTTCACAATTTATTAATTTCAAAGTAATATATAGTTTGCGGCAATTTCTGGAGTGAAAGATACTCTCAGTATTGCCCTGGTGTAAGATCAGCATTCAGAATTGAAACTTTGCTTGAAATGGCTTTAGCCACCTTTGGTGACCAGATCTGAATTGCCACGAACTTCTCTATCTTGCTCGTCCTCTATCTCCTTCTCCTCACTACCTTCAGCCTCATAACATACCCCAATTGGAGATGCCCTAGTCACTCCGGCTCCAGATGTAGAGTAGAAACACTTTAAAAAAGATTTCTGCTTGTGTCGTGATGTATTGTATCTTAAGACTACTGTAGACCTAGACCTAGACCTAAAACTGAGAATACTCCTCATCAAGACCTATGTATGGAGTATCTTGATGTACGGCTGCGAAACATGGTGCCTATCCGAAAGAGATAAACGGAGACTAGAGGCTTTTGAGATGTGGTCCTATAGAAGACTGTTAGGAATTTCCTGGAGAGACCATATTACAAATGAGGAGGTTCTCCAAAGAATCGAAGGAGGAAGGCACCTGCTCAGGACCTTGTCCGAAAGGCGTGCAAGATGGATCGGCCATGTTATACGACAAGAAGGCCTCTTGCATGTCATAATGGAGGGTATGACCGAGGGGACCAACTCTAGGGGACGCCCACGCCGAGAGTACCTGGAGGACCTGCTGGTGGACGTGCGCTGCTCATCATATGCAGAAGTCAAAAGAGCCGCACAAGACAGGGAAGAATGGAAGAGGAGATTAGATGAAATTGCTGCAAACCAATCCCAGGATAGAAACCAGAGAGAGAGTGATGTATTGTATCTTAAGACTACTGCAGGGTAAGAGGGGACTGCCGGTGGGTGTTCTAATTTATTTTGAACCGCTATCGGTGTTCACAAACTTTCCAACATATGCTCTATAGTCCTTTGCCTATACATACATATTTAAAACAAAAGATTTGAAGCAGGCCAATTTTTCATGCTCTAAGTAAAATTTGTATACCAAACCAAACATGTCTCTATCCAATCTCTAAACATGTATTAAATAATTTTCAGCTCTGTATACCTCTCATGAATTTTAACCTTAGTCATCACAAACTTTAATCCGTACGGCCGGCAAGAAATTACAATATAAAAAAAGTATTTTTGTTAAAGCCAACACATAGATAGACAATACCATACTTGATATATTAAACGTTTTATCAGCTTCCTTTGTTGAAACAAATATAGATAATGATATCCTCACTGGGATCTCCCGTGCTGAGGATTTCATTTACATATTATAAATATTTAGTAGTATGGATGATATGAAGTAAATATAAATATTTTAGGTAAGGTGACATTTATGTTTGTTTTTTACTGACCCAGTTGAGGTAATATCCAAAGGCAAAATGAACGCATAAGGTCGACACTGCAATTGCAGTGCTTCGTACCGTGGGTGATTCGTCAACACTGCAAATGCAGGGCCCCGGCCCCTAATGGGTTAAACGTTTTATTTAGTGTGCTGCAATAAATGCAAAAGCGGATGCCATATGGTCCACCGACTGCTGAAATTACATCATTCATATTAACAAACTCACGGACGTATCATACCAACGTTTGTATTATGAGTGTTTTTAAATTTTATTTATTTCTAACTTAAATTTTTTTTTGTGGATGAGAGGGAGCGTTACGAAAGAGTAAACTGGGGAAGTACCTGGATATTCAGATGTGGTCACCAAACATGGTTAAAGCCATTTCAAGGCACCTTCCGATTCTGAATTGTGAAATTTCAAAAGGCGATACTGCGTGTACGATTTTAGAGGTAAGTTTGGAAATTATTTGTGACTTAATGGTAGTTAGTAATTACTAAAAAATAATCTTGCCTTTCTTTGTAATTTGGTGTTATAATGTATGATCGTACGATTCAGGTGGGATAGTATCACGGATTAAATATTTTTTATGTGAGTCATTTACGAGAGCTCCTCTCTTTCCACCGACAAGAGTTACCGATTGGGCAACGTTGTGAAGCAGGTCAAGTAAGGGGCTGTAGGAAGGATTTGTTAGTGTGGACCTTGAAGAGGCAGGTATTAAATGATGGAGAAATGATAGATGCCTGAAATTCGTTTTACATACAAATTGATGTACACAAAAATGCATTGGAGAAACGACCCATTCTCATGAAGTCGACAACAAATGAAAAAGGGTGCTCTAGTTTGTTGAGTTTCATGCTTGTACACCGGCGCGCAGGGGATGAATGCTGCTAGCTTCTTAGTGCAGGCTCGATTGAATTACCCATAGAACAGACTTTGCATGCCTGCATTGTATCTGTACATTACAAACGACAATCGGTCTGTTATTAACGGATCGACGAACAATCATACGAACTGCCCTTTGCACAGAATCATGCGTGTTTGTCAAGTATTTGGTAGCTCCAGCCCAGAGGTTACCCCAAGAGAAGCAAATGGTGAGTATGAGGGATGAGAGGTTCATTGGATTCTTGTTTATAATATCTATCTGACAGACTGATTGATCGGTAAACTCCTTGGCTCTTACCTAGAGGTCACGGGTTTGAAACTCGACATTAGGAAAAATTAAATATTTTTTAATTTCCTCGGCGCTGCCCGGGCTTTACGCAGTGTTTTTCGAAATCAGATGTAGTTTTTTTCTTTTATTTTGAATGTCAAGTGTGCGAAATTTCATCAAAAAGTAAAATTCTGTTTTAAGGGGTGGGAAAAGTGGACGGGTGTTTGTTTTTTGAAATCTAATTCCTATTGTTTTAAAAGTCAAGTGTGCAAAGAGCAATTTTATTTATTTATTAATCTCACAGTTTACAAGAACCACTTTCTACAAAAAATTATTATGTGTGTTAGGGTCAGTATTTCGGTTGCTTTTTGATCTTGGATTAAGATATTTACAATTGTCAAGTTGCTATTGGATAGGAATCTTGATAACCCAATCTGACTCCTAACCACCCAAGCAAAGGCGTGTTTAAAAAAAATGTCTTGAGCGATTGAGAGTTTCGGTTTTAGATTCGGACTTCTAAAATCGTTCCTACCAATATTAAGGGCCCACTATTCGAATTTCATCCAATTTCCGACATACTTTCCTTAAAATTTTGAAGTTTTTAAGCTCTTAAAAAAATATATGTTATTCTTTAAGATAGTATCTATTTGTTCCAAAAGCCGAAACGGTAATTATTTGAAATTCCCTCGATAGAAATAAATCGCAAAGTATGCTCCGAAAAATATTATTAACACGTTTATTTCTGTTATTTTACAAGTTATATGTATGAAAAAAATCACAATGCTTCTTTTAATGCTACTCAATAGACCCCAAAAGTGATTTTTGCTATTTTTGAAATACGCCGTGATTTATTAAACATTTTCACAACTGTCGCTTACGCCTATTGCTTTTAAATCATATTTATTATAGCGCGCTCGCTCCGACTTGAAGATTAACCTATCTTCTTTGAAAAGTTCATTCGCCAACTCGAGGGCTTTGGGGGCAGACATGTCGTTCAACGTTCTATGATCTACAGACGTGCGATTACGTGCAAATATTTGAATCTATAAAGATAATTTTTACGCGTGTAAAGTTTATGAGTTAATAAATATTGTTTTTTCAAAGATGGGAAATACACGAAAGATATCCCGTATTTCAAAGAAAAAATGATATCTCATAAAATTATATCCTATCTAATAGGTGAGAAGAAAAAAATACAATTTTTGATTTATAAGCTTATCGTCACCTCAGTGCTTAATTGTCCAAACGACCATTTGCAAATTTTACAGGAGGAGGTTTTCTTTGATTATTTCAATGAAACATTATGACAGGTGTTTAAGATGAAGATATTTCCGTCAAGCTAAAGGTCTGATCAGTTTAAGTAATTCTTTGTAAATTGACTAAGGATAGTTTTTGATACTTTTTTTTACATTTTAAAATGGAGATTGAACAAACACGCACCACCAGAATTTTGTAAAAGGAGATTGAACAAACTGGAATTGGAGATAGGGCAACTTTTGCGTAGAACTTTCCGTGCTTGTTTGTTCAAACGACCACCTTTAGTTATGTACAGGATGAGTTTATTTTCAATATTTCTATTTTGGAAACTGACAATTCGTGGTGGAATATATATATTTATAATAGTGATTTTTTCTTTGTTTGTTCCTTCTTATTTCCTATACCTTTTCTATACATAAAAGTGAGCTCTGGCGTTATGAAATTTATATACAAATTCACATCTTATTTCCCATACCACTCTACCGACTGCGATAAAACTTTGTAACTTTGAGTTGTGCGCATGCCCGCGAAGGTTTCCCTATATTATATTGAACTATGGCGTTGTGAAATTTGTATAAAGATTCTCTTATTATTTCCTATATCATTCATCCGATTGCGATGAAACTTTGGTGAGTTGCTTTGCGCACGCCGGCGAAGATTTCCATTCATAAAGGCGAACTCTGGCGTTATGAAATTTGCATTCAGATTGTATAATAGGTGGCGATCGAGTTGTTATAAAAATGTGTGCATTATTTCTTGTAGCTTAGCAGTAGGGACTGAAAGAGGGAAGGGTGAGGGTAATCCGTGAGGGGGGAGGGTTCGTGGGATGCGGGACAAATCTTTCTTTGAGTGGCATTGAAACGCGTTCCAGGTACTCGACAGTTCCATTATAATAATTTACTTCCATGATAATAATATATTAAACAATGTAAAACTTTTTTTTATTTCTGACCGTGACCGGGTTTAGCCTATCAACCGTCTTTAGACTTCCATCTTCGTTGTTACGACATAGCAACGAAAATGTGATATCCATATAATTTGAATAAAATCATTGCATTCCACCCCCTTTTAATCCCCCTCCCTAAATTTAATGTAAATAAGCACAGTTTAAGGAATATCTGTACCAGTCTGAAGATGACCGCAGTAGGCTGAATCTCTTACGATCAGATTTTTTTTTTATGTGACACCTCACAGGAGCGTCCCTGCCAGTGTACAGACAGGGGAACTATGTAACCACCCGGTTGGGCGGCGTTGTGAGGCGGGTTAAGGTAGGGGCTGTATGAAGGGATTTATTAATGCGGGCCTTGAAGAGGCTCGGATTATAGGAGAGAGATGCCGGTAGCTCGTTCCACATACGAGCCGAATTACAAAAAACGAGTCGTAAAAACGACCCGTTCTCATGAAGCTGACGTCAACCGTAAACGGGTGTTCCGCTCGTGTCCGTCGAGTTTCGCGCACGTGCACCGGTGCATCAGGGATCAATGCTGCTAGCTCCTTGGAGCAGGCCCATTGAAATACCTGTAGAACAGACACAGCATGCCCACATTGCGTCTATGCATTAGAGAAGGCAATCGGTCCGTTAACAAGGGATTGTCAATCAGACGGATCGCCTTCCTTTGCACAGATTCAAGTAGGTTAATTAAGTATTTTGGGGCACCAGCCCAGAGGTGGCTCCCAAATTCAACTGTTGGGCGGACTTGAGACTTGTTCAGGGTCAGCAGCTGGTCACTGTTGAAGGATATCCTAGCCGTGTACAAGACGTCCAGCTTCTTGGAAGCCTGATTTACTCGGGCTTCTATGGATCCCCGATACTGCAGCCGGTCTGATATACTAACTCCAAGCATTTCAATGGAGTCTTTATTGGGGAGAGTGCTCCCATAGAATTGCGCCTAAACAGTACGCGTGGCCAAAAAACTAAATCACTTAAATTATATGAAATTTATGCAAATTATTTCAGTGAATAATATACCTATACATGTTTTTTTGGCTAAAAATTAAAATCCTACCGTTTTTGTTGGTAATACTCGTAATCGTAATCAAAACCCCAAAACACACAAATGAGGAAAAAATCAGAATTATAATTTATTATATAACTATAATTTATTTCAACAAACTGCCCAATCACTATAGATCAATTTGTAAATCTTAAACGGCTACATACAAATACGGATATACTGAAAATTTCGAATTGAAGTACTAATCTAACTAGTTTAATATGAATCGTCAGTCAAAAAACCAATTTTGACAGCAAAAACTTGCAAAAAGTAGAGAAAACAGAAATGTGAACACGCTGTATTACAAAGTTCATTGCAATGTAAAAAACAAAACAAATTTGGTATTGATAGAGATCTTTAAAACTAACACTTACCGCTCTATTTCCGCACTGCTGCGTATGTATGCACTTTTGTAATTAGTTATTGACATTTTCCTGTTGTTTTGTCAATCAAAAACTCCTTGGTATATATTTAAATGCTTTTTTACTTCCGCGTAACACCATTAAACAAACACCGTTGGAATGTAAAAACATAAGATGGCGACATCACGTGATCCTCGCATCGTGCTGTAATTGGTCGGTTGGTGGAGTTTGAACAAACTAGCACGCAATTTTAATTCTCGACTCTAGGAGGTTGGCCTAATAAGGAGATTGGCCAAACAAGGACTCACTTTTAGAATATTGTTGTGGACATTGACATTTTAAAATGCTTATAATTAATTGTAGCAGGCTGATAAAACTATTTTTTCTTCATCGACCGACGCGTAATTTGATCCTTAACAATATTGCGTTAAAAACTCATTTTCGCTAAAATGGTCGTTTGGACAATTAAGCACTGGGGCGACGTTATATTTATTATAAACGATAATTTACTATAAAAATTAATAATTCATATTTTTATTTATGTATTGTGTAGTAAAAAGTTATAAAAATTATTATTTTATTTTTTTCAGAATACGATAAACGATAATTTATTATAAAAATTAATTATTATTTTTATTTATGTATTGTGTAGTAAAAAGTTATAAAAAATTTTATTTTATTTTTTTCAGAATACGTACTTTGGGAAATAAAACTAATTCCAAAACATTAGAAATTACAGGGCAAGTTCTTATTAATTCACAATTCAACGATGTCCGAAATATAATATAATATGTAATAATAATATACGGGCCATCTGTTTCAAATAACAATACTCGAACGTGGAATTCAGAATAATAATGAACATGCGAGCGAAAGAAGCTATTGAAAATTCTGAAACTGTGGGGAATATAATTTAATAAAATAAAATACTTTTTTGTTTTAAAACCACGATATTTATTAATTTAAGAACCGACCGGTTTCGCTTTACTTAAGCATCATCAGGGTACAAATTAATACTAAACAAGAAGTACATAATGTGTGCATATATATAACAAAATATAGAGGGAGACAACATGATACAAATATAAGCAACACAAAGACGGTCATAAAATACATTAACATAAGTGCACAAGTAATGGAAAACCCGCTAGATAATTATGTAGACTAATGGGTTATACGAATAAATCGGGAGAAACAAAACATCAATAAAACCTCAATAATAACGGTTTTTCCGAATTCGCAAATCATTTGATCGATAGCTTGCCTTCCTGAATAAATCTAATTTTATTTAATCATTTACGGCCAAGATATTTTTGACAATGGTGTGTTTTTATCTTTCTGTATTCCAATCATTTAGCTTTGCTTCTAGGGTTGTGCCCCAGTATTGCTTTTTGGAGACTGTAAACGGATCTCTCGGCATTTAATGAAACTGCAGCAGAACAAAGGCTGTTGCTATATTGACGTTCATGGTATGTTTTGCTCAGATTGACGATAAGGTTTCCAGATCCGCATTTCGCTCGAAGCATGTTTAGGGTAATAAGTTTATAGTTTAGGGTTCTTTCACCGTATTTATGGGAACATTTCAGAACCACCAATCTTTCATTTTGAGTGAATCTTGTGTTTGTGATTAAATTATATTTGACGATTTAAACAAATAATATTTAGAGAAGTTAAAAATAAAATTGAAAGTTCACTGAAAGCTTAAAACTATTAAAAGTAGTAATTTCATAAAAATGTAAATAAATAGAGCCCCTTTCACATTTTAGAATGTAATTTTATGTTGCTTACATGTTTTATTACTCTTTATAATTATTGAATTGTTTAAATGAATAAATAAATAATTACAAAAAAGTCTTCTGATTTGTAAGTCCTCAGGAAGCACTAAGGATCTTTCTATCTATCTTTATAATATAATAAATTTGATGAGCATAAAAATGTAAACGTGTATATAATTTATATAAATTTACAAAAGTAGATATTACACGTGTATAAATATTATATTGCGCATATTATACAAGATGTCGGGGGTAAAGTGCACAAACTTCGGGAGGTGATTCTAATTGATAGTACAAGTAAAAAAGAAAAAAAAACTTTTTTTGGAATTCCAACGTTTTAAGATAGTTTTCGAGTAAAAAAGTTTAAAACCTTATTGATGTAAAAATATATTTATTGATTTTATAAAAGTTATAAATTACTTTTATAAAAGTGAGAATAGTATTTTAGTAAAGTAAAGTAATTTTTATACCTATACAAATAACTTTCGTAAATGTTTTTTGTAAAATTAAAAAAAAAAATAATTAATTAAATCCGTAATAAAACCCATATTTTGAGAACCATCTTCATTTCGACTTCCTTCTCATTTGGTCGGTGCATTATTACTCTAAGGTCGGTGCTAACTAAAAATGGTTCTGTTTTTCTAAAATTGCAATAGATGTCGGTAATTTAATTTCATAATCCCCAAAATTATTCCTAATACGAATTCAGACACCTCTGTCGGATTCTTTTAACACTAAATTTTGTGGGTGTTGCCAAATCTAAATTCTTTACGCGGAAAGCGGGCCCTTAATAAGGAAACAAATATACTGCTTACTGTGGTAAAGCCAATCAATCCACATATTTTTAGATTTTAGGTCTTTCTAAAAAATATATTAAATTTTAACAAAACATCTGCCCAAATTTGGGTTGCTATCACTCAAGCATTAGTTATCGCATTAGCGGTGCTACCCAGATTTGGGTAGCTATCGCTAGAATAGATAACATTCCTGAGTATACAGTATACTGAAAAACAGGTCTTTATAGTAACATCAATTATTTGTCAAGCGGGTAAAAAACGCGGACATTTTGAAAAATCCGAATTGAACAAGGAAATTAGTTACGAAACCCTAAATTATGAAAAATAAATCTTTTCATGAAAATTTAATATTGCCAAGATAATTTATTGTTATTAAGTTTAATTTGTAGAACTCCATTTTATTTTTATTTTTTTATATATACAATAATATTATTATTGGGTTTATAAAAACAGTTTATTTTTAAACAAGTTCTGCTGTGTAATTATTATTACGCGTGACAGCTGTTTCGCCCTCTAAAGGCATTATCAAACTGTGGGTAGCCCACTTACAGACGATACATTTATATTATTTCTAGGTAGGTATTTTAATTTCAATTACTGATTTCTTAATTGATTTCTGTGTAAAAATGTTAGAAATTATTGATGGTTATTACCCTAGTAAAGTTTCCCCAATTAGTGTAATGTTTAAATTTGACTGAATGTCTTAATGTTAGTTATTCCCAAACGATGACTCATAGGGTTATTTTAATAGTATAATTAAGTACTTTAATGTGCACTCGTATTTGCAATAGGTTTGAAGATATCTAGTAGGGGTGAACGAATTATATTGGTTTGTTCATTAATTAGAATAACTTTCGGATTATTAGAATTTTTGTTAATTTCTAACTGCTCTAAAAGATTCAGTTTACGGCCTTTATTTTGTACGTGTAACGGAGTTGGTTTATTATCATCATTAAGTGAGTGATTTTCATCTAGGAGATGTTTGGCAAATTGAGATTGTATTTTATTATTATTTTTAAAAGATCTTATATGTTCTTTGAACCTAGTGTTAAAGGACCGGCCCGTTTGTCCAACATAAACAGCGTTGCATTCATCACACTGGAGTTTATAAATGCCACTATTTTGTAATTTGAGTACCTTACTTTTTGAGTTTTTAAGAGATGATCCTAAGTTGTTATTTGTGCGGAAGGCAATATCTAAGCCACATTTTTTGAGGACTTTGGCAATTTTATTAGATGTCTGTCCGATGAATTCTAAACACCCGAATTTATTATTCGTCTTATTATTAGTCGCTGGGTAAATTGATTTAAGGTTATTTTTGTGTTTATTATTATTAATTATTTTTTCGATGTCTCTACCCTTGAAGCCATTATTTTTAGCAATAGTTAGGATTGTATTTTTTTCCTTCTCGTATGCTTTCTTGTCGAGTGGGATGTTAGTAAGCCTATGTACCATTGAGTGGTAGGCAGATAATTTATGTGACCATGGATGTAAAGATTTATAATTAATGGTCGTATCTGTAAACGTAGGCTTACGGAAAATTTCGAACGTATGTTTATTATTGTCTCTACCGATTGTTAGGTCTAAAAAATTAATTTTCTTATTACACTCTCTTTCAACCGTAAAGCAGATTTTACGGTTGATGGAGTTAGCAAATGTGACAAAAAGATCTAATTGTCTGTTGGTACTTTTCCAACAGACCAAAATGTCGTCAACATAACGAACATAGTAAATGATGTGTTTGCTAAAGCTTGAATTTAAAATTTGTTTTTCAATGTAATCCATGAATATTTCTGCAAGAAGTGGACTGAGGGGCGATCCCATTGGTAATCCGTCGTTTTGTTGATAGAATTTATTGTTAAACTCAAAGTAGTTGGTTTCCACACAAATTTTAAATAGATCGAATAAGTCTTTTTTAGTAACTGGGTTTATATTAGATTCGTCTAAAATATCTTCAATGATTTTAAGGCATTCTTTAATAGGTATATTGCTAAAGAGGCTTACTACGTCTAAAGATATGAACTGGCAATTGTGCGGTAGATTTATGTTTTTTATTTTATTTACAAGTTCGAGAGAATTTTTAACGCTATGCTTTGGGGAGAATTTAGTATGTTGTTTGAAAAGAAAGTTAAGTTTTTTGGCGAGTATTGTCGTTGGGGCGTTTATAAAAGAAACAACGGGACGTATGGGGATATTATCCTTGTGAATTTTAGGTTGTCCGTATAATGCAGGAGCCCTTGGATTCATCACCATTGCACTTCTTCTAGCGTATTTATTTGGAAATATTGATTGGCAATTATTTATTAGGTTGCGCACGTTTACTGAAATTTTGTCCGTTGGGTCCTTTTTTAAGATTTCAAAGTCTTCTGGTTTTAGGAATGCTTCTACTTTATTTAAGTAATCAATTTTGTTTAATATAACGACAGAATTCCCCTTATCCGCTTTAGTAATTGTGAGGTCGTTATTTTTAATTTTGGCTTTAATATCATTTAAAATTTCCGTTTCTTTTATATTGAATTTATTTTTATTTTTACTGGTTGATTCCAAAGTTTTTCTCAAGATATCCGCTGTTATTTGTTTAGGTAAGCCGTTATTTTTTATTTTAGACAGAGAAATTTCTGTGTCGATTGCCAAACATTCAATTTGTTTTTTAGTGATATCTGAATTTATTTTATATTTGAAGCCTTTATCTAGTAAATTTATTTCATCTTCTTCAAAAGTTTCGCCTGATAGGTTAATAGTTTTTATATAAAACTCCGTATTTGTATTAATTTGATATTCATTGACTTTTACATTTTTATTTTTAGATTCGACAAGTTTTTTAAGTTTATTTTCCTGAGTTTTGAATTTATCAGATATAATTCCTCCGATGTGTTCACGAGTATCGTAATCCAGGGTATCAAATTCCCATGGATGCAGTTTAAAAGTTAATTCCGAATGTAATACCTTGATGTAGTGAAGTATTGTGTCCCTTTTCCGACAACATTCCTTAGTCTCCTCCTTCAGCCATATCCTCTGCGCTCGATGCACAGTTTTTATGGCTGCCGAGGATTTGCTTTTGGTAGAAATATGCACGTACTTGGGGATCACGTTTAACTTCAAACACTCTTGGTTAAACCAAAGGTTACAACATTACACTAATTGGGGAAACTTTACTAGGGTAATAACCATCAATAATTTCTAACATTTTTACACAGAAATCAATTAAGAAATCAGTAATTGAAATTAAAATACCTACCTAGAAATAATATAAATGTATCGTCTGTAAGTGGGCTACCCACAGTTTGATAATGCCTTTAGAGGGCGAAACAGCTGTCACGCGTAATAATAATTACACAGCAGAACTTGTTTAAAAATAAACTGTTTTTATAAACCCAATAATAATATTATTGTATATATAAAAAAATAAAAATTGCCAAGATAATGTATATTTCCCACGTTAACTCGTCTAATTGCCGACAGATGGCGGTGCTTGTCCCGTTTAATTCGGCGCCGGTATCGCTAGCTTAGTGTTGGTGTTGCCAGGTTCCACAGTATTCCCCCGGCGCGTCGAGCGCGTCGCTAATAATTCGTCTAACGTCTCGTAGACTGCGAAGGTTTTTCATGTATAAAGGGATCATAAATTACCATTTACGGTTCATTTACCGTGCTTGGAGTAAACGACCCAATTCTTCCAAATACCTGTATCCATGTTTAATGGGAGTTTAAGGGAATGGCCGTAATTTGTCGGCTCCGGCTGCGTATATCTGCGTGAGCCGTGTATTTCGTGCGAGATTTATCTCCGACATTTTCCAAAGCTCTCGTTGATTCTTTCTATTGTGTTAGGAACTTTCACCAGGGAAATTGTGCGTAGGCAGTCAGCGACTAGGGACCCGCGTACACGGTATACACTACACACTACGAGACTTTTATCAACTTACATTTTAAATTTTGTACTTTTCTTCGCTGTGATACATAAATTTCGAATTAGACCAAGACGAACGAGTCAGCGTTTACTTTTCTTTACGATAGTTCTTTCTTGGATGCTTTCGGAACATTTTTAATAAAATTGTTGGCATTAACAATTATTATGTTGAACAATGTCACCATTATTAAAACGACACGACATCGCGGAAAGTACCTAACTGTGTACCTGGCACGAAAGTACCTATTAAATATTTTATTTCAAGGTGCCTTCCGAAAATTGAATGGTAACGTTTAAATTGAACATTTTTCTACAGGTAAAAAGTTCTGGGAAATCGCGTCGAGATGGTTATTTTTTTTTAAATGTCGCACAGCCTGAGTAGCAATGTAAATACGTTATTTTAAGAATAAAATAATCTTAACACTTTGACTGGGGGATGAGCTGAGAGAATATCAAAGGAAATAAGGTACCCACTGAATCAAGTCGCAGGAGTCATATTATGTAATCCGTTCTGGAAGCCATGTAGATTACCTTACAAGGCACGCCAGTTTCTGGGCGAAACATTCCATAAAACAAAACAAAGTACTCTACAAAAAGGTTACAAAAAGGTCAGAGAGTTTACCAAAATTAATAAATTCAAATTCTGTTGGATCAAAAATTGCAAAATTTATGTAAGACTTAATGAAAACACAAATCACCATTGCATAAATAATTATAATGATCTAGAAAAACTAAAAACATACAATATTTCCATCAACTAACTTTCCAGCAACTTTATATTAACTGCACTATATACTTAATACAATGGAATCTTTAGAATTATACTATCAAAACTTAAGAGGCCTTAGAACCAAGACACATATTTTTCTTCAAAATGTATTATTAAACAACTATGACATTATATGTCTCAGTGAAACATGGCTTAACAATTCAATCTTTAATGAGGAACTTTTCGATCCACGGTACCATATTTACAGACGAGATAGAGATTATCATAACCTCAATCAAAATCGCGGTGGTGGAGTTTTAATTGCAGTCAAAAGTAAATTAATTTCTGATCAAAAACTAGAATGGGATTCTGAAGCGGAAGACATATGGGTAACTATATCACTTCCTGGTAAAAAATTCACATATGTACTTCGTACATCCCACCTGACAATAAACATCTTATAAATATTACTTCTCACATAAACAAAGTATCACAGATTATGACGGATAACAATAATGACAGTTTCATTATAGTGGGAGACTACAACCTACCTCACTTACTTTGGTTACCAATAAATGACAACTGTGATTATATGTACACTGAACCCATCAATTCATTAAATCCCGCCCATTTTAACTTTATAGAATTTTTATCATTTAATAATCTGCAACAATATAACTCTCAGAGTAATAATATAAATAATCGCATTCTTGATTTAGCTCTAAGTAACATACAACTGAAAATTACTCACAATAACATTTCATTAGTACCAGAAGATGTTTATCATAAAACACTGCTAATTTCAATTCCTATTAAAAATAAAAATAAAAACCTGAAAACTAACACAAAGCAAGTATTACAATTTAGAAAAGCAGATTATTCAATGATAAACACAAAACTAAACGAAATTGATTGGGATCATAATCTGAACCATCTGAATACTCAATCCGCAACTGACGTCTTCTACAACATATTGAACAATATTAAAATAAATTACATACCAACTAAACCAGCAAAAAATTATAATTATCCGCCATGGTATACATCATCTCTCATAAAAATAATTAAAGAAAAAAATAAATATCATAAATATTTCAAAAAATTTCAAAATCCACGTGACTACCAAACGTTTTCACTCTTAAGATCTAGACAAAAACGAATTGCACAAGAACTCTACATTAATTATATACATACTGCTGAAAGTAACATGAATGGTAATCCTAAACTCTTCTGGAATCATTTCAATAATATGAAAAAAACACAATCGTCCCTTCCAAGGACGATGCATCTAGATGACAAAAAAGCTGAAAATGGCCAAGATGTATGTAATATTTTTATGGAATATTTCCAATCAGTTTACATAAAAGATAATAACCCACCAACATTTGACATACCAGAAAACACAAATAACATAAATATCACCACGGTTAAATTCACACGAGAAATAGTCTTAAAAGAAATAAAAGCTCTTGACATAAACACAAGCGCGGGGTGTGATGATATTCCGTCATACTTTATAGTTAATTGTGCTGAAACACTCGCTAAACCTCTCTGCATTATATATAATAAATCAATGAACGAAGGCACGGTACCTGAAATATGGAAAAGAGCATATGTAACACCAATCCACAAAAATGGCGAAAAAAATAATGTTAAAAATTATCGTCCGATTTCAAAACTAACAATATTCAGTAAGTTAATGGAAAAAATTGTTTACCAATACCTAAGTCCACAACTCAATCACATCATAACAACAAAACAACATGGTTTTACAAAAGGCAGAAATGTGGAAAGTAATCTCGTTCTTCTTACCGAATTCATTGTTGGTCACATGGACAATCGCACTCAAGTAGATATCATTTATACAGACTTTGCCAAAGCATTTGATAAAATTAATCAAAAATTACTACTAAGAAAACTTTGGGCATTAGGTATACGTGGTAATTTATTTCGTTGGGTTACATCTTATATACTTAACAGATCACAGGCAGTAGCAATAAAGGGCTTTGTATCAGACTTCAATCAAATTTCCTCAGGGATCCAACAGGGTTCACATCTCGGACCATTATTTTTCATTTTATATATTAATGATTTGGTCAATGTTGTAAAAAACTCTGAAATAGAATTATTTGCTGATGATGCTAAGCTATACAAGCCAATAAAAAGTCTAAACGATTGTATTAATTTACAACATGATTTAAACAATGTAGCTACCTATTGCCAACAAAATCAATTATTTCTAAATGTTTCAAAATGTCATCACATTGTCTTTTCCAGAAATAAAAATAAAACATTATTTAATTATTCTTTAAATAACATCAACATTGCAACAGTCTCAAATATTCGTGATCTTGGAATAACTCTTGATAATAAACTTCAATATAACCTTCATATACAACAAATCACAAATAAGGCTGCTAAAATGTTAGGTTTCATCATTAGAAACACAAAACTTTTTAATAACATCAATATCATTAAGCAACTCTACTTTGCCTACGTACGAAGTCATCTGGAGTTTGCATCAATTGTTTGGTCTCCATTCTATAAAATCCACATAAACAAAATCGAAGCAATTCAAAACAAATTCCTAAAATATCTCTGTTACAGGTCATTTGTAAGATTTAATAATTATACAGAGGCAGCTTCGTACTTTAAAATTGATTCATTAAGTGTACGAAGGCATCAAGCAGATGCTCTATTCCTATATAAATTAATTAATAATAATATTCAATGCCCAGAGTTGCTAAATAATATTAAATTTAATGTGCCTGCACGTTTAACACGGTCTTCTATCCTGTTTAAAATCGATCAAAGCAAAACGAACTGTAGACAAAATTCTTGCCTGAACAGAATATGTAATAATTACAATAACATATTATTCAATATCGACATCTTCAATTGCGAATTTACTAAATATAAAATGACCTTAAAAGAGTATTTCACTGATGTTTCTTGAATTGATGTTTCTGATGTTTATGTTTCTAGAATTTGTATATTTATAATCCTGTTATGGTATGATTTATATGCACAACATTGTCTTCTTATGGTTATAATATGATTTATATGCACAATATTGTTTGTATTCTTATGGTTACCAATATATCGATAATATTTTATTTTATATAAATTTTAGTTTTTTTTTTTCCCCTTTATTTTTGTTGTATTATTTTGTTCTATTATTTATACAATTCTTTTATTTTATATAATTATAACTTCACATTTCTGATAAATTTAATTATTTCTTCTAATACTGTCTTACGTAAAGTCACAAGGAGGAAATCCGTAATTGGTTTTATTTTGGCTATTTTACTTATGTACAATCTGTAAAAATGTAAACTGTTGATTTCTCAAAAATGAATAAATGAATAAAAATGAATAAATAGGCATTGACAGCTGGGAACACTGAAATCCATTTATCTATATACTTCACATAAATTTCATCTCATATTTTCCTTTATAAAGGTGGACTTTTTAAAAACCAACCCAATTTCTTAGTGAAGTAGGTACTAAATGGTAAACTTAAAATTATTCATAAGCTTTTCGTTAAAAACTTATGAATAATTATTTGTTTGGGCCTGTACAGTGTACATACGGAATACGAATGTGAATAAATTGTTACAATAAAAACACAATTCTTCTAAGAAAGACGATTACAATATTGTATCGGTGATTCAATCCAATATTGTATTTAAGCCTTTCTTGAAATAATTGAGTTTTTGCATGGAGAAAACTATTTATTCATGTTCTTAGTGCGTTACGTTCCTACGGGCGCAAACCAAAAACTCTAATAAAGGGGGTTTGCTAGATGCTTACATTTTAACTATTTATGATCAACGTATTACCTACTAGAATCTTAAATGTTTCCAAAGGGATCCCTCAATGGATGTAAGTTAATTATATTTAAGATTAATAAAAACAGAACCTTACCATTAAAATATTTTAATTTTTTTATAAATTGTTTACTATAAAATTATAGATTTAATTTTTCTAGACGTTGAATTAGTAACTTCCCGAGGGGTCCCTTTAGAAACATTTAAGATTTTATTAATACGGCCATCAGAAATAATAAAAATAAATCCCCACGGAAATATCGATTTTCTAGGCCTGCTAGGACAAAGTCGACCGTAAGTCCGTCCATTACGACGGGCCGTGCGCCGAATATTGATTTTACACGACTTCATCACTTATGTCGTTAAGATTCCCACTTTATTTTAAAGATTTGTTAGCGCCAATTCCGCAGGTCTGTTCAATACAACTATAATACTACAATATTTTTGTGCACGGCTGCTTCACTTACGTCGTTAAGATTCTGGATTTAATTTAACATTTTAAAGCATAACTTTGAAAAGTTTTTATTTTAATAGTAAAATTAAATTTGAGCCATTTAAGAACGAGCAGATTATGAATAATTTAAAGTTATATATTGCTGAATTTTCTTACACGGTATAAATGTTATGAATTAGTTTTCTATACGTAATATGATACACGAAAAAATAAAGAAGGGGTAGGCAAGATATGAAGGTTGGCAGTTATTTACAATATTTGGCAGGCGAGTATGGGTACCGTCGCCCCAGGAACCATTCATTGTATAATCAACACCTCTGCCATAGGTCACCCAGAACGGTTCGCTACATTTGGTGACTTAGCACGGGTTTCCGGGTTCACGTGAAAGTGGGGTAAACTGCCCTCGATACGCGGCTTGTATATTTTCTTGATTTAATCATACCTCGTACACCTGTAAATATTATTTTATTTCTTAATTATGTCACTTAGAAGCTAAACCATTAGGCGAACACATCTCTATTGTGTCCTTATTTTGAGTTACTATGAATGTAGGTATGTATACATTATTTCGTACTAACGATCATGCATGCAGGGACATTGGATGGTGTAGAATCGTTTTAAAAACAAATGCAACTTCTTTTTGCAAAAAAAATAGAGTCGTGACGTGTCCGGCTAAGGAGGTTTCCTCACACAGCCGTTGGCAAAGGTTGGGTCCCCTTCAATGGACACACTCACCCCCAAATTCCTACCAACCCCTCATACCCTTTTCCTTCCCAGATCTTTCGCTCCTTCTTTCCATTCCTTAAAAGACTCTTCACACAGCATCCCTAAAGATGACAATTGCCCTCAGGGTTTTCCCCTGTCCTGCGCGGAGTTAATACAAAATATTACAGGAACTAACTTCTAGGAAAAACCTAGTTTAAAATATAAAATTAGGTCAAGGGACAAAACAATTGAAACATTATAAATATGCTTTCGCCAGACATTTCCGTAACATTCACGTTACATTCCAGTCGATAAACTTTGCCTGGATTTTTCGGACAGGCAATTTATTTGGACACATAAATTGGCGAAAATGATTGATATGGAAAAGTGATGACTCGACACATTAGTTCCACATAACGCCGCTCCAGACAAAGTAATCATAATTTTAAGCCAGAAAGCATTGATATACAATGTAATGGAAGAGAACTTTCATTGAAATTATGGGTACCTCCTTGTACTTGGCATGACACGACGGTAGGAGACTTCAATGAATATTCAAAAATACCGCGAAAACACATTTTTTACTTTTGTATTTTCCTATTGTGCTTTGGTTGATCGAATAGTTTGAATCGTTTTATTAAAAGTTTATGCCTTGTTGCGCTTCAAACGCTTACACGTCGAAAAGAACATTAATTTAACTAATTATTAAACAGAAATTCCATAACAGGTTTGACGCACGTAGGTACTCTACCTACATACAAAATCACACACTTCACCACAATCTACACATGTACCGACGCTGTAACGTTGTCTCAGTACGAAGGAGCCCAAAAATTAATCAGAATAATACTTTTGACTGAAAAAAATTCACATCATACAATCAATAGCATATTTCCTTGCATTTTATAGGTTTGGCTTCCACCTTTTTGGCTATTTTTGACTCTGTATAGGGCAATTCAGCAGTTTGGTTGTGAAGAAGTGGTCAAGCCAACTTTAAAGAGAAGATTTGAGGACTGTAAATTATAGCTTCTTTTAGTCTTTCAACTATTCCGTTGAAAGGTTTTTGATTATATTTATTTATTTATTCACGCCTTGAAACCTTTGAAGAATGTAGGTATACATTGGTTTAGGTAAGTTGTTCAGGAGTATAATAATAAGTGTGCAGTACATAACATAATAAACTGAGCATGAACCATATATGCAGGTACAACACATGTTATCATAGACAGTTCCTTTGTACAAAGGAGTTCAATAATACATTTTTTAAACTAACAGGATAAGTACTTAAGGTATTAAGAAAGTAGTTAGAGCGCCATGTGAAGTAACTCTCTTGATATTTTTAAACTTAAACATGAACAGTTTGTTGTAAAGCTTGTTTATATTTAGCAAACCTTTATTACGCAAGATTGTGTGTTTTGATAGACAAATTAATTCTGCGACAAACGGTGTATATAAGATATTTTTTTGAATTTTTGCAGCTAATGTCATCTCATTGACGTCGTAAGGTCTGTTTTCTAAGAAATTTTCTCAATCTTTCCGATCAGGTTAAAATATGGTCGTTTTGCCGATGTCATCTTCATACCTGATAAGCGCCATTTCTTGGATTCAAAATACGAAAATTCGAATACTTGATCTTTTTAAGCGCTGAATTGTTGAGTTGACCCTTACCCGAGTCTGGTCGATAGGGTTTTATGACGTCACTTTTGAATGTAAAAAGCATTCCTGTGTATGCTAAATAAATGCCAAAAAGGCATATTATGTATATGTATGCGTGCGGTGTTAATGGCATGCCTAAGGGCACGGAGCGACCCTTATTTTATCTGCAATCGCCCGCTCTTTGCCATCCAAGTATTCAAATTAATATCAACACTTTACGAATATAAGTCATCATTATGACCCCCGAGGTTGCTTCATTTGTGCTTGTTCAGAGATATACGAGTATTTTCCTAGGCAGAAATTACTTTTTTATGAATAGGCATATAATGTTGTTATGGATTGTAGCACGCGCTTTATTCCCCTGGGGATGAACAGTGATCTTCAGAAAGAAGAACCTTTATTCCCCTGGGGATGAACAGTAATCTTCAGAAAGAAGAACCTTTATGAATGAATAATATTGTCTTTTAATTTTGTATAAAAACTGGAAAGAATTACGTAGGTACATTTAATATAAAATAAGCAAAATGATGACGACAGAGAAAAAATAAACTTTGATATCTGAACCATAATATTATGGGTTACAAATTTGAATTGTACCGTGTTGAAGGGTGAGGCTCTGGACTATACTCCAGAGGTCGCGGGTTCAAATTCCGGCGTGCGAAAGTAATTTTAATTTAATTCATTTCTGTTCTTTTAAATTTAACTCATTAAAAATAATATATTAGCGTATTTGCGGCATGTTCCGGAGTGGAAGATACGTGCTATCAACACCGCCCTGGAGAAAGACAACAAACTCGGAATGGAAATGTTGCTCGAAATGGCTTTAGTAGTATTTGGTTAATATATCAGTCGATCAAAAAATACGACTCTTATTGCATGACCTAAGTTACCGAACGATGTCGCAATTTTTTTTACACTTTATTTGTTCCTCAAAAAATCTGTTTTAGAAAAACTCTTAGTTAACAGGTATTACCGGTGCAACACGACATATTTTTTAATCAATATATAAGATTTCTACGTAACATTACGTAAAACAATGACAGACGACTGATGTCAAATAATGCCCGCCATCTTAAATTGCATGCTAATCGGTACCAAAATAAAACACGACCCTTTTTTCATCACGAATCCATAATACAAGACGATCCTTAAGGAAAACTGGACTAAAAATATTGTGTACAGCTCCCATTAGGTGAATTTTTCTCAGTGGGTTAAGGACTTACCCCAACCATTTCCTGGGTTCCAACTATTAAGACCCTTGCTTTAAAATAGCAGTACCATAGTTCCACTAGTTACGGGTCGCTTTTGAGCGGTATCACATAAAAAAGATAAGTAACGGATCACGCGGTTAGCTGGGCACTAATTCTACCACGAATAAGAAAAGTGGAGTTTAACGAGAGAGAGGGGCCCTCCCTAATTTCAGATAAAAAGCAATGATCTGTCTCAGGGTGACCTAATGACCGTTTAATAGCGGTCCAGCCTGGCTCACTGTCCACTAACCAGTGGACACCCTGACACAATAGTGGGACAGGATAACTACACTGTATCCCGTGTAGTAAGGATGAGTATCTTATTGACGGTATCAACTCACGGGTCAGAAGAATATATAAAATACGAAAAACAGTTTTATAAGTAAGGAGAAACTCTCATTTGCGATTGCCCATTTAACGACTGCCTTATAAGCTGAAGTTATAAAATCTCCAAAGAAAGTAAAAGAGTGTTAAATTTAAGTGCGCACTTAAAGTCTATTTACAAATAAGCTAAATTCAAGCTTAATGTCGACTAAATGGCGTTATATTTTGCGGTGCAACATTGCAAAAAGGTTTATCGCGGTTGCTGGATGCGGATAATCTTATTTTAATTATTAAACGCTTATTATTAACAGGATGTAGGATAATTTTAAGATTCTCCTGGGAATAATGTTGTTGATGTGTTGAGTCAGTCATTATTACTTCCAACAAGCCAAGCTACATACTATGGTTAGCGTGATCGGTAATAATGTTTCCTGTAAAAATGTTCCCTACCATAATGTCCCCGGTCAAAACGTTCCCTGCCAACAAGTTCATAGTTTAATCGAACAGTAGGTTTTAAGCTCTCGCATTCCCGATTTCTACCGCTTGATAACATATTTTATTTTATTTCATCTCGTCGAATTTAATGTTTCAAAGACCCAATCCTGTCTGATTACGTCTAAAAGGGATCCAAATGATAATCTAGTCTCCTTCAACGGAAGCAATCTTCCGAACAGGCCTTCCATTGATATGCTTGGTGCAACTATAAGTGACCAGCTCAGGTACGGGGGCTCCATCGAAGCCAGAGTAAAGTTGGCCTCTCAGAAGCTGGGCGTACTGTACAGGGCCCGCAGATACTTTAATAGTACACAACTGCTGACCCTGTACAAATCGCAAGTGCGCCCTACTGTCGAATTTGGCAGCCATCTCTGGTCCGGAGCCCCTAAATACCTGAAAAAAACCCTTGACTCTGTGCAGAAACGGGCGGTCCGTTTGATAGATTCCCCAATCTTAACCAACGGACTGCATTCTTTAGAGCACAGTCGTCAGGTAGGTATACTGTCCTTGTTCTATCGGTATTACAATGAAAGATGCTCTGAGGAACTAGCGTCATTGATCCCTTCGGCACCGGTGCGTATTCGGGATACACGCCAAACGCGCGCCCAACATTTGTACACGGTTGACATTTGTCACATGAGAACGGGTCGCTTCTACGATTCGTTCTTAAGTTCAACAGCTCGGCTGTGGAACGAGCTACCGGCCTCTGTGTTTCCTCCCTCCTACAACATGGGACTCTTCAAGACCCATGTTCACTCCTTCCTCTCCACAAAAAGACCCTCCACACAGCATCCCCAAAGATGACATAGGCCCTGAGGGAAATTATTTTCTTCAGGGCCTCATGTGTGGAGTTAATATAAAAAAAAAAATTATCTTCAACACTTCAGTTTTTTAGTACCAAAATAAATATATGTTATTTTTGAAGGTTATCTATACATATTCAATTATATAAAATTCAAAGTAAGCTCCGCAAATTATTAAAATACGTTTTTTCTGTTATTTACTATGTTAAAGGTGTGAAAAAATTCACAGTGTATCTTTAAGTGCAATTAAAGCATTCGTCGAGAGATTTTTGTTCTATTTTCAATATTTACGATTAATTATTATCGTTTTATAATATTAGCGTGCTCCCTTTAACATTCGTATTTACATATCTCACTTTCAAACCATCTTTGAACGTTAACACAGAGCCTTAAGTTAGGTTAGGTTAGGACATAATGAGTCTTTTGACTGACGGTGCCCATACAATGTCATTTTACATATATCTAATTGGGAAAATTTTGGAGAGGAACATTATTACTGAGAACATTTTGACAGGGAACATTTTTACCGGTCTTGTGGCAGATGCATTGATGTAATTTGGTCTATGGGCAGATGCTTAGGAATCGTACGATTTTCCTGAATTTTTGTTTCGTGAAATTAATTTGCGTGGGTTATTAATAAAAAAAAACTCTTTATTTTTTCTTTAAATGTTACCTTATTACAAATAAGTTCCAACTGTTAAACTGCTAGACAGCGGTTTATCACCCGGTTTTTAAAACACGATCTATATTAAAAATAATTAAGGTTAGTATATGATATTAAAACATTATTTTAACTATGAACATGAGATTATTAAAGAAAAACAGAACAACAACTGAATGTAGAATCATAAAGAAAAAAATGTATTTAAGTTCAAAAAAGTACAGAGAAAATCAGAAAATTGGTTAGTAAAAAAAATCTTTTTCATATAATAATACAATAGCGTCAATATTATTAAGAAAGAGTCATTTGAAGTTTGCATCAGTTGTATGGTCTCCATTTTATAAATTTAACATTAATACAATCGAAGCAATCCTTAAAATATCTTTGTTATAGGTCATTTGTAAGATGTAATAGTTATACATAGGCATCTTTATTATTTAGAAATGATTAATAAAGTGTACGACGGCATCACATAGATGCATTATTCCTGTTGCTAAATAAAAATCAATTTAATGTACCTGCGCGCTCCACACGCTCGTCTATTCTGTTCAAAGTAGATCAATACAAAGCAAATTGTAACAAAATTATTGCTTGCACAGACTATGTAATAACTACAATACCATCATATCAAAAGTGGACATTTTCAATTGCGAGTTTAACAAATATAAAAAGTCCATAAAAAGTACTACTCTGATATTTTACGAGTTTGTAACTTTTCTGTTGTTTATTTTTATAATTCTGTTATGAATTGAACTTATTTTATTTACATAAAATAATCTTATGGTTACCAATAAATGTCAACCGTGACTATTATTGGTAAACACATTGAAAAAGAGTTTTTATGAATTGTTATCATGAGTGCGTTTTTGTTGTTGTAGTTTTATATAATTCTGTATTGAATTTTATTAAAGTTATATAAATAAAAATACTTGGGGCACATTATTAATGAAGACCTATCGGACGATGGCGATATCGAACGACAAAGGAGAAGCCTAAGCATAGTGTCCAATATGATTGCCCGCAGATTTTGCAAATGCAGCAATACCGTTAAAAAAATACTATTCAACGCATTCTGTACTGGCCTGTATACGTGTGAGACATGGTGTCACTACCGAACTTGCTCGATGGAACGACTCCGAATTCAATACAATGACGCCTGTAGAATAATATTTGGATACCGACGATACAGCAGCGCATCGACGATGTTCACGGAACTAGGACTGCAAGGATTTGCCGGCCTGATGAGACACCGGGTCACTGGAGCCAGGATGCGGCTAATGGCCTCCGCCAACAAGTTGGTGACCGCAGCCTACCAGCACCAAGCGCCACTCCTGAGTGAGCGCTGGGCCCAAGCGCACTCAAGACCACACCCTGCATAGTTGTCCTTATTAGTAAATTTATTATATGTATTATACAATGTAAATCTATATGTATATTTATATGGGACGTGTGGGATTGCACTAACCTCCCCACATCCTGGAATAAAATATTATTATTATTATTATTATTATATCCTGTCTAATGCGATATCTTGTCTTAATATTACACCTTCAATAACACCATAAAAAGCTTCACAAACACGTTTTTTCACTTTTCATAAGGATTAAAAAAAAAAAAATTTTTCAAAAAAAAAATATATATTTTTACTATGTAGACTGTATCCCTTCATAAGGAGTAAATCCATGATTGGTTTATTTGGACTACACATGTATAAACTGTTGATTTCCCGAAAATATACAAAAAAAAAAATTTCCGCACTATACTCCTTCCGAAAATTTAATTATAAAATTGGGTAAAATATAATTTTTTTGACATTTTGTATTCTACGATTCTATGAGATACCTTATTTTGATATCTGGGAACATCAAGTCCATCGGTTGCAGTGGTTGAATGAGCATGCAGGTAACATTGTTTTTCTGTATTCAGATTGAGATACGTGCTAACTCACAGCGTTAAGCATATGATTTTTTTAAAATTAAAATATTACATAGTATATTTGTTACATTCGTTCTAAAGCTGTAGAGACTCTCAGTATCACCATTTAATCTCGAAACGTCGTTTGAAATGGCTTTCACGAGATTTCGACTACCTATATCTAATTCATCTCTCTTATTTAATCGATCATTTCGAAATCTCGATTACGTCCACCGCCAGTTATGAGACTTTTGAGAGTCATAGATTTTTATTATTATCCGCGTCTTTGGATAAGAGGAATCACTTGCCAGCATCCAGCATCCGGGACCAGTGATGGATGGACCTCCTTACGCGACGTATTATTGAGTTATCTTTCGACTCATTGATTCCGCCAACAACGCCTTGAAATGGAAAATCCAATTGAAAAGATTTATTCGAGTGATTTGTTCGGTGGGAACTACGATCGATTTGTTTAATGACGTTATTTTGACAAATTATGTATCCGTGTAGAAGACTGAAGAGAATACATATAAAAGTGCGTTGTAAACGTTTCCCTGGTTCCGAAGTAAGCTCAATTTTGCCTTATTTCTGGTGGAATTGATCAACAAATATAAATACCGAATTTTCTCGGCGAAATTCTGTTAAGAGTGTTGCTCAATATATTATGATTTAACCCTTTGAATGCCAGGGTATCTGACACGGTCGATCGATAAAACCCTATGTCTATACGAAGTTGACGAAATTCGTCATCTACGGTCAGATACAATTTCGACGGTCGGTGGAAAAAAAAAGCAGCCGATTTGAGCGCGGCCTCCCAGCTGTCAGATAAGCTGTCAATATTCACAACTTTTTTTAATAATTTCATTCGTCATTCGAAATAACTGGCTTATTCAAAAATGGAGGCGAACTAAACTAGAAATCGTACACACCATCCGATAAGCTTTATTAATTCATCTAAGACGCGATCGATTGATTCCGTTCTTGATTGGAGTGTTGTTAGTTATGGTTATGGCATAAGTAACTCATTTTTTAGTGTCATCGAGTACATGTGGACTGCCAATGTATTTATAGTTAAAATTTCGATTCAACAGTGTCAGTGTGGCTAATAAAGCCGTTTGATGATAAGGAATGTTATTTATCTACAAATACGTCTACAGATACGCCATCTTATAACAATTTCCTTTTATATTTATTGTCAATATCGGTTCGGATATAGCGCAACTGTGCTCGAGATATTGATGTAAAATCGTTGGAAGTTAAGTCTATTAATGATAATGTTAATTTTAAATGTTATCAATTTGATCGCGCCAGTCCCCTGTATTAAAACGACAATCGCTCACCGTTGGCCGGCTGATACATACCTAATGGCCGGCTGGTAGATTCTGTGTTTATAGGTTTTTTATTTTTTTTTAATTTGAGACACAAACAGGACATTTAAAGTAGATTCTTGTATAGTATAAAATAAATTTACATACAAACATAAATGTCCCTAGACTAATGTGTCTGCAGCAATCGCATTTGCACATTCACTGTCAAAAAAATATCATTATTTTTTTATACAAAGCTTAAAATTACAGAAATTATAAGACATAATAATTTTAAAAATATGTTTAAATTAGGTATATAATAGAAAATATCAAACTATCAAAAATCAACAAACAATATTTGTTTTTTATTTACCTTCTTTTTTTTTTTAGGTACAGAAATCGTGGAGATATCTCATGAAACAAGTTATATTATTTACGAAAATATCGATGCAAGAATGTTTTTTAGCAATATCGTTGTATGATCGAGACATTCTAGACATAGGATTAAAATAACCAGTGTTATTGGTAAAAATATGTTAAAATATGTTAAGGTTTCTAGTGAATTTGGGCCTGGCGTTTAACTTGATTAGATGCATTAAGCATTAAGAGGTCATTTATGTTTTGTCTTTTAACTAAAATTTTGAAATATGTAAGTCTTTGTTCGTAACCGTCTAGTAGATGGTAGACACCTGATCGATAAGACAAAATCCGTCTAAATTTTCTTTGGACAGCTTCAAGTCTCGATACCTGTGTGATATAATGTGGATTCCAGACTGTTGACCCATACTCAAGAACACTGCGGATTAACGAATTGAATATAATTATTAGGCTATTAGAATTCTTGAACAGTTTAGTTGATCTTACAATAAAACCAAGTAATTTATTTGATTTACTTACAATGTATTCAATGTGTTGGTTGAACGTTAGTTTGTTGTCGAATATAATTCCCAAATCTTTGATCGATTCAACTGTTTCCAGATTGTGACCACATATGCTTTATGAATATAGGGTTTTGTTGGTGTTTTTAGTGAAATTTATAACTTTGCACTTAGCTATATTCTGTTCCATTTCGTTGTCAACACACCAAGCAGATAAAGTGTTAAGGTCTTGTTGTAAGAGTTCACAATCTACCATAAATTTAATTACTTTATATAACTTGAGGTCGTCAGCATATAGAGAAAAGTTACAGCGGGGTTTAAATGTAAGGTCGTTAATAAAAATTAAGAAAAGCAAAGTTCCAAGGTGCGATCCTTGTGGTACGCTTGACGTAAGAAAGATTGGGGAAGAGTTAAAACCATTAACAGTAGGAATACAAAAAAATAACAACACTATAAGGTCTCTATAGGGTATCGGGGGTAGTACCAACTTCGGGAGGTGATTCTATACTATACGATGGTAGAAGTAAAAAAGATAAATAATTATCAGAAATGGGGTATTTTCGCAAACTATGAGTACCGTTAAAAACGTATGAAAGATAAGTAATTTTACTATTTTGACATCGAAAATTATCTAAAACCACACATTTCGAAAAGGTTCCAACTGGCTATAACGTCGTTATGACATAAAAACGTCAATGCCTGACTGTCATCAACCTCGAACGGCATGATGTCAACCCCGCCAAATCCACGAATAAAAACAAACATGTCGTTTTGGCAGCAAATTGAATATGATACATTTTAAATGGTTTTAGAAAATATATTCATCGACATAAAAATAAAATAAGAATACCAATAATATCGTAACTTTTATCGAGAATAAAAAAACAGTGAAAATAACCTATTAGGTACGTTGTTTTTATAATTTTTTTTTTATTTTCCCGTATAAATAGTTCAAATGTTTTTTTTATCCAAAACCTACCTTATAACGTCAAAGTTTCGAAAAAAGATATAAATCTTTTTTACTAAACTTGTACTATCACGTATAATCACTTCCCAAAGTTTGTGCATTTTACTCCCGGACAACCTGTATTTAAAGTTATAAATAAAGGATAGTAGTTTTTGAAATTTTGGGTACTCCTCTTGGCAATGGAAATGTTGGAAATCAGCATAGACCACACTTCTAGGGATAATCTGTTCTGTGGTGTAGATGGATGTTGGAGGAATGGAATCTTTATTCAATGCTTAACTTTGTAAACTTGAACCCGACACTTCTCAGTGATATTTTATGTTGACAACGGTATTAAATTTCTTTCCCAGAATCGAGGTTATGGCGCGGTATAGCGCGGCGTCGTAAATATGTGTAACTTGCAAAGGTTTTATTATTATTATTTTATTATCGCACACAAGTGCGTTCCTGTCTGAACAAAAGGTGAAGAACAGAGCGGTTTATAGTCCAGTCAGCCTGTGTCGTAGAACACCATTTAGACCAACTAAATAGTATAAAGCTAATTTTTTCCCCATCGACTACTACCATTTAGACAAGTGTTTAGAAAAAAGTCCCCGCCCCTACCCCCCTTGCTTCCCCCCCTGTGCCACCCCAAACATGAAAAGTGTAAGGGTTTCGTAAATCGCGTCTATCTCAATTATTAAACAACATATCGGATTGGAATTTTTTTATTCTCTTTGCTGTAACATTTTCTACAAAAAAGGTTCAGTTAACTTTCGTCGTAACTTTTACCGTTTGTTTGTAATTCGTATGATAAGGTAAAAATTTGTATATTTTTTGGCACATAATTTTATATTTTGTCACAGAACTTTTCAGGCCGACATTTTATGAAAAAATATTTCCTACAAAAGTTGTAGCCCCTGTTATTACCTTTAAAATGACATATTTTAATGTGTACTTTATGGCTAGGAAACGCCAAATATCATTTTTTACCGGTATCTGGACGGACATGACCATAGAGCAGACATTAATGCGATCATCAAAATCCATAGGTGGCCTTACTCATGGACGAGGATTAAGCGAGAGGACGCTAACCAAGTTCATTGCTTGCGCTCCTGCATCCCTACAAATTTGTGAGGCTTTCGAGAAGTTCTCTGGCTGCTTGACTCAGTTTAACGAACAGCACACTGAACTTAGATGCAGTAGAAGAGAAAGGGACTTGCAAGATATTAATAAATTTCTCGGGTGGCTGCGTATCCATAATCCTTTCCGACAGAGCAACGATTTAATTTCTTTATCCTCTGGTCTAGTAGTGACAAGTTCGGGTGTAAACTGCGATGAAGCGTATGATGTAGGAATCAAATGCTTGAAAGACATCGAAGGAAATAATTTTGCAGATGTTAAATTGAAAAGAAAAAATAAAGTTAAAACTATAGGCTCCGTAGTAAGTGGTATAAATGTGAGATCTGAAGAAGTGCCAATTAATCCTGATCAGCTGTTTAATAGGGTTATATGTATGTCTCAAGGAACAAATAATCTCAAACAATACTTCAACTATGAACTTAGCCCATACCCTTTGTCTTTATTTGAAAACAATAAAATGATAAGAAAGGGAACTAAATCAAGTCTTATGAAAATATTTGAAAAGTGGACAGTTAGCAACGAAGTTTTTAAAAATTTGCCCCCAAAAATATATGTAGTAGATGGAGGGTATCTTTTGCACAGTGTTATTTGGCCTGACAAAGTAACATATAGCAGCATCATAGAGAAGTATGTTGATACTGTAATGAAACGGTATGGGAAAGATTGTCATGTTGTGTTCAATGGGTATCCTGACTATCCCACCACAAAAGGGGTCGAACATATGCGGAGAAGTAAAAAAACATCTCTAGAAATGAAATTCAACGTTAATATGGAATGCTCTGTGAAGCAAAATGAATTTTTGGCAAATCCAAAAAACAAAAGCCAGCTTATTGAACAGCTCTCTCAGAAGCTTAATGAAGAAAAAATTCCAACCATTGTGGCGGAGGAAGATGCAGATACTAAAGTGGTCGGAAGAGCAATAGATGTCTCCCAGATTCAAAGTGGGAGGCCTGTAGTTGTTGTCGGACAGGATACTGATCTTTTCGTTCTATTGTTAGGGCTACCACAGTGTCAAAATGTGCAACTGTTCTTTCACAAACCCTCTGGCACACCATCAACGTATGACATCAGCAAGATTCGTGAAGAGATTGGTGATATGAAGGATGTGGTATTATTTTTGCATGCTATCACAGGATGTGATACCACATCTTATTTATTTGGCAAAGGCAAAATTAACGCGTACAAATTGCTAAGTTCATCAAATGATCTCCGCTCAAAAGTTTTACAGTTTTATGAAAAACAGGCAGACAAAAATATTCTCAAAGAGGTAGGAGAGGCTTTTGTCTTGAAACTATATGGATGCACAAGGTCTGCAAGTCTGAATGACAGTAGATATTCAATCTACCTTAAAGCTGTTGCAAAAATGTCATTAAAATCCAAATTTAAAATGGCGTCCCTCCCTCCAACATCTGATGCTGCTGAACAACACGCCTATCGAACATACTATCAGATTCAAAAATGGATTGGAGATAAGGAAATCAGCGCTACGGACTGGGGATGGATTTTAACAGACAACATGCTGTACCCAGTGCACTCAAAAAAACCACCGGCACCTGAAGAAGTTATAAACTTAGTTTCCTGCAACTGCAAAAAGGCTTGCAAAAATAATTGTAGCTGCTTTAAAGCATCACTTGATTGCACAGAAATGTGCGGGAGCTGTGGTGGATCATGCAGCAATGTAACTTTGGTTGAAGTCGAGGAAAATGAAGAACCTCTCATGGAAGTTTAGGATATGATCAAATTAAGATACCGCAATTATTTTGTTCTAAAATAACATCTTTAAAAAATATTACATGCATTTTCAAACCAAAAACTATTTAAAATACCTATTTTCGCTGTATACAAGGACTTATTTGAAACAAATTTAAAAAGTGGGGAATTTAGGTTTCACCGAGACTCGATTAATTTTATTTATGGAAAATGCAATAGTGTACCTTGAAGATAAAAAACACTATCACTATACAACAATATCTGCATTGCAACGCCGCGCCGGCCGGCCCCACATCGACCGAACCCGCCATGATAATCTCGCTGGATCTCCAACAAAGTAAGTACTATTTTATATCATTTTAAAGGTAATAATAGGGGCTACAACTTTTGTAGGAAATATTTTTTCATAAAATGTCGGCCTGAAAAGTTCTGTGACAAAATGTTAAATTATGTGCCAAAAAATTTACAAATTTTTACCTTATCATACGAATTACAAACAAACGGTAAAAGTTACGAAGAAAGTTAACTGAGCTTTTTTTGTAGAAAACGTTACAGCAAAGAGAATAAGAAAAATTGCAATCCGATATGTTGTTTAGTAATTGAGATAGACGCGATTTACGAAACCCTTACACTTTTCATGTTTGGGGGGGCACAGGGGGGGAGGCAAGAGGGGTAGGGGCGGGGACTTTTTGCTAAACACTTGTCTAGATGATAGTAGTCGATGGGGAAAAAACTAGCTTTATACTATTTAGTTACATATAAAAACACAGGCTGACTGGACTATTACTGGAAATATGCCTAGAACAGGAATAAAAGATACATTCATTTGATTATTAAATAAATCAGATTTAATCGGATTAAATCGTAATGTTATTATTTAGGGTTTTATAATTTCCTATTGATATTGCACATATAAAATTTCAATAAAATTCAAGCTCTTCTCAAATGTAATGATTCTTTTTCAACGATGTCTATGACCATAAACGCATTAGACAAGAAGCTGATATTTCCATTTTATTAAAACGTAATACAAAGACAAAAGAGAATATATATATATTTTTTTTTTTTTTTTATTTATTTATTAAGTTAAAAGAAATTTACATTTCACTTTCTTAACTTAAATAAATAGTTTTCTAATATTGTTCTAATAACTTAAGATTAAAAAGTTTTTTTTAAACACATTTATACTCTCCGTTTTAAGTTTATCTGGAAGGAGATTGTATATTTTTACACCCTCGTGGCCAATGCCTCTTTTGCCACTTTCAGTCCTTACAGCATGTGTGTACAATTTGTTATGTTGCCTAGTATAATGTTCGTGTACTTGTGACGTTTGTTTAAATGTTGTGTTTTTGTGTATAAGTCCATTTTGGATTTTGTAGATTAGGAGGCATATGTTGTATTCGTACAATTTTCTTATTTTCAAGAGTTTCATTTCCTGATACAGTTTTTTTGTGGGAGTGTCCGGGTTATAATTGAATAGTTTTTTAATAACTTTGTTCTGTATTGTTTGTAAATCATTTAGGTATGTAATGTATGTGTTACCCCATATTTCTATTAAATAATTTAGATGGGACTGGATTAAACTGAAGTATAAGCCCCTCTTTACCTCCGTTGGTAGGAGATGGGCAATTCTACCAAATACACCAATTAGTGGGATGATTTTTGCTTTTAATTTTTCTACGTGTTGTTTAAATGTCAGATATTTATCAATATGTAAGCCAAGGTATTTTTCGCTATCTAGAATAAGCAAGTCCCTTTCTTCTATTTGTAGAGGTTTATGCTGTGTTATGATTATGTTTATGCTTTATGGTTTATTTTTAACGCTGCAGATCTGTTTGTAAATACAATTGAGGCTTATTTTGTATATTACATCACTATTCAAAATAATCGGCCTATTTGGAAACCAATGGTTTCTTCGTCCTTATAATATATGCAAAGTGATATTCATTAAATTAAAACGACGCCACAAGGTAAATTTGGAATTATTCAAGAAAAAGAATTCGTCCATTATCAAAACCTACACATGAAATCGTATTAAAGCCTTAAAGAAGAACAGTAAATTTGATATCAATTCGAGCTCCGATGCCGAAGAAGTCACTTTACCGTTTTATTTAATATAGAAACCTTCTTGACTTTCTAAAATCTTTTAGATCGTTCGTCTTTTTACCGCTTCATTTGACAAAAAGGTTTTAGTCAAATCTATTCTGGTAATCCTCAATCAAAAATCGGATTATATCGTATTATATTATATTCCATCCCTAGCGTCTGTGGCGTAACACCGTATCACCAACCCTCATGAGCCGTGTCTATGAAAATTAGGTCTAAAGTTTTTTATTGTACATATCTAAGCTTATTCGTACTGAATATATAATCAACCACCACAACACGGGCCTAGCTTGGTGGTTTTCATACCCAAAAACTGTAAAAAAAAAAATAAAAAAAAACACTGAATAAAGGAAAAAAAATCTGCTCGTGGTGTCATCGACAATGACTTCGTAGTAGAGCGGTAAGCTCTCTGGCTAAGGGCGCATTGGTAGGGGGTTGAAAACCCGACTGATAGATAATGAAACGTATTTTTAAGTAGTCGTTAAAGTTAAAACAACTATTTATTTTATTTTAAGAAAAAAACCTTTGTATATAGTTTTGCACCTAAGGCAACGAAATAGTTAATATTTGTCACAAAAACAGCAATCCGGAGGTCGCGGTTTCAAATCCCGGTTCGTGCAAGTAAATTTGCTTAATTTGTGATATTTCACAACTTATTCATTAAAAATAATATGTCGGATATTTGCGGCACAGTGCAGAGTGGGAGATACTCTCAGAATCGCCCTGGTATAAGACCACCACTCACAGATAGTTCAAATTTTGCTTGAAATGGCTTTACCCATGTTTGGTGACCAGATCTGAATAGCCAGGTATTTTCCCACATTTTCTTTCACATCTCCTTCCCCATCCCACTACTTTCAGCCTCACAACGTACCCCGATTGGAGATACAATAGTCTCACTGACTCCAGACGGTTGGGAGCAGTTGGGACTTTTGTGCTGTATTATGTTGTAAACTGCGCCTCCTCTCAACATAAGAGTTCCTAGTGAGACAGGCACAGCACACCACGAATGTAATGTTATTAATATAGATGGATTTAAAAAAAATGATGTGGATTTCCCACGTTTTAATGCGGATCGCATATGTTAGCTAGCTTCGGGAATTTTGTCGAACTGTTTTGTTTAACATTATTTCAATAATATTTTCCTGAACTGGCCGCATTTTTGTACAAACTCTCGTAACTGCTACTTCGCTATTTTTTTTCCAAATGTTTCTGGCTTTCACCCTTTAAGGCAAAATAGGTAGACTCGACCCGAAATTTGTCATTTTTTAGGCCAATTGCAGACGTATGGATACAAAAAAAACACAAATTGATTTCGGAAGATCTATATTTTATCTCCTAAAGCAAGACGTTAAATTTTGAAAAATAATATTATTTTCTTATCATAATAAAGGGTTACCGTTGGTCGATGCGCAGATTTGTTACATTTTCAAAGGCGAATTTGTATTTTACAACAAAATTTAAAATCATAAAATTAACAATCGATAAATTATCTACGAACAGTATGTAAGAATTCTGTTTTTACTTCAAATAAAATTGCCAATAAATAAATCCGAGCACGCGTTTTGTGACGATAATCCCTCAATTTGACTATTTATTTATCGTCTTTCAATTTGAGACGATGTATGAATGTGAATGAGGCAAGGAGTGTGTGCCAAGACCGAGTTGTTTGGCGGTCCGTCCTCTCTGCCTACCCCTGCGGGGAAACGGCGTGATGGTTAGTTAGTTAGTTAGTTAGTCTTTCAAATTGGTACGGTTTAGATATTTTTACAAAAATAATTTACTAAGACATTATTGAAACATTAGAAATAATTTATGACAAAAATAAATATGTTTAAAGTAAATAATAGAAATGAATTTCGATTCGCGTTTGTGCATTTTTACGAACTCGGCGCAAGACGAAATTTTGTCAGTCTCCACTCTCCACCGAAACAGCGTGGAGAACGGACGTCTGGTCCACGCCGATCTAGTTAATAACATTTTAAAGAAATTCCTCGCTTAAAAATGGGAAGGAAAATACCATTGGAAAAAAGTTTTATTAGAAAACACAAATTACGACATCAAAAACGTACGTGGGATATATATTTGCAGAAAAAAAAGTTAGTGATATTTATTTATCCTTGTACATTGTACGTACTTTATATGCTACAGAGTCGTTCAAACGAATCAGACAGAATATATTTTTTATAACATTTAGCGATAATTTTGTGTTGTTTAATTTCCAGGGAAAAGGATCAAGTATGGGACTATCAGGAGTTTATGTCTGTCATCGATGTTCCATGTATAAATGTTAAAAGTTATGCCAAAGAACATGAAACTGCTTGTGATTGGTTGTTTAAAAGTGCCACGAACCAAATGAATTTTGATTCGTGATGTGCGATTCAAATCATGTTTTTGTTCATAATTTCTATTCTATTGTCCAATTCACTATTACATTGGTATAATTCAACATATTTAATATTTTTTGTGTTACTTTTTGTCAGTTTCATAATGTCATATTGTGAATTGAGCCTCTTGTTTTAGGAAAAAAAAACGACGTTATTTTTGACATCTATGACACCTCTGATTTTTCAATTGAAAGTAACCTCGTGAATTTAATAACTTTTCAAAAATTAAACAATAGTCAGGTCTTTCTACCTCCGTTAACCATGAAAACAAATACATGAAAGCGATACAATATTATGCAATCTCGTAACTACATATGTAGGTAGGTACCGTAGAAAATAGTTGGAAATAAAACCTAGTTTTAATACAAATACTACTTCAGTTGTAAGGAATATACCCTATTTTCAATATCATCCGTATAAAATCAAGTAATACTTTAAAGATAAATATTAGAAATAAAACTTATTGGTAGTACCTATCGTACAAACGAATAAATATGTAAAACGAGAGATTTTTACTCACTTTTGTAATACCCATGTAAAATTAATTAAAAAAAAAAACAAATGAAAAACAATAATGAAAAAAAATAATTCATATATCTACCTATTTTGTATCTACTATGTCAACGCACTGCATTTGTATTTATTTATGTCTAAGCACTCCGACGTATGATTTACAAATATGTATGTTACTACTTATTAGGAAGAAAGCTAAAACCAAGAATTCAACAACAATAATTATTATTTCATCGGAACCATGCTGTAGGCTTCGTCAGCCGCGCGGGGTGTACGGCTCGCAGTAGAATGAATTCGGTCGTTCTAAAAACACTTCTTTTGACGAAATTTGAATTCTCTACCGCTGGTTAAGACGCCGTAAGGGTTTTCTAAGCCATCATTTTGTTTAAATTGACAAATTTCAAAAGTATGTGGAAGATTGGAGTCGAATTCAGACGAATGAGATGTTGAATTGAGGAGAAGCAATTTTGGATAAGGCTTGATAGAAGAGAGCATATTTGTTTAGAGAAGGGCAACCAAAAAATATGTGATCTAAAGTTCCCACGTCTAGACCATATAAGGTACAATCTGGGGAGTCAAGAACGTGAATTTTAAAAAAGTTGAGAACGAACGGAACAATGCCCAATCCTCATTCGAATAAGTGAGGTAATTTCTTTTTTGGAGAAATGGGGGAGTTGTTGAAACCAAGGTTTTGGTGGGATTTTCTCTTGTATAGAGGCATAGCAGGCTCCCTTGGATTGACTAGCAATGTGCCAATACTCTGACCAAACATTGCAGGATCTATCTTTGAGGATGGAAAAAATGTCAGATAAGGGAATGTGGTTTATGAGGGTAACAGTAGGGTTGGATTCTCCTTGTTTTGCCAAGGAGTTCGCAATATCATTATCCACGTTGCCAACATGTCCAGGAATCCAAATCATTGTTACGTTTTACCAGAGCTTTAAGCTGGAGAAAAACTTAATGGAGGCTATCAGCACTCAAATAAGGCGTACAAAGTGATTAATTGATTAAGTGGTTATTGTCAAATTTAAGCGGGTTCCACCGAGGCGCTAGCAGTAACAGATCTCAAAAATGACGTTTACTTAAGGGGCCGCATTCCAAATTTCTACCGATTTATAACAAGTTTCTCGTAACACTTTAAGTTTCTAAGTTCTTAAAAAAATATATGCTATTTTTCAAGATATTATCTGAATATGTGTAAGGCCGAAACGTTAATTACATAAAATTCCCTCGATAGAAAAAAATTGCAAAGTATGCTCCAAAAATTATTATTTACACATTTGTTTCTGTTATATTACAAGTTACAGGTATGAAAAAATTCAAATTGCTTCTTTAAATGCTACTTAAGATATTTCTAAAGAAATTTTTGCTGTATTGTTAATAAGTCATGTTTAATTAAATATTTTCACAACTGTCTCTTACGCTTATTGCTTTTAAATCACATTTATTATAGCGCGCTCGCTCCGACATGAAGATTAACCTATCTTTCATTGCAAAGCTCATTCGCCAACTCGAGGGCTTTGGGGGCAGACGTGTCGTTCAACGTTTTATGATATACAGACGTGCGATTACGTGCAAATATTTGAACCTATAAAGATAATTTTAAGCGTATATCAGTTCATAAATATTGTTTTTTCAAAGATGGGAAATAAGCGAAAGACATCTCGTATTCCAAAGAAAACAATATATCTCCAAAGGGTTCAACGCATGATAGGTGAGAAGAAAAAAGTACAATATTTGATTTACAAGCTTATATTTATTATAAACGATAATTTATTATAAACATTTGTAATTCATATTTTTATTTATGTATTGTGTAGTAAAAAGTTATAAAAATTATTATTTTATTTTTTTCAGAATATGATAAATGATAATTTATTATAAAAATTAATTATTATTTTTATTTCTCCCTCTATATTTTGTTATATATATGCACACATTATGTACTTCTTGTTTAGTATTAATTTGTACCCTGATGATCCTTAAGTAAAGCGAAACCGGTCGGTTCTTAAATTAATAAATATCGTGGTTTTAAAACAAAAAAGTATTTTATTTTATTAAATATGTCAAACCACAAAGTGATTGCTTTCTACAATAATACAATAATATAATTTAGTTCAGTGATGTTATTTTTTATGTCGGAAGGAGGCCCTGAAGAAAATAATTTAATGAAACTGCAGCAGAACAAAGGCTGTTGCTATATTGACGTTCATGGTATGTTTTGCTCAGATTGACGATAAGGTTTCCAGATCCGCATTTCGCTCGAAGCATGTTTAGGGTGATAAGTTTATAGTTTAGGGTTCTTTCAGAACCACCAATCTTTCATTTTGAGTGAATCTTGTGTTTGTGATTAAATTATATTTGAAAATTTAAACAAATAATATTTAGAGAAGTTAAAAATAAAATTGAAAGTTCACTGAAAGCTTAAACTATTAAAAGTAGTAATTTCATAAAAATGTAAATAAATAGAGCCCCTTTCACATTTTAGAATGTAATTTTATGTTGCTTACATGTTTTATTACTCTTTATAATTATTGAATTGTTTAAATGAATAAATAAATAATTACAAAAAAGTCTTCTGATTTGTAAGTCCTCAGGAAGCACTAAGGATCTTTCTATCTATCTTTATAATATAATAAATTTGATGAGCATAAAAATGTAAACGTGTATATAATTTATATAAATGTACAAAAGTAGATATTACACGTGTATAAATATTATATTGCGCATATTATACAAGATGTCGGGGGTAAAGTGCACAAACTTCGGGAGGTGATTCTAATTGATAGTACAAGTAAAAAAGAAAAAAAACTTTTTTTGGAATTCCAACGTTTTAAGATAGTTTTCGAGTAAAAAAGTTTAATTTTTTGTATAGAAAAAAAACAATTTCTTCTACGGAAAATAAATTTTTGTGGAAAAAATTTGGAAATTCGAATAATTTCCATTTCATTTTTACTTCTTCTAGCATTTAGAATAACCTCCTGAAGTTTGAGCACTTTACCCCCGGACACCCTATAAAGATAACCATATAAGAAAAACCTTATTGATGTAAAAATATATTTATTGATTTTATAAAAGTTATAAATTACTTTTATAAAAGTGAGAATAGTATTTTAGTAAAGTAAAGTAATTTTTATACCTATACAAATAACTTTCGTAAATGTTTTTTGTAAAATTAAAAAAAAATATAATTAATTAAATCCGTAATAAAACCCATATTTTGAGAACCATCTTCATTTCGACTTCGTTCTAATTTGCTCAGTGCTAACTAAAAATGGTTCTGTTTTTCTAAAATTGCAATAGATGTCGGTAATTTAATTTCGTTATTTAAATTATTAAATAATCCCCAAAATTATTCCTAATACGAATTCAGACACCTCTGTCGGATTCTTTTAACACTAAATATTGTTTATTTTGTGGGTGTTGCCCAAATCTAAATTCTTTACGCGGAAAGCGGGCCCTTAAGTAATTACGTACTCTAATATCACCGAAATATACGTAAATTGCATAATTTTATCAGTATGAACTGTTACATTCATCGAGCGATGGGGATGTTGAAATTATCAATTGATAATCTGAAATAGGTAAATAGTCTTATAAATAAATAGTGTTACATTCATCGAGCGATGGGGGATGTTGATATTATCAATTGATAATCTAAAATAGGTAAATAGTCTTGTAAGGTATTTTACGAGGAATTTTTAGCGGTTAGGACAGTTTTTTAAGCGGTGTTTGTCATAAATTCACAAGTAATGCATTGATTTCGGCAAAATAGATACAATTTAAAACTAGTATCCTTCTGACTGAAGTGGGGAACTTTATAAAAAAATCGACTCGTAAATAAGGCCGCCTAAAACATTTGACATTTTGAAAGCTCTCGATCACGCAGCGTACTTTTCTCTAATAAAATCATAGACAATACGTGTAATATTGCTTATATCTAGGATTACGACCTATATACGTATTATGTTCACATTCCAACTAAGCCAAGCATTAAATCTACCAATATATCGGGCCTATATAGGTTATTCTGATAAATACAGTTTTTTCGGTCAAGGACACAATTACGTATTTTTTTTTAAATCTGCTCAATAGTCTCTTTCCATATTATTACAATAAAAGGAATTTAATGTTCGGAAAGTAAGTCCATTACCCTCATTAACATCGAAGAAGTAACTTATGGTAAAGTGGCATTAAGATTATGGTGAGCTTTTCTTGTTCTGAAAGCCGCAGCCGAGGTTAGATAAGAAAGGGAGCGCGGAGTTAAACATTGCTTTGATGAATTTATAATGCCGACATTTCTATTGATATTCCGCTGGGGGGTTCGGGTTATTACCCGTTATTACGCACGATCCGGGTCCCCGAATATTACATTTTTATCCCTTCATTGATGTAAGATCATATTCATTTGAATATGTACATTGTGCATAATACTACAAATACGGAGGTCGCGGGTTCAAATCCAGGTGTGCTCGAGTAATTTTATTTACTTCATTCTATTCAAATAACTTCACTTTAAAACTTAATAGATGTTCACCCATAATTTTGTAATATTATTCATGTTAACTTGGTATACATTTTGCCCAGAGGAAGGAACGGTTGTTCGGAACCCGGTCGGCGTTAAGAGCGAAGCTTAATGCCAAATCACTATTTTGATTAATCTTTATAACGAATTGGTGTTATGAACATTATGAATATCAAAAAATATGCTTTAGATAAATTGAAGGTTTTCCTATGGTTTCGCTCGAGTAGAATACAAATAAAAAAATAAATTACTCAATAAAAAATATAAATGTAAACTACTAAAAAAAACATTTTTTTCAATAGAAATGTATGAACGCTTAAAGAAAACAACTTAAAAAAACAGTATTATAACTAAGATTATCTGTGACAGTTTCAATTGAATAACTTTTTTGCTTTCTTATAAAATTATTTACAAAATAAATAAATAAACAGTTTTGTGCTTAAAATCGAACGTTTCTAGACCCCGTTTGTCAAGTGATTTTAATGCCTTAATTACCTACGATATGAGGTATACCAAGAATATAGACATTTTTGGCTTTTAGCTTCCTCTTAACAATAAAAAAACATATTGGTTTACACAAAGTTATATTGTTTCATTTCATTAAAAATAATATACCTAAAGTATATTAGCGGTACGTTTCAGAGTGGAGAATACTCTCAGTATCTAAGTATGGTGAAAGTCCACCATTCAGAATTGAAACATGGCTTAAAGTGGTTTTAGCCGTGGTTAGTGTCCAGAACTCAATGACCAGGCACGTCCCACCTTCTCCTCTTCTTCACACTCCTGACGGTTGGGAGCAGTTGAGAATCTTGTGCGGTATTCACATAAAGAAGGCATTATTTTTATTTTACTATGGCAATATAACATACAATCAACATTTTGGAACACTTTCAGACGTAATATCGGTAATGCGTTCAATATTCTCAAAAAGTCGAGACAATTTAAATACTGATAAAGGAAAGTAGGTAAGCTATTTTAAAAATATCCACCATGAATTTATCAACTTATAAAGGAATGCAGGTTAGCTATTTTTTTAAATATTCAACGTAAAATTTTTCGTATGGGTCCCGATATGGGGATCGGTATGAAAAGTCGAATCGTGTATAGCAAGTATTACGAATTATCAAAAAGAGCATTAACAATATAATTTCTCTGTACGTAGGTACGAATGTGACATTTTTAATATTGGCACTCGTGTATGAATTAAGAATTTTTCATTGTATTTTTATTTATTGAAAACATTTGTACATAACTTAATAATTCATAACATATTCATTAATTAAAAAAATACATAATTTAAAATTCAACCAAGCGATAAATTATTATTTGAATTTGAAATGTGGTTCAGTAGAAACAAAATTCTTAATTTTCATCTTTGCAAGTTAAATTCCATAATTTTTCACAGATTGTTAGTTAGTTAATATAACGTTCGTTTAGAAATTGGAGAATAACATCTTTCCTGTGCTTTTCCTGGTGTTGTCTTAAAATTATTTGTGTTTGACAAGAATAAACGGTAACGTAGCAAGTTGAAAGTATTGGGATGCATCATAAATCGTATTTTTCTTGCGCAATACTCTGTTCTCTTGGAAAATACAATGTGAACTTTAGTATACTCTTGAACGATGGCTTTTAAAGTATAGGTAGTTGATATCCCAAGATATATATATACAGAGTGTAAGATAACGTACTTAACTTATTTTTAACAATGATTCCTGACATTGTTTGAAGTAAAAAAGTTAAATTTTGGAATCCGGTGACTTGTTCGATTTTTTTTTCAAAACGATACAATATTTTTTTCCACATGTTATCACTGGTCATTCAGCCGAGTAACCGCCAAACCCCTCACCCCGACCCTACTTGCGCAATACCTTCTGATTTTTTAATGTTTTAAGTTGATAAAAAAACATCAAAAGTGTCACGGGAGACCAAAATTCGCAAAAGGAGACATTACTCTAATAACGAGGGTTTGCTCGACGCTCACATTTTAATTATTTCTGATGAACATTTTACTAAAATCACAAATGTTTATAGAGGGATCCCTACAGATGCAAATTATTTATATTTAATATTAATAAACACAGGACCTTACCATTAAAATATTATAGGTAAAACGGTTTGAAAATTTTATAAAATGTCTGTCAACTATAAAATTAGTGGTAAGCACCAGATTTTATTTTTCCAAACGATGAATTAATAACTTTGAGTGATCCCTCTAAAAACGTTTCACATTTTGGTAATACGTTCGTCAGAAATAATTGAAATAAACACCACGGAAAGATCGATTTTCTATGCCTGCTAGGCCAAAGGTTACCGTAGGTCCATCCATCACGCCGGGCTGTGCGCCGAATATTGTTTTTACACGAGTTCATCACTTATGTCGTTAAGATTCCCACTTTATTTTGGAGGTTTGATGGGGCGAATTCAACCGCAGGTCTGTCCAATACGCACGGCCACGCATCGCATATTTTTGTGCAAGGCTGCTTCACTTACGTCGTTAAGATTCTAGGTTTATTTTAGGGTGTTGTCTCGTCTTAACATTTTTTACTCCAAATAATATCAGGAATCACCGGTCAAATACGACCTTAACCAGTGGCACATTCTTGGTCATGTTATTTACATTTCATGCATTTTATATTGCTAACATTTTAATGGCGCATACGAAGTAGCTTCTTCATACAACGCATACAGCACTTTTTTTAAGTTACAATAACGTTGCATATTTTAAAACGTTATTTGATTAAAATAAAATAAAAACTAAGATGAAATCAAATAAAATACAAAAATATAGGCAGTACATAATGAAAGAAATGGAAAAGTCCAATATTGTGAGGTACGGTTGTATACAATGATGTGTGTATTTTAATGGCATTGTATATTACTTTTTTGTAACGTTGCGAATGCAAATTTTCAAGGTTAGGAACGAATATTTGCATAATAGCTATATTCACTCTCTCTACTTATAATCGCGGTGTAATAGTGAAAAACTTGACTTATTACCACGGCTTAGGTATGATTGAATTGGTATAATACTGGGCTTAAGGCCGGTCTAACTAATCTATTATAATGTAATACAAAAAAAACTTTTCTGCACTATGAAGATTTCTAGAATAAAGTTTCCTAGATTTTCCACCCGACTTCGCACGAGATTTTATGTCATCTCCCAGAAGAATCTCCATAGCTTATAACTAAAATGACATAATGGCTGAATGTTTGCGTTCATAGAAAAAGATCGACAAATTGTCACAAGACAGAGAACAATTTTGACCATTCAATAGTTTTTTTTTCTTTATAGTTAATATTCTATTTTTATTGTCTATTTTATTTTTATTTATTCAAACGCTATACAATGGCTTTTACAATACAGTGATAATCGAATTACGAGCGTACAGTGGTGAACAGGATAATAAGAGCAATAAATTAAAGAACAATTAATGTGTAAACAAAAACACTATTGCAAGTGATGCAGTTATCAATAAGTGCAGTGAGACAATGCATAATTCAAAATAAATAAATACCAGTGTAAAAATAGTTGAACTACTTTGTATAAGACCTGTCATAAGTCGACGTATGAGTCAGTAGTGAGCTTATTGTTATTTCCGAAGGATAGGAAGAATTGGTAATATATCTTTGATAATATATATATAAAAAAACTACATTTTTAGAAAGACTCTCCCATCCTTCATAAAAAATCATGCATTTTCATAAACGTACTCGATATTAAAGTAAATATCTCATCGCATAAGAACACTGTCTTGTGTATTATTTCGATGGAATTCCCACTTTCCTTCGCATCCCGCCTCCTGTCTGAGAGCATCCCCCCAGGCTAGGGGGGTTGGGGGCCACTGCAGCCAGTATTTTCCTGATGCCACGGAACCGTATCGGATTATTGTCGTATCCCCGAGCAAATAATGTCTCTGTCCTGTCACGTGATGCGCTGATCGTGTGATGGTTGTACAACGGACATGATACTTCTTTGCGGCTGCAACCTCTACTGTAACTCACTGATAATATTATTTCAGAGTAGAAATGCTTGCACGACTTATCATTACACATAACATATGTTTAAACATGTGTTTTACTGGTGCTGTTTATTTATTGTACCTACTTGGTTTATACAGATGGTTCACTTGTTAGTGTGAAAATAAAGTTAAAAGACACTTAATTCGAAGAAGACAAAATTGTAGGCAAACTAGAAAAATCACGAAAATATATAATTGTACGATTTTTGACGCTGAAACTATTTATAAAATTTTTGCCTTAGGATCAAATAAAAATATTATTAGAGAGACGATCAGAAATTTAACTTTCAAATAACATCGTTAGTAGACTTCATTAGTGATTCAGATTTAGATATGTTAGGCAATATTCAAAACTGGTATATGCCTAACTCCTTAAAATAGGCCACAATAATCCCAATATTCAAAACAGAATTTCAGAACAGACAAATTTTCTGCAAATAACTACCGACCGATATCTTTACTTAGCACAATATCTAAACTCATATGAAAAGCGGTGAAACATAGACTCTTCAAGTTTCTTGAAGATAACAAAATACTATCGGATAACCAATCCGCAAAGGCAGGAGTACTTCAGATGCAATAGCCGCCCTCACAAAAATCGTTTCCCATAATCTCGACATTGGTCGCAAATTACTAGCTGTTTCTCGATCTCGCAAAAGCGTTTGATACGGTATCCCACCCCTTACTGCTTAAAAAACTTCAACAGATCGGAATAACAGGGGTACCCTACACTTGGTTTGAAAACTATCTTACAAACCGAACTCAAAAAACTCTTATCCACTCTGACAAAATACATATAAGCAAAAAATTGGCAATGTCCTACGGTGTGCCTCAAGGCAGTGTACTAGGACCAAATCTATTTCTTATATACATCAACTCACTATGTACGATGGATATCGGAGGTAAGATATTATCATTTGCCGATGATATAGTCTTAATATTTGAAGATGAAATATGGCAATTAGTTACTAAAAAAACTAATATTGTCATAATTAAAATTAAACATTGGCTAGACACAAACCTCCTCACACTTAATATCGACAAAACACAATATATGACAAATTCCATACGCAAACATAATTTTCTCAACAGCTGCCTTAAACCAATAATTTACTCGTGTTCACTCAATATACACTCTCCCAAAACCTCACCTAATATTAATTGCACATGTCCTACCCTTAAATTATCAAAGGAAGTTAAATATTTGGAAATAATCATAGATGACCAACTACGTTGGGAAGCACATATCAGTGACACAGTAAAAAGACTTCGTAGGCTCTGCCATATATTTTGCTCTCTTAGATCCATCTTAGACCTACAAACTCTAAGAAGTGTATATTTTGCCCCTTTTCAATCCATTGCAACATATGGTATTATGGGATGGCGTGGTTGCGATGAAACCGTCACTAATTCAATAATTACAGTGCAAAAACTAATGCTGAGAATTATATTTAAATGCCAACCTACCCACCCCTGGGTCTTAGATATTCGCCAACTATTCACTAAGACAAGCTTATCCTTCATAAGTAAAAATAACCAGCTGGTGGCTCCACAACATCAAGTACACACCCGCTTTTCAGCAAATCTGGGATGCGAGGTCCGAAAAACTAGAACCACATTCGCTCAACTACAATTCTGGTTCATCGCCCCTAAAATATACAACGCATTGAGCACCGATATAAAATCAACTAATAAGATATAATTTACTATAGGTGTTCAACGCTGGATATTTGAAAGGGGGCGAGAATTCTTTAAAGAATTTCTAAAGAATTTCTAAAACTATTTAAAAAAATAAATTAAAAAAATATATATTGTGTCTTCACCTGTATATTATTTTAACACTTTTTAATATATATTTTTTTTCACATTGTATAATTTGTATGACTACCATAACACGGGCATTAGCCTAGTATGGTAGTTGAAAATTGTAATATCAAAAAATCTATTAACAAAAACAAAAACAAAAAGTATAAATATATAAAGGATATAAAAAAGCAGTCCCTCATTCCCCGTTGATTTAATGCAAATTGAATAACCACTCGTGTAAAAGTACGGCGCCGAAATGACATAATGGTGAAAGCGAGAAATAATTGAGATTTTCATAAACGGTCATCCCTATCTGGGTTGTCTGTGGCGACCGGCCGGGGGCAGGGGTGTCAGGGTCGGGGGTAGCCCGGGGCAGGTGGGGACAGATCGGGACGCCGAGGGCGACAGTTGATTGTGGCGCTGTCTTGCCGCGATGATCCGCCTGCAAATTACTTGTGCGACCACGGACTAAATTGTGATTTACCGAGAATGATTAAATAATGACTGGGACTTATCAGTGACCGTGAAACCATTTGGTTGCCGAGTTATTAAATTCGGCGTTACTTGGGACCACCGCAGAAGGGACGCTGATCAAATAGCATACCATCCCATTTCGACGAACTCTCTCTTCTCTCAGATTCATGTACTTACATATATGTGTATTTTTACATGAAATACACGCGGTACTATTTTTGTAATATTATACGTAAGCATTCCCTAAGAATAAGCCTTTAACAGGTTAATAAATAAGGAAATTCATGTAAATGCCCTGGACGGCCGGGGTATTTGAATGCATAAAGTTTTTATAATTTTTTTTAAATATAGGATATTCGCACCTCTTCTAGAGTGCTGGAAACCATATCACCCGGTGAAAGGTCACCATTTATGATCGAATAGTTGTGGGTTACTTGTAAAGGCTTCAGCAAAGTTTATATACTCGTATACTGTCGTATAGGATATTTGCATCTCTTCCAGAGTGGTGGATACCGTGTCACCCGGTAAACGGTCACCATTTAGGATCGAACAGTTGCACGTTACTTGTAATGGCTTCAGCGAAGTTTATAAACTCGTATACTGTCGTATAGGATATTTGCATCTCTTCCAGAGTGGTGGATACCGTGTCACCCGGTAAACGGTCACCATTTAGGATCGAACAGTTGCACGTTACTTGTAATGGCTTCAGCGAAGTTTAGTGGCAGTAGAAGAAGAGACAGGATTTTTTTCAAACTCACTTCCTCTCCTCCTCTTTCCTCTCCCCGATTACTCAAGTCTCAAAACAATCCCCAAATTCAAGATGTAATCCACATACGCAGGGCGGTTGGGACTTTGTTGCGTTTTTCACCTCTAGTTTTGTTATCCGTGGTTAAATGCATGTTTTAAAGCTCCATAGCTCATGGTGCAAATTATATATCAACATTAACATAATATTTTAAAGAAATTCAATACTGAAAAGCCACTAAAATTTCATGATGTAATTAATGATTGGATTATTTGTATAGCGCCGTTTTCGTGAGAAAATCACCTCAAGGGCGCTTAACAACTAAACTTATGCATTTAATTTATTCCTATCACTTAGATGTAACTAATTACTTTTGGTTTATAAATACTTTTCATAGCTAGAGACTTAATCTAGTGATTATATTAGTGGTTAGTTTACAGATGCATGTCACAGGTATTTAGAATTGTTTATTAGAGTATTCTGTTGGATTTTTATTAGAAGGAATTTCACTTATCATTACAGAATCAAAATAACGTTTGCATTCATCCATAAGAATCCATTACAGTGTTTCACCTGAGAAATATTCCCCCATCCGAGTCACATCTGATAACAATGAGAGAAGAGAAACGGCAGTGCACCCCTTGCAGGGGAAGCTGGAACCTTCCAGAAACATCCCTTCTGGACCGAAATGCGACCGTAAAATGTCTCTGGGAGGGAGCGGGGGGCATCAATCAGGTTAATGAGGAAATATCCCACTGAGATGTGGACCCTCCACTAACCTCCCATCTCCAAATAACACACACATGGCAGCTTTCACGTCCAAACAATGGAAACTAGAGATGGCTATAATAAAAACACTTAAATAATTAATTAATTATTTTAATTTTATTTCTAATCCATCTTTATTTAATACGTACGTGTGTTAAGTACTGTATCTGTCTCGGAAGGATATCCTGTGCTTAGAGCAGGCGCAGTATACAACACGATATATATATATTACGTAAAATCAAAATAGTAAAAAAGTCACTCAATATCCTACATAGTTCATAACACAATATTTTTCCAGTAAAAATAATAGTTTTAAGTTTCTATTTCAAATTTTCGTTTGAGAGTCGCTAATGTTGTCTTCAATGATTAAATATTACAATTAGAGGTTTTACTCATTAATTAAAAAAATATATTCATACTAGAATTGTAAAAAAGTCAATAGTCTCACATTAAAATAGTTAAGGGAAGGCTAAGGGCCCGGATTTCAATTCCTTGATGCAACCTTGACAATTCTTTGACCGAACCTTTTTCTGATTTTTCTCTCTCAAATTTTCGTTAGAGAGTCGCTAATGTTGTGTTCAATGATTTAAATCTTGCTGGTGATGCAAGACTTGGTGTCTTAGTTATATATAGAGTAATTTTTGTTTTGTCTAATGGCTAATGAAACTGTTTTTCTTTGTTGTTATTTTAGCGAAAGTGGTAAGTAAGATATTATTGATTTAGTTTCACGAGCAGTTTGGACATTGTCAAAAGAAGTTTGTATTTGAAGAGATATGATAATATGGTTTTGGCGTAAAGTCTTGGTTTTATTTGGTTTTTCGCCCAGTCGGGCTTTAGTTGCCTAATATTCAGAATAAAGGCTTAGACACATTACGCTATATTTGGGCTTGGCATATACGTATTATATGTTGGGGTGACATTCTAGGCTATAATCTTCCTCAGGAGAGGGGGTCAGATCAATTGGGGAACTGCCGTGGAATATGATTTCTTTGTATGGGATCTGTCACTTTGACAGATAACAGCCGCGTAATTACGGCGCTCCGTAAATTGTTCAATAATTTCCAAATATAGCTTGGCTAGCAGATCACGGAGCATATCGTCGCCACGCCCACACTTATAACACATCATCGTTTTAGGTGTAACAGGTTTGCATGGGATTGTATGGAGAGCAATATGAAGTTATATAAAAGTCTTTGAACTTATAGCGTAATCTGTAAACCCTAAAAGTTGAAAAATAATTCGGTCGGTCAGTCGGTGACTGAGTTAGCATCGCGTCGGGTTCCCAATCAAGCGTTGCATGGTGGATTCCTCGGCTGGCTTAGTCCTCCATCACGACGCAAGAAAAAATATCTTACTGTGATGGTAGTTGGAGATTTAAAAATAATGTAAGATTGTTCGTGACTTGGTAATGTTTCTTTCGTTTTAAAAAGATAATTATTTTTTTAAATAGTTCACGCGGTGTCCGGAAACTTGTGATACAAGCGAGAAAGTGGTGAATCAACATCACATTTAGAATCGATTTTGTAGTATAACTTTTTTGATTTGACCTTTCGTTTTCGAGTAAATTCACAAGAATACAATAAAAGTAGTAATAGGCAACAGCAATTGGATGAAAACCATTTAATTCAGCTATTTCCTAAATAAATAGTAAAATAATCTCTAAAACCGTGGTAATTATGCCTACTGATAATGTCGGAGCGTGTAAATAGCCCCAACAAAAAAACGGGCTTTATACCCAATGAAAGTATAGCTGAAAAATTATTCTCATCTCAAAGATTATGATCGAGAATTGCCTAAACGTATAATAAAAACGCCAACGAACCTGTTGGTAGATACCTTCCTGCAACCGTAAGGTTACGCCTGGCCCATGCAATATGCGCAGCAGATTTTCGTCTTGTCAGGTGTCACGCTATTTGTTAGGAGAAGAATTGTTCAAACTTGCAGATGCCAAATTTCAAACAACAGTAATTGACGATAGACACCGAAAAAGCACAATGACAAGTAGTTATGTTTTTAAAGAATAGGCTAAAACCATTTGCCATGCATTCCGGTAAGTACTTACCAGATAAGTGCACATTATAAATACATTAAGGCATTAAACACAATCATTGAGATACTTATTTAAATATAAAGAACTATCCGAAACAAAAATACAATAAATTATGGTGGTTATCCAGGTAATAACCAAATAAATGGAAATTCAGCTGTGAAACACCATATAGCAATGCAGATGGGAAAATCCATAAAATTGTAATTAAATCATTGATGTTAACCGTTTGCCCGTCCCCCAAATGTCATGTATATAAACAATAGCATAAATAATAATTGTTCCAGTCTGAAGATGGCTTTAACAAGCTGAAATCGGTCAAGGACAAAGAATATTGTTTTGATACATCATTATGAGAATGTTATTATTAACGTTCCTGTGTGTTGCTTTAAAAGCACTTATTTATTCATTTTCACTACTTTATTTAATTTTCATTTATAATTTGAGTATATTTAGGAAACATACAGTTATACATCCGAATTAATTTTGCATTTAAGATGTTGAGTATAAAATAAACCAATTAAGTTCTATTTACAATATTTTTTACTGTTACAGGTTAGGAAGAAAGTAGTTACAAGGTTTTTACAAATCACAAGTAATTAATGGAGTTCACAATTTTATGTAGAAACGTCAATTTTTTTTCTTCGTTTGTAAAGAGTAATAGGGTTACATTACTGATTTTCAAAGCTATGCAACAGGTGTTACAATACATTTTTTTAAATATTTTCAATTTTGGTATTGAGGATTTTAAATGACAGATGCAAATTCGAAATGAGATCTTACGTATTCTATATGTAGTATTACAAGTGTAAAATGTTTATTGAATAGTGTTGTTATGCGTAGAATGAACCCCATTTGTATGTAGGCTGGTTCTAAGATGCAAAATATTCCAAGGTCTGTGATTTTTTCAACTCGTTGAAGAGGAATTACTTGATAATATATAGAAAAGAAGCTTTCAATAAAAAATTCCAGATTTGATAGTTTTTTTGTCCTCAAATAGGTACAGAACCTCCTGTAGGTTCTGCAAACTACAACTACAATACTGCCAGTGAAGTGGGCGCTCGGAGTGCACTGCAATTACAGAAAACCGGGAGAAGGTTTCTGGGAAAATTGTCATTATTTTCGGAAAGCTAAAATAATAAACGAGACAATCAGCTAAAGGAGTGGGAGGAGCAATAATCATCAACAAAGAAATATTACGGAGTTTAGCGGGAAGAAAATAATGGGGCGGAACGGAGGGAGAAATATAAGAAGGGGAAATTAATGAAGTGAAATACTGTGAAAATTGCACTTTCTTTGCTCTATGTAATGTTCAGAGCGAATATTTACTGCCGATATCTACTAAACTACTAATTGTAAATGACCTATTCTATATATTTTTTCGACACCATATTATATTCCGACCATAGATATCCAAATTGTCAGAGCAGTCCGGGGAAATGGGAACTAACCAAGTTGCGAGGAGCGGGTAAGCGGCGTGATCGGTGATCGTCTCCCTTTCTGTGTTTTGTCAATATATTAATCTGAAAGTATACAGGCGAATCGCATTGCAATATCACTGTTAAGTCCTCGAGAATAAAAACTGCTAAGCAATTACTGGTTTCCTTTTACAATGGCGTACATTTTTTTTTGCGTAAAAATCACAAATCGGGTAAACAAAAGTTCGAGCTTGTTTCCAAAATTTAATATTTTGTTAAACTATTTAGTTACATATTATAAAAAATGTGTTATAATTTACTTACCTACCATTTTGGCGTCGCCCGATTGTAGGCAATTCGGTTAAAAACGAGATTGCAGGATTTAACGAATGAAATAACAGGTTTCCTGAAAAACGTTTATCAGGAAACCTGTTAATTCATTAGTTGAAGGCCTGCAATCCTGTTTTTAATCGGATTACCAATAGTTTGAAGAGATTCTTAATTAATTAGCAATACTAATTTTTAACCGTGTGCGCAGGTGAGTCCCACAATGGAAACCATTGCCTTACTTTAGCGAACTTTTCTTTTCTGTGCAGGATCTGGTTATTTCTCTTCAGTGGCAACGTACTCCTAATTTTGTAGTTTATTCTGGTGCCAACAATATGGTCACGTGGCTTGCCTCTAGCTCGGAATGATTCCCAGATTTCAGCGCAAGTCATTTCGGATGCCTATTTCTTCTACACATATAAATACACACTTTACCACAATTTACGAATCTACACATCTTCTCTGATGATGGACACTGCAATACTGCCCGAAACTTTGGCTAAAGAAGGAGAAAGCGTAACATGTCATAATAACATATAAATGAATAACGATAATTTTGATAGTGGTTTCAAATATCATTGTATTCACAGATACAAAAAAAAAATAAAATTTAATAACCAAAACCGTAGTGCATTATCCTTCAAACATCTTTCCACATGTAAATTTGACATCGATGCACATGGAGAGTTACTCATCCCAAAGTAAGTATGTTTGCATACACTAGAATAATAATATGACGTGGGGATCTTCTCCTCTACATGAGATTAACGCTAGAGTGTAATGCAAGTACAGATTGAACATTCAATAATCTAATATTGGCTTCAGAACACTGCAAGGGTAGTACCAGGACTTCTCGGGGCACCTACTTATCCGCCACACACTATCCTCAAATAATCACAATCGACCCCGCAGTCACTCTCGACAATCTGACATCAAAGAGAACTTAATTCGTCCGTGTACCCGCAATATTGATAACATCCTAGAATGTGATACTTCTGAGTAGGTCGGGATCGAACAAAGGGAATAAAGTATGACTCCAAGTTGCCACGTCCTACACATTTTATCAATCTGCACTCTGCAGTTTCTCTACAGTATCAGCTTAACACAACGCTGGACAATTCCAACCCTTAGTTTTCATTGGATTAAGCATTGCATTTGCGCTATTTCCTGCGCAACCGGGGTCCACCTTTGTAATGTAGGAGGTAATAGATAAATAAACAAGATCAGATTATTCCATTAATTATTTAGTGTTCGGAACCCCAACCACAACATAAATGAATAGACAAGCATTATATATAGGTAAGGCTCCCCCTACAGATGCTTATTTACATATATAGTAATAATATGTGTTCGTGCATTTTTTTGGAATGAAATAGGAAATCATTGTAAATAGTAAACTGAAGTTCCCAGCGTCACCCGGGATTTTTTTCTGTTTTTAAATGGTGGAAAAGGGGTAGGGGGATGGTTTTTCGAAATCTCATGTAGACAGTGACTTTTTTTGTTGTAAAAGTCAAATGTGCAAAATTTCATCAATCTCGGAATGAAACTGTAGAATTGTATAAAAAAACAAAGCCACTCACCCACTGATACTCTTCATTTTATAAACAGGGTGTAACAGCACGTACATGAAGGATTTTATCCAGTGATTCCAGTGATTGCAGCAAAAATGTAGATGTCATTAAGCAGTTCGATGATATTTTTTGGGAGGTGGCTAGAGAATTTAAAAAAAAAATATGCTAAGCGTCAAACACGTCATACGTATGCATGCATTAACGTATAAGCTCTTTCGCTCTGCCTCTGGTGCCCGATTCTCGCTTTTATCCATAGGGTCTTCGGGTTCTTCCACCCCTCAATTTGAATACATTCTTCGAGGGCCTACCGGGAAGCTGGCTAAGGAGCGCGGGCGCCGAATCTCGCTTGCGGCTGGTCCGACCGCTCCGCTCATTCTCGGTAGGACTGCCAGACGACTGCAACTTAGCTGATTTGGTCAAGTCACAATCTCATATTAATATTTCTCTTATAATTCTTGTAACGTTTTTTCTCTTTATCTTAATAACATTTGTTCCAGCAACTGCAACAGCAATTGGCGGAGATGAAATGTAATACAGTTATATAACTAACAACATGTATGCACTCGCATACTGCATACTAACACTGTATGCCTGGACATTGGGGGTTTAGAGTCACTTTTATAAAAAGTAGCTTCCTTTATAAATAAAAATAGTCTTGGTGTGTACGGTGAAGGAGGAAACCATTTGTTTCCTTAGAACGCCATGGGAAAGTGGTAGGCAACCTCCAAAGATGCGTATCGATCGATTGGCACTCGACGAATAGACTTTAATTCTGTGTTTTTCACAAGGAAAATAGGAGTGGGAAAGGAGGTCTTTACTTTGTGAATATTGTTGCTTCAATTGAAAGTTCTTATGTTGGTCTTAAATGTGTTGTGGGCAGTATAGATAAAAGATGTACATCTAGTATTGTTTCATACCACGAACTTTTTTTTGATCACTCACAATAATATTTATTCAATGTACGATGTACTTTATTACGATTATTATTAGTAGGAGGGCGACAAAGATGCAAGCACGACGAAAATAACATAAAAAACATTTTTCAAATCTTTTGCTTGCTATTTTCGAAGGTGAGACCTTTAGGAAATGGAACAATAACAAGGGAGAGGGCAATTTAGGTAGGAACAGGATTATTAGGATAACCATCAAAGTTTGTTAATATTAAACACATATCAAACAATCCTCGCTTCATCAACATTCAAACATACATATATATTAATACTTTTGTAGGCACACACTCCTCGCTTCATCCACATTAAAAAATCAAATCATCAATATATAAGTAGGCTCACGCTCATTGCTTCCCAAACTTTACCAATTAGTTACCTGCAACGGACAAAAAGCTAGAAATAATGATTTGAAAATAGAATTTAAAATCTATCGTAAACCCACTTACACTGATACAACTATTAATAATTCATCTAACCATCCCATCTCCCACAAACATTCTGCTTTCCATTCCATGATCCATAGATTAGTTACCGTCCCGTTATCAAATTCCAACTTCTTATTAGAATTAGCGACGATTAAACAAATCGCGATTAATAATGGCTATAATGCAAACATGGTCAATAACATCCTAAATAAGAAATTAAAAAGATTATCGACAAGTAAATTTTTATTTAACAGCTCCCCTCATAATAATAATAAATCAACTAATAATAATCGACCTCAACAATGGCGTAGAATTTTGTACATCGATAATTTCTCTCAAAAAAGCATAAAAAACCTCCCACCAGATATCAAACCAGCTTTTTACACTAACAATAGTATAAGTAAATTTTTGATGAACGTTAAGGACAAAGAACATCGGTTAAATCACTCAGGTATTTACTCACTGCAATGTAGTGACTGTCCCGCGTTTTATATAGGCAAAACAGCGCGTAATATCAAAACACGAGTCAAAGAACACCTAAGATGTTTAACCAGTAATGGGTTCTCCGAATTTGCAAATCACCTCATAGCAACCAACCATACGTTCGAAAAAAATACTGGCGTCAGTCTATTACATAAAAACGGAATAGGTCTTAGGTTGGATAACTTAGAAGCGCTAGAGTTAAGGAAAGCCAAAAACGTCAATAGCAAAGTCATCAACAACCAAATAAACCTAAATAAAAGTCCTATTCTCAGATTGTTCCCTATTGACAAAGAACACTCGCCTCTCAACCTCCCATCTATCCCTACCTCTTCCACTGTAGCTCAGACTGTCCACCTACTGTGAAATCCACACATGTTAATTTAATTTTTAGATTTTTAGTATTATACTGCCCTGATGAGGCTACGTGTTGTAGCGAAACCCGGTCGGCATTAAGTATTTACCTATAAGTGATGTTTACAAAGTTATTGTTTAATTTTAAATTATAATGTCACATCACAAAGTAACCGCTTCATATGAAGAAATAATGATTTCGTTAATGTTGCAAAAGATTTTAGACATATTATCAAAAGTGAATCCCCAAATTCCCTGCTTATTCTGGCAGATGAAAATAGTTCATAATCATATATCAAATCATCAATCGCTGAACGATTCTATAAAACTAGAGATAAAATACCGTATTGGAAACCTTGTGTATTAAAAATGTGAAGCAATAAATTCTCCTCGGAGCTAAATAAATATTTATTGAGTGACAATCACACACGCGTCGTGTTTTTTACAACCAAACTAATTCATATTCACCCCCGGGACTGCAGTGGTTAACCAACTTATTTGTACAGAACAAACAACATGGCTGCAAGTTCCAGCCGACTGCAGTAGTTCTTTATCAAATGGAAACATCCGAGTGATGCCAGTCAGACCAACGTGGACAAAGATTAATGAGGAGAAAAATTTTAATGGATTTTTATTTCACGAAGTAGTTCATTGTAGAATTGATTCAATTTGGCAAAGTCACGACTCTGAAGTTATTTTTACGCTGTTAAATATTTTGTTGATTTGCACTTCAAATAATATTAGCTCTATGAATGGAGAGATTTTTAACGTAAATGCCACACAAGAGATTCACTGATTATTCGTCCCCTATTAATATTTCTTAAGGTTAAGGGTAGTAGACGGCCAAGGGAAAGGCAGGTTGCGAAGATTATTAAAATTGATGTTGGTAAAAAAAATGCCGCATAAAGATTTAGGCACATTTTCATTGCCGATGAAATCTACTCCCAATCTACGTTTTATTTAATCAAGCTTAATTAACGTTTTAACACTTTTTTTAGTTAATGGAACACACCTCAACATCTTATATTCGGAATCAGGAGATAATACTCACTCTTCCTTCAAATTCCTTCTTAATACCAGCTGCCTGTTGTGATTTATGCAAAAAATGCATAGCCAAAATTAGTTATGATTATAACGGTGACCGGATAAATCATCAAAATAATAATTCATCACATCTTTAAAAAGTTATATAAAGTCATGGAAAGTGATGAAACAAAAACTTTTTTAACTGGGTTAAGTAAGTTAGGTTAGGTTAATTTTTTTTTCTACTTTTTTAATGACTTTATATCACTTTTTAAATGTGTGTTGAATATTCACTGTGAATATTCACTGTGACTTTAATTATATTATTCACTTGAATTATGGCACTGCGCCCCACCTCAAATACGAGAATGGTTTTCTCAACTGATTTCACACATCAGCACTGTCTTAAAAAAAGTATAATTAAAATAAATCATACTTCAACTAAAAAAATACATTGACAGCTTATTTCGGAACAAAAAGCTTTTTTTTTAAAACTATTATGATTTTTTATTGTTTTATTTTATTTTGTGTAAAGTCCAGGCTCAAATATAAAACTTTTTCCGTACATAATCTAAAGAATTTATAATGCCACATTAGCATTGTTTATCGACGCATATTATAAGTAAAACCATATCAGGAAAAGGATTTGTAAGTATGTATAAGATTTTGCGTTTCAAAGCATTTTATGTAGGCCTGACACAAGGCTAATAAAATCCTAACAAAAATGCTCGATTATGGCAGAGGCTTATAATATATTAATAATAACTTGTAATATTTCTAGATCATATTTTCAAAAGAAAAAAAAAACATGATTTGGCATACCTTTACATTGCATCGTCCTAATGGAAATGTTTAGTTCATGAAGCATTGTTTAATGATAAAAACCCATTGACGGAATTTTTCATGAATGCCAGAGCAAATTGCTACGTAAAATTTTGTAAACATATAAAAAACCTGTCCACCTACCGTGATATCTACACATGTTAATTTAATTTTTAGATTTTTAGTATTATACTGCCCTGATGAGGCTACGGTTGTAGCGAAACCCGGTCGGCATTAAGTATTTACCTATAAGTGATGTTTACAAAGTTACTGTTTAATTTTAAATTATAATGTCACATCACAAAGTAACCGCTTCATATGAAGAAATATAAAAAACCAATCGTTGTAGACGTTGGTGTTCATTCCCTCGATTTTCTAAGATATGGAGAAACTTTTCTTTGATCTTTGCACTGACAAATAACACCAGGAAGTAATGATTCGAACAGATAAGTGTATGGTGTTTGATATTCCAGACAGGTGCGGATCTGCCCGAAGTGCGAGTGTCAGGGGTGATTTTAATTTCCCTTCCGTCCCCTTCGTCTAGCGGCTTACTAGCTCCCGCAGTAGATATAGCTTAAAGTCAGGGGCTTAAAATGTCAAAAAAGTCCACAATAGCCCCCGGGGTTGGTCGGGCACGCTCCGTGATTTATAGCGTCAAATATCGCTTAAGTATTCCCTCTGCAGTCGCAGTGGGTACTGTCGGTACTGTCAGTAGTCTGGGCCGCGTGCGGTGGCGTGTAGGACCTGATTGTTCTTCAATATGGATTCCGTTTTGTCCGACGCACAAAGCTGCTAGGATCAACCGTGTTATGCAAATATTTATCCTGAATAAACATAAGCTAGCTTTGATTAACTCAAGTAAAACCTCTCCCCCTACCTAGGTAGGTACTAAGGGGTAATGTGTTCATTATTTATGACGGAAAATATTTAGTCGTTTGAAAATTCCGCATACCTATGTTCAACATTTTAATACAGTGAATATGCGAGCTGGATCTTTGCGAAATAAACTTTTATTTTCCAACGAGGGACGGAACGTATACGTGAAATATGTATTCACGTTTTTCGGGTCTATTAAATAACACGAAATTTCAAAAGTTCCGCGTAATACTCCACACACCTCAATAAATAACCGAAACATTAAAACAGACGTGTCGATATTTTTTTCGGTTTTATCACCCGCCTGAGGGAGAATCTATACCAGCTCAACCACCGCCACCGAGCCACCGGGCACCTCCACCTCCGCCCCACCACCCGACTTGCCTTTGTTAAAAAACACCCGCGGATTTGCTTTTTCGATTCAATTTAGCACAGTGCTCACTTGTAGCTCTGAAAGAGGTGTGAGGGAGTGGGTGGTGAGGAGGGAGCTGCGAAGTAGGGGAGAAGTCCAAGGGGAAGAATTTGCATTATATTGTAAATGGCGGGTGAGAAAAAATATCGGCCTATAACGAGTTTTCGATTCGGTGTATGCTCGGGGAGAAATTGAATATGCGGCCCATATTTTCAAAAGATGTTTTACCAAGGAAGGCCAAAAGATCCGCCAAATATTCGCTGGCGGGTTCCTACAAATAAGCGGAGACTTTTATCAGATTAATAGTGAAAAATTCGCAGACTCAAGTAAACAGCGTTTATCTATTTGTGTAACAGCAACACAACACATTCATATGTTTCCTTTTTCCTAGATGTCACTGAATGGACCTAGCTGTGTCTATAACATTTAATATTTGGCTGATTTATAAAGCGCCGTTTTCGTGAAATGCTTCTTCTTTTATTGTACTCATAAAATGTACTTAAAATTCAGGTCAAAAACATCAAAAGTGTTTATTTTGAGCCATATTTGATTTATTATGAATATTTATTTTATTTTATTTGAATTTTTTATCATATATAATATATGTTTAAGTATTATATTATATTAGAGACACTGCTAAAAACCGTAAAGTACCGTGTACAGCTGAGATTGTCCTTTTTGTCAATTTTATAAAGTAAATAATAATCTATTGACAAATAAATTATTTTAAAAATATTGTTATTATCAAATTAAGATTTTTTTGTCATTTTAATAACTTGAACCATAAAAAACCGACATAATTTCAGAAAGCAGCAAAAATAACGGAAATTATAAATCTTCGAAGAAATTTTCAGCTCGGTAAATGTTATTTGTATTTTTATATTTTTAATACGAGAATCATAAATTAAAATTATGTTTGAAAATCACGAAAATAATTATCATTATTATTTTTTGTTGATGCATAAGCAGAAATATTCACAGATTTCATTGAAAAACAATTTTTAGATTCAGCCTTCAGCAAGCATATAATTTGTTATTTTCGTTACGTTGACGACATTCTGATCTGTTGGAAAGGTACCGACAGACAATTAGATCTATTTGTTAAATTAGCGAACTCCACCAATCTTGAAATAAAGTGTAATAAGAAGTTACATTTTTTAGAGTTAACCCTTTCATACCCGCAATATTGTTTCCACGTATATAAAATATGTAATGCTTGATAATACCTTAGAAAATTATTTGAAAAATTTTGGTATTTAATTTTTAATTTTTTTTTTAATAAATCTATTTAAATTTGGATTAACATTGGACGTTAGAGGGTATTTTTTAAATAATAAGGTAAAATAAACATAACACAAAAGTAATACAAATAACTGTTTCATTTCAAAAATGCACATTCTCTACCAGTGTTAATTTGAATGAACATTGAAATTGGCAAATGACTGTGAACAGTGAATTGAACTGATGTTATTATTATAAAACACATCTTAATGCGTTAAAATATTTTTAATTCTATTAGAAAATATTGATATCTCACCTTAAATTAAGTAATCAATGATGGCAGAAATTCGATGAAACTCACAATCAGCAGATGTCAAAATATTTACCGATGTTGTGGTGGAAATAAGGATTTCAACCGAGCAAAAAAAAATAGACACCACAGAAAAGATTACAAGCTACAAGAAAACAAAAACATTGCTTTTCTAAATCGCTACCATTACGGTAAAAAAATTCACAAAGTTCATGTTAATTTGAATTAACACTGGGATTGAAAGGGTTAACAATCGGTAAAGAAAAAAAGCATTATTTATGTTTACATACACGACTATTAACTATAACTCTTTACATCCATGGTCTCATAAGTCTGCTTACCATTCAATAATACATGGGCTTACTAACATTCCATTACTACAATAAAGTATACGAGAAGGAAAGGAATGCCATTTTAACGTTTGTTAAAAATAACGCCTTCAAGGGAAGAGACATAGAAAAATAATTACTCTTAAAAAACAAAAAAATAACCTTAACCTTATTTAGCCAGTGGTTGATAATAAAACCAATAATATTTTTAGTTGTTTGGAATTCGTCAGACCTACATCTAATAAAATTGCAAAAGTACTCAACAATTTTGGCTTAGATATTATACTAACTTTTGCACAAACAATAATTTAGGATCATTTCTTAAAAATTCAAAACCCAACCCAGGTACCCAAACTAAAAATTAGCGGCATTTATAAACTCCAGTGTGACGAATGCAACGCTGATATGTCGGACAAAATGGTTGGTCCTTTAAGGCGATCACTATTTTCGATTAATCTTTATAACAAATTGATTTGCATTATGAATACCAAAAATCTGAAATCCAAAATTCCTATCAAATAGCAAGAATCTTTCAATCAAGCCTGGAAGTGTAAAAGCCGAGGGTCGCTTCCGAATCTCCGTCGAATTCCTCTCAGGGTCAGCTGCCAACAGTTTCATCAAAAACATCTTCATTTCATCTAATTCAAAGATCAAGGCACATATACTCACTTTCAATGTCACTCGCATGGGCCTGGTCAGACGTATCTCGACCGATCTGTCCGTCGCAGAAATTCTGTCTTCACTTTCAACCCCCAAACACATTGGCAATCCCATAAAAGCCAGGACGCTAAATTACAAGGACTCCTCTGAGGGTTTAATTTCCTGGAAGCTCTCCCAATCTGTCGTTATCACATTTGAAGGTCAATCTCTTCCCTTATATATATATTTATTCTTCAACTCATTACCAGTTGAAATGTATACTTATCTCACAACTCAATGCTTCAATTGCTGCCGTTTTGGTCATACCAAAGCTGCATGCAGATCTCAACCCAGATGTTTTAAATGTAGAGAAAACCACGCAGCTGACCAATGTCCTTCTTCCTCCTCACCTCAATGTTTTAACTGCTCAGACTCACATACAGCTATCAACACTTCTTGCCCAGAACACTCTCGCCAAAAAAATATTAAAATTTCTATGGCCTCTCACAACTTGTCTTTTCTGCGGGCTTCTAAACTATTCCCGCCTGACAAAAAAATATTTGCTGAGGCTTTATCCAGTAACTCCTCATCCAACCCTCTTCCCTCCTCTACAACAACTTCTTCTCGTTCAACTAAATTCACATACAAAAACGCTATCTCTAAACCGTCTCCTGGATACGATCAGCAACAACACAACTCACTGCTCTTAAATCCCAATGGGTTATCTTTTTCAAATGCCACAAATGGGTGTATAAACAATTATAATCCGTCCTCAATGAACTCTCTAAATCTTTCTAAAAAATTCTCTCAAGACAATTCTTCATTTATCCAAACTCTTATTATGCTTCTAACTGACCTAATTTCTTCTCAAACTAATTTACCGTCCAACGCTGCTTCTATTATTTACATATTAAAATCATTTATTCAAAATGACTCTTCAGGATGTCAGAATACATCAGTGGAATAGCCGAAGTGCTATTTTTAGCAAATCTGATCTCCTTAACCTATTAAATTCAAACCTTATTTATTTGGCTGATATCTCGGGGACTTGGTTTACTCCATCCACCCACTTTAATGTGGGAGGGTATTCCTGTCTCCGCGATGATCGTCCAGAAGGTACGGGTGGCGGTGCTGTCCTTTTTATTAAAAAAAATCATATAATTTTCCTTAATAAATAATATCAAACCCCCCAACGCTGACTTCCAAATGGTTGCAGCTAAAATAAAGGACACATTATAACAAATTGTACAAATTAAAATATAGTCACGTCACCCTATCCCCAACAATATTAGAAGGGATCGGAATCTTTAAAAGTCATTCCAATCTCCCGGCCCTTACTGTCAATAATATGTTCAATGAAATCATGTCATCTAAATGGCCCAACTCTTCTTTTTTATTTACTGATGGATCCAAATCTCCCGACTCTCCTAACTGTGGTATAGGTATTAAAGTTTACCACAATAATTCTAATGACAGAATATTTCATTCAATTTCAAATCAACTTTCAATATTTTCAGCCGAGGGCATTGCAATAATAGAATCTCTCAAATATATAATCAAAAATAATTTTGAACATTCCCTCTTTCTCTCTGACTCTCTCATTTCCCTCCAAAAACTTAAATCCAGTCCTCTTCTTCATCCTGATGATCACTTTGTATGTCTTATTCGAGTTATGATAGCCTCCATTCAAAGCTCTGGTAAAACTGTAACTCTTATTTGGATTCCTGGACATGTTGGTATAATGGGTAATGATATTGCGGATGCCTTGGAAAAACAAGGAGCGTCCAACCCTGTTGTTACCCTCGTAAACCACATTCCCCTATCTGACATTTTTTCCATCATCAAAGATAGATCCCGCAATGTTTGGGCAGAGTATTGGCACATTGCAAGTCAATCCATGGGAGCCTGCTATGACTCAATACAAAAGGAATATCCCATCAAAACCGTGGTTTCAGCAATTCCCCCATTTTTCCAAAAAATAAATTTCTTTACTCATTCGAATGAGGATCGGACATTGTTCCGTTCCTACCCACCTTTATAAAATTCACGTCGTTGACTCCCCAGATTGTTCATTCTGTGGTCTAGAAGTGGGAACTTTAGATCACATTTTTTTGGTTGTCCATCTCTAAACCAATATCCTCTCTTCTATCAAGCCTTATCTAAAATAGCCACCCCACCATTCAACATCTCATCTCTCAGTCTGAACTCGACTCCAATTTTCATTATAATTTTGAAATTTGCCTATTTAAATAAAATTATTATCTTAATTCACCTTTAGTTTCTTCATAATTTTGAATGATGGCCAAGAACACCCTTGAAGGGTAAAACCAGAAATAATGGAAAAAAAATCACCTTACTTTAACGACCTTCATTCAAAATTAAACATTACAATAATCGAGGGAAACTTTATAGGGTAATAACCATTCATATTTTCCGATATGAACTCGGAAATCAATAATGGTGTAGGTAATAAAAATATAATCAATTTATTTTCATTAAAGTACCAATACGAAAATAATGTAAATTTACCATCTCTAAGTGGCTTCACCACAGTTTGATAATGCCTTCAGGGGGTGAATAATAAACTGTTTTTTGTAAATTTAATAATAATACTATTGAATCTATAAATATATTATTAAATTATTGAAGAGACTATATTAGCGATTCCTAAACGTAAATTTGAAACAGAAAAATCAAAAAATATACGGTCACATCTAGTTCTCGAACCCAGAACACTTGCCTTGCACGAGACATTCCAAAAAATAAAATAAGTTAATTACAACAAATACATAACAGTATTTTTATTTAAAAATTTTTGTAATGTGAATCTCACTGGGTGCTTAAATTCTGTATGGTTCAAATGATGTATGTGAATAAAATAGACTGCATTGAAATTAAAATAAAGGAAATTAAATGAAATATTAAGAAATAGAATCAAGTGATAAAAATGAAATAATAATGGCAGTAATAAAAAACTAGATAAAAAATAAAATTAGACAATATTTAAGTAATTATTTGTACACTTGTGTATAATAGGCGTACTATGTATACTTTTGAGATATATTTTTTGTAATATCGCCTTTTTAGCTATATTCATTTTGTTCGTGAAATGTTTTTTTGTTTCCCTCATTTTTTGTATCGAATGAAATTTATTTTTCAGCTCGACGTTTCTCATTCCGTATACTTAAAATATCCATTAATCAGTTAGAAAATAAAGCGTTTTTACATTATAATACTATTCAAATAACCGTCGAATCGCTCATCAAAATGTTATTTCAATCATTGCGATTGATTGCAACGATCATTGCCCTCAAGCTATCCACATTGAATTCCTCTGAAGTAATCATATCAATATTCCAGCTACGGAAAACACTTCCTTTGACTGGCCGACAGACTCAAGTGAATTCCAAATCTCCATGAAGCCGCACAATTACTTCAAGATTGTGCCTGCTGGATAATTAACGGGAGCTGCAATGTATTGCAGCTGCCGTAGCAGAATGAGTGAGTATACACTAGAAATTAGATAGCGCACATTCCGGACTATTATTCCGCTGGTTGTGAATGTAAACACCTGTCTAATAAAACATGTGCCGCAGAGTTGGTGACGTTATCTACCCCTCGCAGTCGACGAACTAGGAATTAGGGGATGAAAGGACGCCCCAGATCTCTTCATCTTTTTTAGGATTCGATGCATGTGAAGGGTTGAAAACTGATTGACGGATGGACAGATAACATCGAAACGTAATATTATATTTCATCCAAATAAAATAAAACTTATTTTTTGCGTTGAGCGTAAGTGTTTTCGCATAGGAAGTGACACTGAATCCAAACACATTGATATAACACTAGATGTCATGTCAATAAAACAAATTTACGCCAAAACTGCTCTCCTACACCTCATCCATAATAATCTTCATATTAAAAATCAACCAAAAGCCATAATAAAAACCTGGTCCTCAACAAATAAAACACTGAACATTCCGATGACACACACGACACACGGACAAAGACACTTTCAATACTACGCAACCAAACTTTTTAACAGTATGCCCATTACTCTGAAACAATTACTGACTGTAAATACATCTACAAACTTTCTCAAAAAACATATCGTAACCTGGATAAAAAAAAAGATATTCACTTTATTCAAAAGATTATAATTTCAAACCAAACATAACCAAAATATAATAAGTAAAATTAAATATTATACACGTTTTCCAAGAATTATCCGAAAATACATACACTTACATAGAAATGTGTGTTTTCGTGTTTGAATATATGTCTGTGAAAAAAAAAACTTTCAACTACAACACATAAATACCTGTCACACTTAATCACAAATACGTTAACACCTCAGCACAGGTTCTCCTAGTGATGTGTTCACGTAACATACGGTATCACCCACACACAGTTTTACCTATTTTCTTTATTTTTTGTACCTTTTTTTCTGTACTACAATACAAACCACTGTAATCATTTGTAAAATGTGTATTCAAGAATAGACATATATAAATAAATAAATCTCTGAAACTTCTCCAATAAAAGGTTATTCTCATTCTCCCTTCCTAAACAGGAGTTTAATTTTAATTCAATTTGTTTATTCATTTAAAAACATTACAACATTAAACGAATTGTAAAATGGTATTACATTATAAAGCATTGTATCAACTATACCAGTATAAATAGAGCTTGCCTTTTAAAGACAGCTTCACCGATGCTAAATATGTCGCTATCCGAATTGATTCTGTTCGACAGCAAGATTGCTCTCCCCACCGGCATGACCATTGGCAAGTTAGTCCTGCAGGCCGGGAGATAAAACAGTCTATGCTGTCGGTGACGGAGATAACCATCAGGAACATAGAGACTAATACTCTCCATGATAGTCGGATTTTCAAACCATCCACGAATCAGTTTGAAGAAGTGTGATACAATATGCACGTCATATATGATACAACATGATACATGGTTCATACCGAGCGTGCCCAAGAGAAAGGCAGTAGGATAGAGCCACGGGTAAAAGCCAAACTCCCTCGGGTAAAGGAATCTCAGAAATCATTCTAAATCGAGTTATTCTAAATTCGGAAGGTATTAATTGACATCAAGAAACATATACTAAATATTTACACTTAGTTAAAAGAAATAATTGTAATTTTTTATGTAAAAATATGTTAAAAATATACTATATTATGTATATACATATTTTTCATAAATTAAAAAAGCTTTGACAAATCCATGAAATATTAGCTTCACAATACTTATAAAAGCGCAGTTGGGCGTGAAATTCAAAAAAATAAACACGACTTAAAATAATCTAGTTTTTCATTTACTTGTTGCGTTTACTTAATTTTACATGTGTCCAAAACTGAAGTTTTTTTGGTGGGATATTGTTTAATAAATTAATACATTTTCCGTTAAACAGGGCCTTAAGACAAACTAAGTAATAATTGATATGAATGGCATTTTACTGTCAAAGTCCTTAATCAATAATGTAAACAGAAATGAAAACTTATTAAATCGGTCAATTACTGCAGGATTTTCCAGAATCTGCGCTCGTTTCAAATGTATATTGGAAATTTCATCATGCTACGAGTAACACGTTCTCATTCGCACTAACGTCGTTGGTTAAGAATTCTTCCAAGGTTATTTTTCTTTTTAAAACTTTTTTGAAAACTTGCAAATTTCAGTGAGAAAGCACCTCTTCGAGTATTAAAAGCATCTGTCTACTTGCTGCCTAATGGGGTTCGCTGCCTGAATGTCGAAGTGACAAGCCTTATACGACTTTAAGAGATACATTTTCCATATGGCTGCTTTGAAATTGGAAACCTGATATTTCCACATACAGATATATATATATGTACGTACGTCCTTGCCTTGTAATACTTCCAACATCTGCTCAGAGCACCGCGTGTTGACGTGTATGAAAACAAAATACGCCAACATTAATACAACTCTGTTAGTCCAACATTCCATATCTATAAAGGCGTAACGTCACTTCGTGACCCCCATTATTTCGCATAAGCGACATATTTAACGTAAAGAGATTTAAATAAGTTTCAAAGTTCTCAGCTGCAGGTTCACAGACAACATAATAATGAACAACAATACCGAGATAATCTATTGGTGATTAAAATCGCCTCAAAGGCCTTAATTCTATTAGTAACATTTACTTTATTTACAAAGCATCTCATTTGAAATTCCATCAGCGTTTTGTACAAAAGGCAAATTGCTTTTTTTATTTCAGTTTAAAGGTTAGAAACCCGCTATAAATTTGACCGCAGGGATGGGAATGTCAAATAGGGGACCTTTGTTATCAAATGCATCCTTCGCACATGAAAAAGTACAGGAGACATTAAGGGATACTTACCCCCGGTCATAAGTCACCCCCATCTCCAGGCGACGACGCGACGGACGCCGAGCGGACAACAACAAACGACTAAACGGAGAACGAAGAGTTCTGTATTTCGGCTTTGTATTTTCCATCAATCTGTACCTAACCCCAACAATATTAAATTGATATGCTTACGCTACGTTAAACATGCCGTCCGATTCCATCGTTTTTCAACATTCCCCCGCATAAATGAAACTTTTACAGGTTTCAGCTATTAGCTGACTCACTTGTTTACAGTGATGTTTTTAATTAAAAGGGTTTATATTTATTTTGGCCGAGTGTTACAGTGTTATCTGGAGATTAATTTTATGGGATTTTTATGATGGGCAGGAACCAACATTTTGAGTATTTGCCTGATTTTTTTCGACAATATTCTCTGTTCAACTGACATCCATTTTACAACTAAAAAAAATTCCAAATTTTTAATGATTAATAACTGAACTAACAAAACCGAGCATTTATAACTTTAGAAAAAGTTTGATAGAAAAATAGTTATAATTTTAATATCAAAACCTTATAAAATTGTTTATTTTAAAGTGGACTGATTTCATCCCGCTGCAGACATATTTAAACTGATAAATTAACGATATTTATATAACATTTCGGTTAAAAGGTGAAAATTTTTTATACTACATGGGTAATATTTTTCAGTTCGTAAATTTAAATTGCAAGCAAAACGGATATATGTTTTTCTTAGTTGATAGTTGTTTTTCTTAGTTAATGGCTTTGGCCGTGCTTTGTGACCAGATCTGAATAGCCAGGTACTTCCCCACCGTCCTCTTCCACCTCTCCCACCCCTCTAGACTACCCTCAGCCATACCTCAATGGGGGATGGGGGACAAAACATACCTCAATGGGGGATTTCAAGCACTCACTGGCTCCAGACGGTTGGGAGTAGTTGGGACTCTTGTGCGGTTTTACAAAAAACTTGTTGTTTTGAGTCTTTGAGGCACAGTTAAACCGTTTCAGTTCAAAAAAAGAGTTACAGTTCTTAATCATAATCCATACAATAAAACCCACCTAAAAAGTTTTAAAAATAAAAATGTAACAACTATTCTATACATCATTGTGACGATGTACGTAAGAAAAACTTTCAAGTTTTCATCGAAGCAAAATATTCAACTACAACATTATATGGGTACGTGTAGGTACCTAATATGTTTTCTGTTATAACAAAGTTTTCAAGATGTCTGTAAAACACGTTATAACAGCTGGTGGCCTTCTTCATGAATGGGCACTTAATGAAGATGTTGGTTCAATGCAGAAAAAACAAATATACTTACAGAAATGTTTATTTCTTCTCAAATAATTATGCTGGAAATGTCAAAGCCCTTTCTTCCGAGAAGTACAGAACTAGCGGTCGCAGATGTGGGAAATTTTCTTAGGAACTCAGAACGAGGTAAAAGTTGCGCGTTGTTTGATGGGGGTATCGGGGTTTCACAAAGGAACAATTCGGCACTTTTCTAAATACTTTATTTTTGTGAGATGGGAAGTTTTTCTTTTGTACTAATTGCAGCGGGAAGAAAATGCCGCCGTTCCTTGAAAATGCTTTCAGGTAATTGAAATATGAAACGTGTTTTTCTCTTTTATATATAAATAGTATTATTATTAAATTAACAAAAAAACAGTTTATTACTAAAAAAGATCTGCTGTGTAGTTATTATAACGCGTGACAGTTGTTTCGCTCTCTGAAGGCTTTATAAAACTGTGCTGAAGCCACTTACAGACGGTATATTCATATTATTTTCATAAAGGTACTAATAATGAATGAAATAGATTTCATTTTTATTACCTACGATATTATTGATTTCTATAGTTTCTATAGTTATTACCTATAGGTAATATAAAAGAAAAACCAAAAAATTTAAATGAAGTTCTTCAAATTAAACTACATAACAATAAAAAGGACTCTTTTTTTAAGTTAAAGGAATTTCTAAAAACAAAATTCATGTGCGAGATTTTGTTTGTGCGAGTTTTGGCTTCTTCAAAAAAACTATTTGTGACCATAGGCCTTAACACTTTCGGCACCGCACTTTTATTTCCACATACTCGTATAAACCATATTTTATGCTTTGACAATTACTTTTGGGAGAATAAATTTTTTTGTCACTAGTTATAATATTTTAAGTTACAAAGAGTTTTTTTTATTAGTAAGCAACAACAACATATCGCACAAAAAATTGTTTAATTAAAAAAATATTTTAATTTACAATGTAACATGCATAAATATAAAGAAAACATAAAAAAATTCAGAAATATAATAATAAACCCGAGTCCAAGCAAAACAGCCAAAACGGGATCTGCCATTATATTTACAGTATTTGTTTCTGGAATACAGGTTGCAAATACTGTAAATACTTTAAATAACATAAAAAATAGATGAGCTTCAGGAATATCCCTCACAAGCGATACGCAAAATACGGCGCGATTTGTTTGACAAAATCAAGAGATATATATGTTCCTCGGGAGAAACTCTGGTGTTGAAAGGATTAATATAATATAAGGATTAATATAATATAAGGATTAATATAATATAAGGATTAACAGCCAAAACGGGATCTGTCATTATATTTACAGTATTTGTTTCTGGAATACAGGTTGCAAATACTGTAAATACTTTAAATAACCTAAAAAATAGATGCGCTTTAGGAATATCCCTCACAAGCGATACGCAAAATACGGCGCGATTTGTTTGACAAAATCAAGAGATATATATGTTCCTCAGGAGAAACTCTGGTGTTGAAAGGACTAATATAATATAAGGATTAATATAATATAAGGATTAATATAATATAAGGATTAATATAATATAAGGATTAACAGCCAAAACGGGATCTGTCATTATATTTACAGTATTTGTTTCTGGAATACAGGTTGCAAATACTGTAAATACTTTAAATAACCTAAAAAATAGATGCGCTTTAGGAATATCCCTCACAAGCGATACGCAAAATACGGCGCGATTTGTTTGACAAAATCAAGAGATATATATGTTCCTCGGGAGAAACTCTGGTGTTGAAAGGACTAATATAATATAAGGATTAATATAATACTAGCAGTTCAAAACCCGCTCCGCGGGTTTTTGCTGCTAGGCCCTTCGGGCGGCACTTCGTTGGGCTTCGCCCAGTTTGAGTGATACTAACAGTTACATTTAATAGGTAGATATTAGATCAATGGGTAGATATATAATAGAAAGACATTCTGAACCATTAAACACCCCTCACCCCAACATAAATCTCGTCAATGAGAAAAATGTTTCCTCTTCCATACCACCGAAATGATTTAATTTTTAAATCGAAATTAAATTGCAAAATATTTATATGTAATTCGAAAATAAAAAAATATCAACATATTACATATAACTTTGGTAAAATAATATACTCTTACCAAAAGACTGTCAAAGTAATTACATTTTTTTTTTAAATATATTAAGAATTTTTTATTGGGATAAGTCCTAAAAATCTACATATTTGGGTGAAATAATATTACGCTCTTACCTAACGATTGTCAAAGTAAATACACCAAAACTCTCTTAATTCTTAGGCTGGAAAACCTTACAGGTGGGATAAATTGAGTCAAAAAACAAAACTTTTTAAGCAAGTACAATTTATTATACTTTTATTTTTTACAATCTACAACATAATATTATACACTTTCATTAGGAAAAAATCTCTTTATAAACAATATTATCCGTATACCAATCAGTCAGAATTTGTATAAATAACGATGACTGCGCTCAAACTGTCCATGAGAAAATACTGGTTCAGGAAGTAACAGTCCACCCAGTTCAAAAGTTTGTCCTTGAGATTTATTTATGGTCATTGCATAAGCTAATTTGACTGGAAACTGTTTCCTGCACATATTGAATTATATTGTAACATCCGACAAAGTGTTTTAAATTCTAGGAATGAAATGTACTGTACCTTTTCTGTTCCCCGTAATGATTTTGGCTTGAATTAAGTTACAGCTGAAATTTTTATGGCACCGCTTTTGTGAGATATCACCTCAGGGGCGCTTTCCGTTGAAGTACATCCTCATTGATTGCATAAACATGACTATTTTTAGGGCACAATATGGTACGTTGACTCATCACTAAGGCATCAGGAGTTGTATGTGTCTCACTGTATATATAGTGAATAATATCTTGACAAATATTTACATTGGGAATAAGCACAGATGACTCTAATGTTCCTTCTACCGAAGGAAGTTTGCCATCTTCCAAGTCCAAAAGCCATTTAGAAAATATATTTTCTCTTTCTAAAGCTCTGACATTTGTTTTTAATTGAAAAGTTTTCAAATGGACCAAAGTATGCTGCTTTTTATGCAAGCGGCAATTAATTGTCCTCGTGAAGTACGTCGACACACTGGAAGGATCTGACGAAAGTCTCCGCCCAAAACAATAACTTTGTTACCAAAGACAGAATCACTTCCCATGATATCACGTATAGTACGCTCAATTACTTCTAAAGCTACACCTGGGGCCATCGGTGCTTCATCCCATATTATAATATCTGCTTCCGTTATAATTTTCCGATTCTTTGATGTGACCTTACATGTTGTATTGTCCTGTAAATTGAGGGGTAAATTAAAAGCAGTATGATAAAACTCTTTTACCTTTTTGTCCGAGTGTGAATTAAAGTTTAGTAAAGGTATGTTTTCCCTGTTTCGCCTGGGCCATCAATGAAGAAACATTCATTGTCATCATTATCATGTGAAAAAACTTATTCAAAATAGAATTATATGCTTGAAGTTGTACGTCATTGAGTTTGGCAGCCATCAATTCACCTAAAGTGTTTTCAAAAATTACATTAAAATCAGATACTTGTCCAAAACTGCAACTTTCATCAGGTTCAGGTAAGCCCTGCATTCTGCAAGATGAATTCTCCTTCATAAGAATATCCTGTATGTTTAAAAGACAAAGATTAATAGCTGTTTCTTCAGCAACACCACGATGAAAAAAATCTTCAGCCGAAGATCGAAGGGATACATTGAATTAAAATTAAAATAAATAGATGTCTAAGAATTTTAGGCATCAAATACAATGAAGCCTCCGTCATGCACTGCGTCCATTCTCGTATGTCATCAATGATGTTGCCGCCTCCCCGCTGTCGCCTCGTCCCCTTTTTACCAGCTGAAAAGACATAGTTATTTGGTACATCTTGATACAGAATAGAGCGGCCAATAGGGAAACTGCTCCAGCGGCCGGTAAAGGAGGGATTGACATTTTTAAGGAACCGTTTGAAGAATGTTTGATTCTTGACAGACGTCAAATATACAAAACGTAATGGTGGATAATTTTTACCGTAATGTAATTAATCCAATGGATTGTGAACTTTCTAAAACATATTTTCTTCGATATTATCCAAAAATTATATGATCAGAAGAGATGGTTTTGAAGAAATCTGGTGATCCTATTTTAGTATGAAATCGGGTCTTAATTTTCAAGTTAGCGGAATTTAACCGAAACAGACAATTTAAATTTGACCAATCAGAGGGCCTACATCGTCCAGACGCTGGAGTATTAATACTATCAGATAAGGATTAATATAATATAAGGATTAATATAATATAAGGATTAACAGCCAAAACGGGATCTGTCATTATATTTACAGTATTTGTTTCTGGAATACAGGTTGCAAATACTGTAAATACTTTAAATAACCTAAAAAATATATGCGCTTTAGGAATATCCCTCACAAGCGATACGCAAAATAAGGCGCGATTTGTTTGACAAAATCAAGAGATACTATATGTGTTCCTCGGGAGAAACTCTGGTGTTGAAAGGGTTAATATAATGATATTGGTTCTATAAACTCACGGTGTCCGAAAACTCGTAGTACCTACAAATAGGAAACTTGTGAATCTGCATCACATTTGGAGACGATTTTGTAGAACCTATTACTTTTCTGATTTGAGCTATCGTTTCCGAGTAAATATATACAGTTTATACAACGAGTTTCTGGACACCGAGTACGGTAGGTACTTAAAATAAGTAGATCGCATAAATATATATTTTATTACAACCTTTCGTCAGCTTATTGGCATATGTTTTTAAATTAAAAATTATTTTTAAAAGTTTTGTCTACACCTTTATCTTTATATTAACTAAAGCATATAATGGCGTGCAATAAAATGTTACGTTGGTATTCATCTCTTATTCAATAATATTAATACTAAGGATGCGTTGTTTTATAGATTTGAACAATTCATCAAATTTCAACGATCATTCAAGTTCTGTTATGAAATCATTATAGGCCAGTTACTTGAGAGAACTGAAATAATAACAGAACTTTCACAGAATTTGAAAATTAGCTTTGAAATTCGAAGAATTGATCAATTTTTTCGAAATAACCCAAACTTAGTCTTATCGTTTTTAGTTAAATGAATTAAGTATTTATGATAATAATAAGAACATTTTTTTTTAATTTTAATTAAAATTTGTAATGTATAAGAAATAACATTACATAAAAGAGAATTTGAAATATAAAAAAAAGAAATGAAGGAACAAAAATCGGGCAGTGGGGAAGATCGAGTCGACGAGGAGAGATTCTTTCAATAATCAATAGGATTCCTTCCTACCGGAAGAACAAAATTTCATAAAAAAACTTATCTAGATCTTAACAAGTAACTGTGGGGCATATCCGACCTCTTCACGTCTAGATTTCACCCAACTACAGATAGTTACGTTTGACTACTATAAAATAATTTTCAAATTTAATTTAATATTCATTGATAAGTTGAAACAACCCACTCAAACAAGCCATTTTTATAATTTTCTCAGAACCTGGTTATGCATCCATTCAATGTCAGTTAGTAGTTGAGTGGACAAATACATGAGGTTTCGTCTGCTCGCTTAGTCCTCTATCATTGCAGAAGTAACGTTGTCCAAATAATAATGGTGGGAGAAGGAGGAATAAACATATTTTCAGATTATTCGTAACCCGGGAATGTTTATCATTTCTAAAAAATAATAATAAATAAGACTAGTTGATTGTTTCAACCCTTGTGGTACACCCCACAAGTGAAACGTTACCACCGCGAAATGAACTCATATTTTTTAAACACCACCTCATTATTTGCCGAGATAAAAAGTACTCGCATAGTGACTTAAGTTATTTATTATTTGAGAGCAATCTGTATTTTCATCTTTCAGCTGAATCTTTCATGAGGTCAGAAGGATTCGTGAGGTTGACTTACTAAATAATAATGACATTTTTTCCGGTAGTTTCGCATTTGCAACAATCTGCATTTAGCATTTCTCACAACACAAAAAATAACGTTCTTCTAATTCTGTATCGCTTTTTTATTTTAAATCCTTTGAATAAATAACGCAATGTAAAATTACGTTAATACATGATAATGACATATTGTTAATTTATTTTAGTAACGTACCATTTTTCTCCGTCGACTTGACGATTAAATTCGATAGTTGATTGATATTTTTCTCCGTCGACTTGACGATTAAATTCGATACGACAATCCTATACTCAAATTAGAATTTGTTATTTATAAGTAAAAAAATTATATCAATAAACACAGAGAGGGTTGAAAAATTCTATATTGCTGAATATTTCATATTTCGTTTTTGGTCTAGTTTTTATATAAATATTTATTTTAGAAATTAGTTCTGATTTAATTAAGTTCTTTTATAATTTGCATAAACACGACAAGTCTGTTGTTTTTCTTCTGTTAGTTAGACTTTTAAGGTTGAAGTATTTTAATCGTTCATTGCAGGTAATTAGAGTGTTTCTTGCTCTCATTTTACAGAACATTGTCTTGGTTAAGGCGCTTTGAATAGATTCAACTAAGTGTTGGTCGATTGCACAATGAGAGCACTAGATTGGGGAACCATATTCTATTGTGCCATGAACCAGGTTAGGATATTAAAATGGTTTCATAAGTAATTCTAATTATAAAACCAATTCATTTATTTTCTATTTCTTAAGTGTACAAACGGAATGTAAGAATACAATCCCGGGTAATTTCCAAATCTCTGATTGATATTTGTTTGTCTAAAACTACATCACAGATGAAATAATCGTATTCAATTTTAGCCTAAGAATAAAATTTATCTTGAAACAATGTAACTACTGACAAAGCATTACGCTATCTCAATTTTTTTTTAAATCCTTAAGAGCATAAATACTTCGTCCTTACTTTGTGCTTCATCCACATTTATACACATCCTTTTGCTAATCTGACTCTTCATATGACCCACATCAATTACCTAATTGACTTTGATCCTATTATGTCTTCCCTGTATGCTTCTGACTTGTTATTTCAATTGCGCGTCACATTTATATTCCCCGGGCAGTTCGTTCCCTATTCATCTGTTCTACATGTCCAAACTCTCTAGAGTTCATTACCTTAACATAGAACTAGCATTATTTTCATACTCATCATTTAAAAATCGTTCTTGAATTATTTTTTACTACATTTATGCCTCAGTTTTATTATTTGTAAGGTTTGCGCTTCGCTCTGTAAAGGCACAAATTAGTGAAATAGTGTTAACTCAATTACTACAATAAAACAATTATTTACGTCGGTGAAAATGGTAAAATTAGCTTTTAAATAATCTTGACAGTCTTCTCAGCCATGTTTTTTCTTGTTAGTATGATGTGACCTTTGCCGGAAGGTTCCGTTTCAATCTAAATACACACTACTTATCAAAATAACATAAACTAAGAACCTTATAACCTACTTGGTGAATGTTTTTCCATCTCCCCACGATTGTTGTTTCGTGTAGTAGTTAAGTTGAAACGAAGTGTTATTGTTTCAATAATTTGTTCGTGTCGCGGAATTGTAGAATTTTACCATTAATTTAAATGTTGTTTAGCCAGACATCGAGAGAAAAAGAGAAAACCGTAATATAAAATAACATTAATTTATTTGTCCTTGGAATGAGTTTTAGAGTAAACGGTACTTATTTCTATTTGTATACGGACGGTTAACCAAATGTTTTAACTGAAATTGGAACCATAATAATGAGCAACTCCAAAGTTTAGTTGTTGTTTCTGGAAACTCCAGATGAAGAGAAACAGTAATTAGTAACAAGTATTTTAAATAAAATAAAGAGCCAAGTTTCCTCATCGAGAGAACTGCGTCAAATTTACTCATTAAAAAGTAATCACACAAAATGATTTGTAATCAGAAAGTTTTCAAAGGTAATTCGCGAAATATGAAATAGTAATTGAGCCAATTATAATCTTTAGTATAATTATATAAATTTGTTATAATTATTTATCTGCCGTTCTTTCCTACTAAAGTAAATGCTGATTCAAATGAAAAAGGCAACTATAGGATACCTCCAGATATTTCATTACATAAGAATATCCTGAAAACACATGTCAACAGCCAGTCGCGAGTCATATTGGCAATCTCATTTAACGATAACAGTAAATTGTTTTGAAGCTATTAAGAAAACATATTTTATTTTTGAAGAAAATCTTTATTCAGATTTCGAGGTGAAAAATATTTTTACGACATTTCCTCGATAGAAAAAAATCGTTTGCTAGTTTGCACCGAAAATTGTATAAAATACAACTGACTCTGTCATTTAAGATGTTATAAGTATGAAAAAATTCACAGTGTTTCTTTAAATGCTGCTTAAATCAGATTTTTGCGTTATTTTAAATAGGTTATGTTAGTATGTAAATATTTTCACGCTCACGCCTATTAGTTATAAGCGTTTTTTTTATATTAGCGCGCTCCCTCTATCATTCGCATTTACATATCTACCTTTCAAACCAACTTAAGTATCCTTCTTATTTTTGAAGGTTTATAACGGTGTCTGAATAAAATTGGCGTGTTTATTTTTAAAATGTACTGATTTAAACATTGTTTCTTTGACACGATATAACACTGATCGTTGAGAGTCTGTTTAAGTAACCAATTAAACTTTAAAGAATCACAATGGCGTTGGTAATTCAATGCCACAGTATACGCATTATGGATATAATCAACCTGCAGGCGTTTGGATCAATATTCATATCCCACAAATCCATTCATCTTCTAACACTGTGGAGTACTTGTATCTGATATGGTATATATGCGAAGAGCTCTGTAGGTAGAGCTTATTTAGAGAAATCGTATTCAATTTATCTCTCGCATCAACACTCTCGCTGGGGGTGAGTCATGAGCCAGTCTTCCTGATCATGAATACCTCAGGCATCTAGGACGTGCGGCTTTTGCTTTAATTTATATGGGAGCGACTTTTCAGCCCTACGGATGCACCCTCTCTGCCGTCTGCGGCCCGGGGCTAAGTGAGTCGATCCACTGAGGGGGCCAGACTTAGTCCGGGGAATTGAATATTTAAACTACTGTCAGAACCCAACAGATTCTATTGAGGATGTTACGTTACTACCTAACCTAACTAAACTGAAAACTAGCGGCACTAGTGTTGAACACGTAGAAGTTTAAGAATACAATATTGTTCGAAAGTGGAGAACGTTTTAAGATATCTACTGCAAATGTAGAAATTGAAACGAATGCCTTTGGGAGTTTTTTAGCGTTCCTGGAAGCAAAAAAATAGTTTTCAAATATTTTGCCAAAACAAATTTTGTCATTTAACAAAGAAGTACCGCATATTTACTAGATAATCACATTTTCTTACATTACATGACTTTTATTAAATATGTGCGGTGATAATAGCTTTATTCTCCAGAAAATTTAAAACATAAACTTCCTCTAAATCCATTTCTAGTGAGCAAATTATTTCAATGTTTCGACGATAGACTAATCGACTGAGTTCATAGCACACCACGAATATAAAATAAATTAACTTTAATAATTTATTCCGTAAAATTTGATACACCTGCCCCTTATTTCGATCAATGTTCAGCCCTCAATGTCCCATGTACTTGCAAAGGGTTGTTTTAAATGAAAGCCTCCACTCATTTCGTCTTCCCCTAATGCTAGGATTGTGTTCTTAATAACAAATATTTGCGTTAATGCATCTTCTAGTTGGTGCGTCGGGAAGGGGAGAAATTTCACTTTGTAAATCAAAGTTAGTGAAATCAACGGGTGTTTTCCTCCAAGCCTTATTCTGGATCGTTAGACGGAGAATACAAATAACCTGAGAGCTGAGAGGGCCAGCCATACAAATGTTCAAATCGGGAGCCAACTTCAAGTTTCATTTGAATTTGAGCACTTTTTCACATCAGTAAAATGAAGGGAACGTTAATTTTCAAATATTTGCACTCTCTTGCGCTTTTCCGTGGCAAATTTGAGTGGCTTTAATGAACTTGTTTTGTTCCTGTAAATTCTACTTCATTTACAAATTTACAGGTTAAAACTAGCAATAAGCCATTTTGCACGATAATATTTTTTAAAGAACTTCCAAGGAAAGTTTAGTGTTTTTGCAATTCAGGTTTGTTTTATAGGTAATTAATATTATAAATATGAATACAATACAGTTTATTTGCTTGTAGTTAATTGTTACACGTTGAAAAATGAGTATGGCGGATTTATTAAAACACTTTCAGACCAGAACTTTATTGACAAAGAGTTTGTATTATTATTTTTTATTGTAATAATTTGAACTAGCAGTTAAAAACCCGCTTCGTGGGTTTTTTGCTGCTAGACCCTGTGGGCGGCACTTGGTTGGGCTTCGCCCAGTTTAAGTGATACTAACAACAGTTACATTTAATAGGTAGATATTAGGTCATTCACAGAGAGAGGGTGAGTATATATTGTAAATAGATTATTACAATATAGCAACCCTGAGGTGATATCTCACAAAAGCGGCGCCTTACAAATTGTCCAATAAATAAATAAATATAATGTTTAAATTTTATTGCATACATATGCATTGATATACAACGGAAATAGATAAAAATAATAAATTTTATCAAACTTTATTTCATTAAAACACAAATAACTTTGTTTACATCATTTTATTATATACAACCACTACATGTTTCATGAGCAAAGTTCACCTCATCAGGAGTAAATATACTACTAGTCAAAAATTAAATATAGATTACAATTGGAAAGAAGATGTGAAAGGAAGGGGGGGGGGGGTAGAGTGGGCGGGGTTTATCAGAATTAGGAATTACAATATCGTTAGACGGGAAAGACCAGTTGAGTGGGGAAATATTTAAAAGAGTCTTTATAATTTTTTTTGCTTATTAATTATATCGGATTATATATTGACATGTTTTCTTATTTCTAAAATTTCAAAATTATTTATTTGCGATGCTTTATAAAATATTGCTAATTTATTAAAAATCTGGGCAAATTATTCATATTTCTGTTAAAAATGGGGCTGCAGGCTGACAAATGAATTGACAGGTTTCTTAGCAAACTGTCGGTAAAACACCAATATGTTATGAAGCTAAGTTTTCTCTGCGTAGTTTTAGTTAATTGCCCATTGTGGGTTTAGGACTCGCGGCTTCGAGATTCAAAGCCGAAGAGTTCACTGCTCTGCCATGTAGGTTGTCTATACATCATAATGATTTACAAATTATAAAGGTGATTCGTCGAGTTCAACATTCTCGTAAAAAGAACTCTACAAAAACGTGGGGAATTTCATGCCGTAAAAAAATAATAATGTGGAAAATCTAAAATGCATTTTTCTTTCAATATCTCGACTTTTTCCAATTTTTAATAATGGCAGCGGATTCTGCAGAAGATTGGAAACCGTTGATCAGAAATATTCCCTCGGTAATGTATGAATTAGCTATCCGCGAGCACTTTGAAGTTCCCATTCAAATTCCGCCAGAGGGTAATTTTTTCACGAACGTGAATTACGGTGCTTTGACTCGCTTGGCGTAATTTTTGACTCCCCCTTCTACTATTAAATTTGTGGTTTGGTTCCACTAAATTCTATATGTGTGTTTTTTTATTATTTTAAAAAGAAAGACAAACATTCCCCATAATATTTGAAAATTCCTACTACCACCACAATAAGCGGAAAATGTTGTTTGTGTTGTGATGGAGGACTTAGCCAGTCGAGGAATTGAACACACTACGCCTGGGTGAGACCAAACGCGATGCCAAATCAGCCAATGACCGGTCGACTATCTAAGTGAATTTTACGCGAAAGTGTGAAAAGAACTAACATGGTATTTCCAAATACATATATCACACACTCATCATATTATGACATTTTTGAAAGAGTGCTTTGTTATTTTAAATTGAGTAAAATTGTGTATTCTTCACATACTTTACGGAGTGGATTACAGCTTCAAAAAATGTAAAGTGATTAAATATGACTAGCCAGGTGCCTATTAAACAGTCCCAACTCTGCTCTGCAACCGTATGTATTCTAAATGGATTAGTATAGAGTAACAAATTGGGGTTTGCTGTGAGGCGGAAGGTAGTGTGGAGGGGAATGAGATGTGGAAGAGACCTGACTATTCAGACGTAGTGATCAAAAACGGCTAAAGCCATTTCAAGCAATGTTTTAGTTTTGAAAGTTGGTCTTTCACTAGAGCGAATTTGAGAATATCTTCTACTCTAGAACTACAATCTACACGTTTTCACCCATCCTTTAGTACCACACTATTCTCCATAGCCATTCTCTCAAGCTGGGATGGTAATAATAATAATAAGATTTTATGCAGAGCTGTTTTTGTGTAAAAAATCACCCCAAGGGCGCTTAGTGCGGTGATTTAGTTCTATAGTTCCACTGTCTCCAAGCACTTGAGACTCTTATAAATAAATCTAAAGTTCTTACTGTCGTTCTCTTTTGTTCGTTCTTACTCTATACCCTTCCAATGATTTATAATTATTGTAATACACAATGTAAAAACTGTACACTATGTCTGTCACTATTACAAATAACAGTAAACGTTATTATTGTAAGAAATGAGGTATTTTAATTAAATTGTCGTACGTTTCCACGGAAATTAAAATGTTCCACGAAATCCTATTATAATCTGACAAACTACGCCGCCCATATAATATATTTTAACATTTTTTTAGGTTTTAAACACGAAATTCATTAAATAAATGTTCAGGGGACTATGTCCTCGGCGTATATGGGTCAATTAGAATATATTTTTGTAATTTTAAATCGTGTTAGTGGAACGGTTCGTTATTCGCAGTATGATTTGTTTATAGGTAGAGATTAATAAATTGTACAAGGATCAAAGGCGCTGTGGCACGAAAGGACGACGTCTAATTGAAATATATTACAAAAATTAAAGTTTAGGGGAGAATAACTTGACGGGGTGAAATAGGCTTGTGAAGAAAAAGAACAGCATTATTTTTATTAATAAATTAAACAGGGTGTAAAGCCAAAGCCATTATTAAAAATATTAGGTAAGGCTAGGAGAAACATCTTATTCTAGTTATTACTTTGTTACGTTTACCTCCTCTATTGAGTTAAAATAAAAAAAAAGTTTACAATAGGATACAATTAAATAACATATTACACATTTTATTTTTGTTTCACCAAACACCTATTGTTATAAAATTGAACATTGTATTCGAATTCTGAAATAAAACTCGAGTCTAATAACCAACAGCCTCAATTTGTGAGGCGGCAATGGGTACCGCTGCCCCAGGCACCATTCATAGAACAACCAATACTTCTGCCATAGATCATCCCAGATGGTTCGTTACTTAGCTGAGTGCCCGGGTTCGTGGGGTGAGAATTGCCTAGATTTTGGCGGTGGATACGTCTGCCCACCTACTGTGATCTTTTTACTTCTTCACTCTCGACTAATCGCTTTGCGCAGCATTGAGACGGATGAATTCAAACGTCCGTCACTCCTGGATACACTGACCACCAGATTCCTACTCACCACTCATACCCTTTTCTTTCCCAGATCTTCCTCTCCTTTATTTTTTTAAAATAACCTACCACACAACATCCCCAAAGATGACATAGGCCCAGAGAGAAATTATTTTCCTCAGGGCCTCCTGTATAGAGATAATTAAACGGAGATATAAATAAAAAATATTTAAATAAAAATAAATAATTTGAAATTGTCGCAGCCTGGTTCTTAGTTTTATTTTTGGTAAACAAATATTATTCAGTTGATCGATTACTTCAACCACCACAAGCAATGTTGATACTAAATAATGATACTTTGGTGCTTATTTCAATATAATTCCTACAGTTAACTTCGAAAACCATGATTTTTTATATATTGAATTTATTTAATTTCCATAGTAGAAATATATCACAAGCAATAATTGCATTTCACAGCATACAAGGATAGTCAAATACTAGGAATAATAAAACAAAAATAACTGTCGCTTCTGATCGTAACATGACAACAGAAATAAGAAAATTAATAAACAAGTATGAGTAGACATAGATTTAATTAATACTGATATAAAATATATGATAGTATAGCCTTCTTGTACCTATCTTCCGTGGAATTAAATATATCTACCATGTCTGCGTATCTGTTACTAACTTCATGTATTATAAGTACAATCGAGTGTTTGAAATGTTCGGTCCTGACATTGGCATTTAAACCGGTTTTCGGAAAAGCATCTCTCATAGGTATTGAAATTCAATGAGGTTAATTAAATCAGGGCTGTCTATATTCCCATTAACAATTTTGAACATTTTTTTTTTCATCAAGTTATTAACTTTATGTTTTCAATGGGAATATCGAGTTGAAAACTAATGTTCGATTATTTTCAATAGAATCTGAACGTATTTTAAAATGGTGGGACCAGATCGAAGATTTATATTCGACTTGACTTCGAACTAAAGAGTGTGTTTCAGAAATCAGATTTTTCATTCTTTCTGTACGACATGTACCTGCATTTGTTTTCTAGTTCGTATTCTATGAATAATATTTTTTATAAAACATAAATCGTAAAACCTTTCCGAGAAGAATCCGTGGCGTACATATCTCTGCATACCCAGTAGCGTACATACATGGATACATCCGCGGTCAACTATTAAACATTGGCTTTTGATGTCCGCATTCGGGCATGAAAAAACCGACATCGTTTTGATGTAATATTTTTACAAGTCATTTTGGTCCATCCTGTGTATCCAGAATAAAGATATACTAATAAAATGCCAACCGACCATATTCCATTAAAACATTCTTCCCATTCCCTGAGCTAGTAAAAATGTCCTCCATAAATCACATTTACAGGATCACATTTGGTTTGAGTTAATTATTTAAATAAATTGATTTAATTTATATCCCGGGCTTTGAAAAACCGATTAATATTATTTAGATACCAACCAATAATTGAATTTCTGGTAGATAGACTACTTAAATCAGGAAGCACTCAACTTTAAGGGTATTCAGAAATCAATAAAAAAACCGTAGAAGGTGGTTATTCATGAATAAGTCACTTTCTTGAAATATATCGGCGACTTATTTTAGATTCTGGGTCAAATTTGATGATTTATTTTCTTAGATTTGGACCAAGGATACATTGTTTATTAAAAACTAACATTCCTGACTAATTCACCAATCGAAAACGATATTTTGCAATATTCAATTGACTGGCAAATCTTCTCCCATCTATAGGTTATATATTTTTATTATCTTCTATCTGTTTATATAAAGGAGAATCTGTTTGTGGCGGGAGCGCGGGCGGCCGCGTGACGGACACCTGGGGGCAGCGGGGATTTGCTTTTATACAAATCTACAGTTTTATTCCAAGGATCAAAAACCTTCAAAACAAGAGGAAGGCCACTGTCTACATTAGATATCAATAAATTATCTGCTATAGCCCGGGACTAAAGGTTTCAAACATAAATAAATACATCATTTTAACTAGAAGAAATTTAGTTTTCATAGTAAATGTGTAAATTTTTTTATATCACATTTTAAGTAACGTTATCATTTTAACTCTGCGATATTGCTACGATTAAAGATATTATCCATCACTATACATACTAATAATGACACAATTCTACGGCCTCCATAGTCCAGGGGTAAGGCTCTCGACTAGCGATTCGAAGGTCGCGGGTTCGAATCCCGGCATGCGCAATTAAATTTTAATCGATGAATGAGTCGAAGATATTCTCAGTATCGCCCTTGGTGTAAGACCACCATTCCGATTTGAAACGTTGCTTGAATTGGTTTTAATTGTGTTTGGTGATCAGATTTGAATAGCCAGGTACTCCTCCACCTTCCTCTTACCCATCTCCTTCCTTCCCCACTATATTCAGCCTCACAACATACCCCAATTGGGGATGCCATAGTCTCACTGCTTCAGACAGTTGAGACTATTATGCGGTATTCAAAAAAATAAGTAAACAAACAAAATTCGAAATGAACGAATTTTTAATTTTTTTAGTTATTGTAATAATATTTTGAAGCAATACTCACACTCTGTCTCGCGTTAACTTTTGGTGGTTAAGGCATGTCGTCCTACAAGTAGTTTTTAACAAGTCGTTACAAATATACAAATTTTTTTATGTTTGATTTATGACGTTATTGCAGCAAACGAGCGGTAGTTGCTAAATAACTACTAGTAAAGCGCACTTGAAGTGAAATGACACTAAACTGCGCTATGTTATTATTATTGTAGTTGAAGTTGTGATAATGTTATGATTGAGTTATGTAAGTTTGTGATATCGATAATACAGGTTTGAAATTAATTTTAACTTGGCGACCGCTCAGTTACTTGTATAAAGAATTAGGGTAATGTAATCATTTTAACCAAAAATAATCTGTGAAATAAAAAATAAATTACAATAACGTTTAGAAATGTTAATGAAAGGGTTTTAAAACGCCCAACTGATAAAAGCGAGAAACATAATTATTTGTGAAATAAAATACGCGTTTGAATCAGTTAGTTCACAAAATTCTTAGGTATATTATTTATTCACACCCATTCTTGGCACGCCATTTCCCGTGATTTATTTAAAACGGTTTATCATCCGATCACTAATCCAGTTATGGATAAATTCAGGCAAAGCCCAAAACCTGTCGTTTGATTAATGCTGTCATTAGAACAATATTAATTGTTTTATGGTAGAGCTTTTATTCCCTAATATGATGCAGATGATAAATGATAGCAGGCAGTTAGAGAACGGAGACCTTGAACTAAAAAAAAGAACTTGGTGTCAGAGGCGCATTTAGGGATCCAGGCGTGGTAGGCCATTTGAATAAAATGTGACTAATCTTTATTTGATATGTGAAAAATATTATGTTAATATATTACTTATGGTAAATAAAATAAAAGTTTGAAACGCCCGTTAGCAGTATCCAAAGATACTGGGTGCGAGGCAATTGAAAAAAAAAACAATGTTACAGAGACGATAAGCGTGTAAAATGAAAAACCAACATATTATAAGTTTATGTCACCATCTCTTTAAAACATTGATATTCATCGTGCTGTCTCCCTCACGGCCATGACCTAAGCATACCTAAGCTTTCTTTGGGACCTAATTTTTACTTCGATGAAAGATTTAGTGCTATCCGTTTATTCTATGGCATGCATAGGGACAGATCGACAGCTCATCTGAGTTCAGAGCAAAACTAAAGACTCACCTTTTCAACTTGTCGTATCCAGAATGATAACCTTTTTTATTTTATTTATTTTTTTTCATCAGTAGTATTTAATTGCTCATTCCAGGGGATTTTTCTACTTGTCTTTTTTTCACCGTTATTAACCGTTTATTACGCGTAAACAATTTTTCTTTTAAATATTTTATAACTGACACCACGGGCAGAAATCATAACAATCGGTATTTGTAAATATAAATTAAATATGTATGTTAGTCGTAAATCTCTAGTTTAAGCCGTAGTTGTAAGTCGTATTATAGCGGTATTGTGTAAATGCCCACTTGGTCATAAAATATCTATAGCTTAAGTCATTAGTTAAAAGTCTTAGTTGTAAATCAATCGACATTAGTCTTAGTTATAAGTCTTTCTCTATCTATGAAACTTAGTTATAAACCAAAAGTAATTAAGTCTAAGTGATCAATGCATAAATTAAGTTGTTAAGCGCCCTTGAGGTGATTTTCTCACGAAAACGGCGCTATATAAATAATCCAATCATTATTATTAGAAGATGCCAAAGGAGACATTCTTTAAATTGATCCCGCAAATCGTGTGGACTTGTGAATGAAAGCTTCTATTATAGACAACAGATGTCAATGCTCGTGACTCGCCGCTGCCGCTTGCAGCTCTGCTGTTTCGGGGTACATTAAAAATAAATTGAGAATAAGACCAGTTGTTTTGATGCACATAATTTATTATTATTGTTGTCTTATAATTTTGGGGGGTCAAACACCAATTAACCTTGGGGAAGAACCGCCACTGGTTGGTGTGTTGTTTATTTGGAAAGCAAAGAAGAAAAATAAAATAAAACATCTTTAAAATACTTAAAAAGATGTTTTTCAAAATGTTCTTGACACCACGAATAAACGACACAAGTTTATTTTGATCTACTTAAAAATTATTGCTTTGATTTCAATTTTATAATAAAGTTGAGAATTTTTTATATCGGTATATTTATTTTATTTTTTGGTGGAAGTTACGAATAAGACTCATCAAAGTATTATTTAGGACGGGTTGTTTCGGAGAATTTGCACAATTCATCAAATTTCAACGTTCATTTTCAAGTTCTGTGAAAGATTTTTTCAAGTTCTGTTTATATTTCAGTTTTGTCAAGCAACTAGCCTATAATGATATAATAACAGAACTTGAATAGGACTTTCACAGAACCCGAAAATGAACGTTGAAATTTGATGAATTGTTCAAATTCTCCGAAACAACCCGTCCTTAGTCAATTACTTGTAATTTTTTTCGCAAAGTTTCCGAGAAATCGTTTGAATGAAAGCAAATGAAACGAACGAATAGAAATAAATAATATATCTGTCGACAAAAATCCACCTAACTTAACGTCTAGTACAGAACGTAACGTATCAACCAAGTTAGTTTAAGAAATTATAAAAGTTTGATAAGTGAATTTCGAAGGAGTTTTATTTTTATCTCGAAAATACATTCATGAAAATATAACCCGAAAAATAACGATATTAGGGCAACATTACACCCGCGCAAAAGCAGTATTATGCTGGCTAATGGAAAAACAAGCTTACAGGCCAGCGATTTAAATTTCCTTTATTTATGTTTAAATTTCCAAGGTTTTAGGCAATTTTTTCACGTCTTAAAAAACAAATTTTTCGAACAAGGAAGACGTAAATATTGTTTAGAACATTATATTATCCAATAACGTGCGTTTTTCACGATAACAGCCAAAATAAGAGAACTTATCGAATCGTTAGAAGTTTTCGTTTGTTTTTCGGTGTGTGTGTTTATTATAATAACGCGATATAATTTCAACGGACTGGAGCTAGTGGAGCTATGGGATCCCCATTTGTTCGGGGAAATATTGTGGGTCTGGAGGAAGGAACGGGTGGCATTGACACGGGAGAGGAGGATGGTTAGGAAGTATCTGGCTATTCCAATTCTGTGTTAAACACAGGTAAAGGAACATTGCATGTATTCCATTCTCAGATTTTCAAGGTTTCTGTTATTTACAGACTTGGTGGATACCAATAATTAAAACGCGTGTCGAATATAATGTTTATTACAATTAAATACAGGATTGTCTACGTCTATCTTCTGAGCTATCTGTTGGGTAAAGAGAGCGAGCAGATGCATCCGTCATCTTTTATACCTCTATCAGTCATCTCGCTCTTACACATTCAACAAGCAGGCGTACCACCAAAAACCTTTCTTACATCCTCCCCTACTAAAATTGAATGCCCCTATCTACATATATTATACCCTATTACTACATATTCACATTACAATTTTATTTTATATATTTCATTTTCTAAACAATTAACACACATATTTTTTTTATAAAATTAACTATCATATGCCGCGTTTCTTTCTGCTTCCCTTCTCTTGTCTCGTCGTCCGTCCACTCCTCCTCCTGGACTGCGAGGTACCTTCATCTTGGACGAAGTCTTCCCTGCCATGGGTTAGACCTGAAACATGGAGAAACAGTATTAGAGTCACTTCTATTACGTAACATACCTGAGAGATTAACTTCATCCGTCGACAGTTCCATAGTGTCAGACGTACCGACTTCCGGCTTATCTCCCTCCTGCCATGAAACATGTAATTTTTTTATCTGGTCTAAATGTCTTTTCCACACCATATTAGACTTGTTAATTTTTATGAAATATATTTTGCTACCTTTTTTTTCAACAATAACCCCAGGGACCCATAACCTATTACCCTGAGCTCTGAAATCTCTAGTCATCACTTTCTGACCTATATTCAAATCTGACTTATTTCTACCCTTATATTGTCTTTTATGATTGACTTGACTCTGAATAACCTTTTGCTTTACTTCGTGTTGACGAGTAGAACCTGAACTATTCGTTCTTTCATCAACCTTCCTAGGAATCAGAGAGTCGAATACTGTTCTAATTTTCCTTCCCAATAATAATACAGATGGTTCACACCCTGTTGTTGCATGAACGGTATTTCTATAGTCAGTTAAAAAGTTACCTAACTTTTCTTTATAATCTGAAGGAAATTTATTATTTTTACAAATTTTTTTAAGAAAATTTTTACAGGTTTTAACAGCATTCTCAGCTTGCCCATTGCTACTCGGGTGGTTAACTGGACTAGTAATATGTTCTATCCCATTTTTCTTACAAAAATTTTCAAAATCCTCAGAACAAAAACACGTACCATTATCACTAACTAAAGTTGCTGGAAAACCAAATTGTGAAAATAATCTATGAAGTACTTCAATATTTTCTTTTGAAGACAGACTGTTTACTTCCAGACACTCGATCCACTTCGAAGAAGAGTCTACCACAACTAAAAAGTTTTTATTATATAAGCTACCATGATCAATATGCACCCTGAACCATACTTCAGGTTCATAAGGCCATACTGCTAATGAACTCTTTTGTGATTCTGGTTTAATTTCTAAACAATCTCCACAATTTTCTGTTATTTTCTCCAAATCTTGATTAATTTTTGGCCACCAGACAAAGCTTTTTGCAATGCCTTTAAAACCCCTAAATGAGATCTGTGTAACATCTTTAAAACTTCTTGTCTTAAGGACTCAGGAATAACAACTCTATGTTGATATAAAATACACCCATTTATCAATGACAATTCTAACCGTTTTTCCCAGAAAACTTTAATAAAATTAACATTTTGTGCCTTTTTTACTGATGCTGGCCAACCCTCGATAAGAAATTGTTTTACTTGACTTAAAATTTCGTCCTTTTCGGTCTCACTTCCTATCACGTCTAAAGACAAATTAAACCCGTTATTTTCAAAATAATTAATGTAACCAGACTCTATATTATCTTCACAGCTAACCTTTTCAATTGGACACCTGCTCAGAAAGTCTGAACAATTATTTTTCGACTTTACGTATTCAATCGTAAAATTGAACGATCCTAACATAACTGCATAACGCTGTAATCTTGACGCCGCAATCTTAGGAATTTCTCTATTCTGACAGAAAATTCTGATTAAAGGCTGGTTATCTACAGCTAAAATAAATTCTCTGCCATACAAATATTGATAAAACTTCTTAATCCCAAAAATTATAGCTGTTGCTTCAATATCCAAAATCGAATAATTCTTTTCCGCTTTATTTAAAGTTCTGCTTGCGAACCCTATTGGTCTTTCTACGCCATTCTTAAAGACGTGGATTAACGTTGCTCCGATTCCATTCATACTTCCATCCGTGACAAGTTTCACAGGAATATTCTCGTCGAAATGCGTTAAAATCCTATCCGAAGTTAATATTTTTTTTATTATCGCAAAACTGTTTTCTTGTTCCGTACCCCATTGAAACTTAACATCTTTTTTAAGTAAATCGTATAATGGTGACAATATATCTGCCATGTTTGGAATAAAATTACGATAATAACTAACCATACCTAACAAACTTCTCAATTTATTTAAATCACTAGGCGCTGACGCGTTTAAAATGGCTTCTTTATTCCGCTGACACGGTTGAATCCCTTGCTCACTTATTTTATAACCTAAAAACTCAATAACTTTTAAATTGAATTCACACTTTTCACTATTCACCGTTAAATTACAACTTTTTAACCTCTCTAAAACGAGACACACGTTTTTTTCTAAGTCGATTTCATCTTCTCCTATCACAATAATATCATCCAAATAGAACGTCATGTTCCGTAATCCTGATAAACAATTTGCCATTGCTTTAGCAAAAACTGCTGGCGCTGGTGATAACCCAAATACTAAACGTTTATATTGAAATAATCCCAAGTGGGTATTGATTGTTGTGAAACGTCTACACTCCTTTTTCAAAACAAACTGGTTATATGCGGATTTTAGATCAATTTTAGCAAAAACCTTGCCTCCATTCACTTTGGTCAATAATTCCTCAATTCTAGGTAACGGATACTTGTCAATTAATAACTGATTATTTACTGTAGATTTATAATCACCACATAATCTAATGTTACCATCTTTCTTAATCACTGGCACGATTGGACTCGCGAAATCACTATATTGAACTTGTTCTATAATACCGTTAGAAAGTAAATTATTTCATTCGCTTTCAACTTTTTCCTTCAAAGCAAACGGCATTACCCTGTGATTCCGAAATATCGGAACGGCAGAATCTTTTAAGGTTAAATTCACTTCTGTAAAATTTTTTTACTAACCGCTCCTTTAATGTATTTTGTTTTACACAATTAACGATCCCAGTTATTCCCACGTTAAAGAGATTCATGAAATCACGTCCTAAAATCGATAGAGACAAACTACGGACGACAATAATTTTGAGTCGGTGTCGTAAACCGTTATACTCTAGTATCGGTGTGAAAGTACCTACCACACCAATGAGCGTATTGTCAAAACTCCGTAAGCTCACGTTTTCGTGCAATAACTCAATACTGCTGAATTTATTGAAATAACACTCTTCGGGAATTACGCTACAAGATGCTCCAGAATCTACCATGAATTTATTATTTATTCCGTCGAGTGAAACTTCTATATAATATGGCTCAATACTTAGTACAACACCAACCATTCCATCCGATAACAAAATATTCACGTTTTTACGTGTTGCTACCCTTTTACACTGTTTTGCTAAATGACCCTTAGTACCACAAATTTTACATACATAATTTTTGAATCTACATTCTACCGCCGTGTGATTATTATAACCACAAACCGTACAATTACGCTTTGTAACTTGATGAACCGGCGATCGCGCACGATTATTACTACTGCTTCGCTTGAAACTATATTCATCTCTCTTTTTCACATGCGTATTAGGTGAGACACGACCTCCGCCGACTTTTAAATTAGCTAAAACTCTGTTATCAGCTGATTGAGATTGAGTTGAAGCTACAAGTTCAATACATTCTGCTACTTGCACACATTTTTCGAAAGTATAAGACTCACTATCGAGAAATAATTTTTCTCTAATCTTACCGGGTTTACAACCTAATACAAAGAAATCTCTTAATTTCTCTGATAAACTATTTCCGAATTTGCAATTGCTAGAAAGAGATTTTAAACGAACAGCAAAATCGCGAACTGATTCGTCATTCCTTTGTTTAGCTGAATAGAACTGTGATCTTTCTTCAAAAAAACATTTTGTCGTACAACAATATTCATTGAGCTTAGATATCAAATCTTTTAAATCAACCTCTGTTACTTTTTTTGGAATGCACAAATTTACCAGTAGAGAAAAACAATCATCTTGCAAAGCATTTAGGAAAATAGCTCTTTTTTTTAACATCCGATGCGTACTTTTCATCATTCACAAGGAGGTACTGCTCGAGACGGACCTTGAAGTTCTCCCAGTTACCGTCACGCAAACTGAAGGACCCCAATCCTGACTCCATGCTTCCTCTGCCCAGAAGGTACCCACAAGACAAGAAAAGAAAACAGAAAAAAACTTCCCAATGAGATTTCTCCGCTCTCCAATCTGCTCCTTGGACCCTCTCAGGAAACCGCTCCTTGACCCTTTGTTGGCTGATGGCTCTTCCCAGACCGCTCCTAAGACCTGGTAACACCGATCCTTGACCCTCGGTGCTGCTGATGGCTGCCCCAGACCACTCTTGTGGCCCGGACCCCTCCGATCCTTTGACCCTTGGAGATGCTGCCGCTTGACGTCCTGGACCCTTCCGTGCTTCCCCCTTCCGAGAAGCTGGCTGGCTCCAGTGGCTTCTTCTTCTTCACTCCTTTCAGTGAAGAACAATTTCGGTCCGGCCTTTTTTTACCGACCCGAATAATATGTTGCAATCCGATGTTTCCGACAATATCGCGTATTTTTTTCCTTGTGTGAATTCTCGCGCGTCGATCTTTTTAATCGTTGTTTTTACGATTTCCGTAGGCTGCGCCACTGTTATTTACAGACTTGGTGGATACCAATAATTAAAACGCGTGTCGAATATAATGTTTATTACAATTAAATACAGGATTGTCTACGTCTATCTTCTGAGCTATTTTTTTTTTTTTTTTTTTTTTTTTTTTCTCTCTTCTGAACAATAATTAATTTTATTTATTAATTTATTTATTAATTTTCAACGCCCTGATGGGCTTTTACATTTTATATGAATTTCCTAGATTGAGTTATTTGACGTGTCTTATTAACATCACACGGTGTACTCTGTAAGCTGTGTGAGGTTAAGGCTGTGCGGTGTAGGGTGTACGGTATCGTGAAGCAATGTCAAACATTTGACGGGCGTGAAACTTGTGAGGTGACGTGTGACAATTGAAAGCCTCAGCGGGGGGGGGGGGGGGGGGAGCAGCTCGTTCGGGAATTGGTGAGGTGGAAGTTAATTACAAAAGAAAATAGGTGACAACGATGGAGTAAACATTATAAAAAATTTACCGATTTACCAACATTTAAAAAAATACAGTTGACGTCCGATTTATTATGGTGTATCACCATCATAAATACTAATTCCGGTTGTCTGTGCGCCTGCGTAACTCTGGATCAATGAACTCAAATTTCTTGAACTAACTCGGTTGGAACGTTGAGTTATGTACTATTCGTTCGCTTTATTTGCTTTCATTCACATGATTAAGTAGCCTTGAAGGATTCTTGGGGCATGTGAATGACATTCATTATCAATGTATCTTTTTTAAAAAATATGTATTTATTACTTGTGCATTGTAAATGGAAATAAAATGGTACCAACTGTACTGTGTCATTCTTATTAGTCACAACCTTAAATAATACTATGTCAAGGTGAAATCACCAAAACAACATTAAATTGCGTGTGTGTTTATAAAAAAAGCTTTTTATAAACACAAGTTTTTATTTACGTAATTTATTCACGAAAATTCAATCGAACCTTCTTATTTGACCATGCTCGACCAAAGCCCGAGTATTTTTATACCGTTTATACGATGCCTATCAGTCTGTCGTCACCTTATCGCCGGCAGTTTATTCCACAATCACTTAACACCGCCACCTGTGGTGATAAAGCGAAAAGCTTAAATACATCACCACAAATGCCACCGAGCTGTGCTTTAAACTCTACATGCAATTACGTGCGAACTATCTGATGAAGCCGGCGGGTCAAGGTGACCAACTGATTTACCTCCGCTTGCTGACAATTTGCTGTTATCGTCTATTTGTTGGTTTTACTGGTCAGGAGAAGAGCCGCCTCTGGGTTTATTAAGGCCGCCTTTAACTAGGAAACATCTGTAAATAAATTTGGTATCAAATACTTTCTTGAGTGAAACCGTTGTGGTAGACTTTAACGACCTATTTCAATGTCACCATTCACAAACAAACTCGCCAATTCGTCGCCTACATACTCGTAGCTAAGAAAATGGATATTCCAATGATATTGACATTTTTAATGTAACAAGTTCCATGTTTAAAACATACTAAAACATGTTTTATGTCAAGATATTGTTTTTGATAATTTCATTTTATTTCTGATAATAATTATTTTTGATCCAGTTGTAAACCACTGTAATATAATGTAATACATTATTGTTGAAACCACTGTTTATGACCTTCAACTGAAAAATTGTAAGCATTTCAATGTACCCAATGTAAAAGCCTCATGGGCGCATAAAACATAATATAATATTTGTTGTATTAAGGAAAATGAATATTTGAAATATATATTAAATATAAATCACGAACATTTTGTAGAACAATGTCTATTTTAGCAATTCCTCAGAAGCACATCTGAGCTGAATCAAGATACTTCCGGTTTACTGTCCCAACCTCATCATCTGATTAAGACCTCCTCTCATCCTAATAAGAAGGAGAAAATGAATCGTCATTATGTGTTTGATTAATTTGTGAACGATTCATGTAATCATCTTAACATGCTTATCGGAATAAGCTCCCTCGTTGGAATTCAATACTCGATATTATCAAACATATTTTTATTATTGTCATAAAAATTAATAATTTTTTCAAGAGAGAGCCTTCGCATTAGCCTTCTAAAAATTAGTAAAGGGAATGAATCGGCCAAGAAGTCAAATCCGTCTGTCTGTGTATAGAATATATAGAAGTAGCCAAGAGGCCGACCATCGGTTTGGGCGCCCGTGAGCATGGCATACATTGCACATAAGGATGCTGCGCCCCTGTTCAACTACACAAGGTACAACTTTCTGTCTGGACAGGAAGTTACAGTTGATTAATGGACCATATCTATACTGATACAGCGTGGTTCACAAGCAAAGAACAACCGAGTAATTGTCCCACTACAGAATGTGGTTCACAACAAAGTAATTGACCCATAAAACCATCGTCACAACACACTCTCCCAGCAATTATTTCAACTTTTCATATGGTGTGACTTTGTAACCTTTTCCAAGTGAATCTTTCTACGCGATCTAACCTATTTTTTTATTAAAAGCACAAGCAATAAATCATTACACCCGCCAATAAAGGAGCGCATACCTACCGTTAGCGTGAATTTATTGAGCCTTTTATACTTGATTTACTTTGTATTATTTTATTAATAATTCCGGCCGTTACTCTTGTGCTAGACATTTTACTCAATTTTAGCGCAGGACCCATTTCTCTACCGTCATTCGTCATGTTTTTGTAACACTAAAACTTTCTCAAGTGGGTGTATAAATCTGAGAATTGTTACGGAAAATTTTATCAAATTTGATTTGGTAGTTTTATAGGGCTGCAGTCCTTCGAAATGCACACATCAAAAGGATTTATTTCCCTCTCAGACGGGCAGCTTATGAATATGCGTTCAGGTGTTCAGGGAAGCATTGCATAATCTATTCAGGCATGTTGTCGGGGAGATAACCACGAAAGCAAATTGTCCTGTAGCCCGCAGGAGAAGGCAGGTGAAGGCTGGTAGGGGCTGCTAAAAGGAGAGATGGGTAGGATATTTGTATGGTGGCTCAGAGTCGCGTGTCCAGCACTTGAATAAAATATGTAGAAGGTTGCGCTGGAAAATATTTTGACGAAAATATCGGCATTGACGAGTCAAGGAAGCTATGACTGAATAAAATATCGGCGGCTTTCCCAGCTCCTGTGACGCGATAAAGTTTTCATAAAACTATTTATCCGGAAAATGATCTCTTGCCATATATTCCGTTAGTGTTTTTGAGTAAATTACTTTTTTATTTAATAGGAGTACATTTTCTTCATTCATAAGCATTTTAATGTTATTATTAAACAAAAATTCTAATTTCGGTTGTTTATGCTGTGCCTTAGTTAATCCTGCGTGAAAGCTGATTAAATCAAATAAAAAATACTTTGAATTTAAGTCATATTCAACATTTCAAACTGTTTGTGTAAAGAAGTTAAAAAAAATCATTGGACAGCAAAATGACATGTACATACCTACATGTTGTTAGAGACTATCCTTCTCTTCCAATACCTACCCGAAACCTTGGCATGAGACATACCTACGTGTTGTTAGAGACTATCCTTCTCTTCCAATACCTACCCGAAATCTTGGCATGAGACATACCTACGTGTTGTTAGAGACTATCCATCTCTTCCAATACCCACCCGAAACCTTGGCATGAGACATACCTAAGTGTTGTTAGAGACTATCCATCTCTTCCAATACCCACCCGAAACCTTGGCATGAGACATACCTACGTGTTGTTAGAGACTATCCATCTCTTCCAATACCCACCCGAAACCTTGGCATGAGACATACCTACGTGTTGTTAGAGACTATCCATCTCTTCCAATACCCACCCGAAACCTTGGCATGAAACATACCTACGTGTTGTTAGAGACTATCCTTCTCTTCCAATACCTACCCGAAATCTTGGCATGAGACATACCTACGTGTTGTTAGAGACTATCCATCTCTTCCAATACCCACCCGAAACCTTGGCATGAGACATACCTACGTGTTGTTAGAGACTATCCTTCTCTTCCAATACCCACCCAAAACCTTGGCATGAGACATACCTACGTGTTGTTAGAGACTATCCATCTCTTCCAATACCCACCCGAAACCTTGGCATGAGACATACCTACGTGTTGTTAGAGACTATCCATCTCTTCCAATACCCACCCGAAACCTTGGCACGAGACATACCTACGTGTTGTTAGAGACTATCCATCTCTTCCAATACCCACCCGAAACCTTGGCACGAGACATACCTACGTGTTGTTAGAGATTATCCTTCTCTTCCAATACCCACCGGAAACCTTGGCATGAGACATACCTACGTGTTGTTAGAGACTATCCATCTCTTCCAATACCCACCCGAAACCTTGGCATGAGACATACCTACGTGTTGTTAGAGACTATCCTTCTCTTCCAATACCCACCCGAAACCTTGGCATGAGACATACCTACGTGTTGTTAGAGACTATCCATCTCTTCCAATACCCACCCGAAACCTTGGCATGAGACATACCTACGTGTTGTTAGAGACTTTCCATCTCTTCCAATACCCACCCGAAACCTTGGCATGAGACATACCTACGTGTTGTTAGAGACTTTCCATCTCTTCCAATACCCACCCGAAACCTTGGCATGAGACATACCTACGTGTTGTTAGAGACTATTCATCTCTTCCAATACCCACCCGAAACCTTGGCATGAGACATACCTACGTGTTGTTAGAGACTATCCATCTCTTCCAATACCCATCCGAAACCTTGGCATGAGACATACCTACAAAACGTGCGATCAAAAATTGCGAGTTCAGCACCTATCGGTGTAACAAGGTTTCAATGTAACCATCATATAAATATGTTACATCGAAAACTTCATTGGTGTACGTGAGAACCGCGCATTGGTTAAATAGGGGTGTTGTGATTATTGTGATGTTTCTGCTTACTTCTGAAGTGAACTGGAACTGCCAAAATAACGACTGTAAAAATAGTGACTTCGCCCTGAGAACTGCGAGTACCCACAACGTTTTATGCCATCTTCTTCTTCCAAATTCCCTTGGTTATGTCTAACTCGTGTATTTGTATAATGATAAAGTAGCCTTATGCATATCTTCCGGAAATATGCATATCTTTTTTCATTGGCCTTTTGAGTGAGACTATTGCATCCCCAGTTAATGTATCTTGTGAGGCTCTGGGTAGTGGGGGAGGGGAAGAAGCTGAGGAAGTACCTGACTATTTAGATCTGGTCACCAAATACGGCCACATCCGTTTCGATTCTGAATGGTGGGCTTACACCAGGGCAATACTGAGAGATGTGAGGAACGCGCCGCAAAAATAGTACATATAATTTTAAATGAGTAATTTGTGAAATTAAACAAATGAATCAAATAAAATTTACTTTGTGCACGTCAGGATTTGAACCCGCGACCCCCAGCTTGCTAGTCGAGAACCTTACCCCTCGTCCGAAATATATGTTATTTCTTATATATCTGGTTGTTTCTTATAGACGCTTATAAGGAATAACAAGTAAGTAAGAGTTAACAGTTTGATTGTGTCAATTTGCGTCTAATAAAATAGAAACTTTGGAAGCCTTGTTTCATCTTCGGGTTTTGATTTTCTTAAGGGGATTTTAACGTAAAGTTTGTAATCTCGTCTTTCTCCCTTAAACTTTGGGGATCTTATCTTAAATTACATTTTGACATTTTCATTCAGTTCTCGCTTCAACACTCGGCTTATTAAAGCGTGACTATAGGAATTAGTATGCTAATCTGAAGTGAAGACAAAGCAGTTCATTATTGAGATACAACTTATGTACAGTGTATGGACCGTCGTTAGTCCGGATCATGCAGAAGTGGGGGGGAGTAGGGACACCATTCATTTTAAATTGTATAATAATTCAATCAATCATAATATTATGACGTATATTGCATCTAAGACGACATCTGTAGTAGAGTTGAAAACTTATTTGCTTCTACCCTGGAAGTCACTGGTTCGAATGCAGGCGAACATTAAAAAAATATTAAACATTTTGTGTATTACTATACTATTCAGTGGTGGTCCGTGACTTTTCAGTGAAATAGAGTGGGCAAGATTGAAAAATACGACATTATTGTAGCTGAAAATAAAATATTTTTACTAAAATTTTTCATGTATAAGTAAAAAAGATAAAATACTTTTTTGAAATTCCAACGTTTTAAGGTAGTTTTTAGGAAAGAAAGTGAATTGTTTGTATGGAAAAAGTAAACATTTAAATTGGTTTGTGTCACAGAATTTGAACAATTTACAACGTTAATTTTCGGGTTCTGTGAAAGTCCTATTCAAGTTCTGTTATTATATAATTATGGACTAGTTACTTGACAAAACTGAAATAATAACAGAACTTGAAAATTAACTTTGAAATTTGAGAATTGTTCAAATTCTCGTAAACAACCCGTCGTTATTCTCTCAGTTTAATTCGTCTATATATTCAATATCAATAATTAAGTAAAATATCACGCGTTTTAAGACGTCTTTATCACATGAATGTTTTTTCAGGCCGCCTTGTCGTATATACTTAAATGCGCACCGCCGAAATTGCTATTCGGTGAAAATGAAATGTCTTCAAAATGAATACTGCTATTCATCAAATAAGATTGATGCGAATCGTGTTGAAAAGGAGAGAATTATAAAAGGAATGAAGTGTTGCCGTCAGATAACGGAAACACCCTTAAATAAGGGGTGAGGGACAACCCTAACTACAAAAACCAAAAATATAAACAAGTCACCACACAATAAAAAAACTCCAGCAATAAACTTGGAATTAAAATACACTGTATTGCTTTGACACAGTCCTTTTGATGCGTGTGTAAAATTTGCAGTTTATCTTTGATGCAGCTTTTTGACATTTGATTTGAGTTTAAAGCAGGGGTGGCGCTTTGTTGTATCGCGCGTTGTGTAATATTAGCAGTTATCATATCCATATATCAATATGTTACTAATGGCACGAGGGTTTAATTTATGCAGAATGCCTTCTTACTTATTCAAAACTGAAAAGTACTTACTTCTTCCAAGATACGAAAATTGATTAATAAACTATGTATTTTGGTTTGCTTAATTTTAAATTGTAGTCCTGCGTAATACGTAAAATTGTTCAAGTTCAATGATTTTTCAATTAAACAATTCAAATTATAAATCATATTAGACAATCGATTAAGTAGCTACCAACATAACTTTATTAATTAATAAAACTTTATTTGAAATGTGGATTTCTTTTGTTTAAATGTTTGACAGATGTTTAGTTGAATGGATTAGATAGATTCAGTATTTTTAAAGGTTAGTAATGTTCGAAAAGTTAATTTCTTCTTTTGGAAGGCAACTATTTTTTTATAAATACTTTCTACTTCAGAAATCTTGCAATTATAATAACCCGTGATTTTTCGCAGGTCTGCTCTAATTTATTACGAATAAAGTAATGAATAAAAACAATCTTTCCATTTGAATCACCTTCATTATTTAGTGGGTCCTAATGAATAATAATAATAATATTCTGTTATTGTTAATCATTTATCTTGTTATTGTTTATTATAATCATTACTTCTTTTTTGTAAATAAATATTTTGCTCGGATCCATGTATCAGTTTTTGTAAGGGCTTTACTATAGCCAAATATGTTTTCTTATGCAGTGACAAAGTGCTTTACTGCAAAGATCAAAGGTCCTTCAGTACAATTATCCGAGTTCGTGTATTTATTTTCAATTTACTTTTTTACGGGCGCCGCCAAGTCGAGAGTAACAATATTACATTAATACCGCTGCTCGTCTTTAGACTAACATTCTCATTAATCCCTTTAAATATGTCAAATAGCGTTGCTTGAAGTGGCTTTGGCCGTGTTTGATGACCAGATCTGAATAACCAGGCTCTTCCCCATATTCTTCCCCTCCCCACTACCTTCAGCTTCACACAAATACCCCAATTGGGGATGCCATAGTCTCACTGGCTCTAGACGGTTAGGAGCACCTTGTTCGGTTGCACTATATGTATTAATTACTTCTTGAAAAAAAACGGAAACATATTCCATCTATTTACATTATATACTTGCTTTATTGTATATTGTATATAATAAACATAATTTTTGTATCTCTTAAATGTCTAACTTTTATGTTTTTAAATCTATCAATAGTGTATAACAACTGTATATTTGTGATTTCTGTTTACGAATCTGTCAAACTTTCACTAAGCTTTTTTCATCGTTCTGAAAAAAAAATTCAATTGATTTCATTGTTAGCAACCCGGCGATTATTATTTTTTTCCTTGTAAATATACACTACCCTCTTCACTCCAGACATTGTCTGTTTTGAGACGGGTTTATTTACCGGCTTCATCATAATAATGTCTCTTGTCTATTCATATGAATAACATATTTCGCTTAAGAAAATGCCTCCTTTTAAACAATTTTCTCAGTTGAGAATAAAAATCACTAAAAACAGCACGAGTGGCAGAACTATAAAGCGAGTGGAGATGTAGCGTTCTGGATCCCAAATCAAAGCTTAAATCTTACCGCCGTGTGAGGGAGAGAGAGAGGAAATACATAATTTAGCAAAATAACATATTTAAATTTATATTTGAGGCAAAAATACCCAACCAAACAGAATTTTTATTTTGCAATAACTTAATGAGTAAAACCTCAAATTGTAATATTAAATTATTTAAGACAATATTAGCGATTCGTAAACAAAAATTTGACACAGACTGGGTTCTAGTCCTAGATGTGACCGTATCTATTCCTGATTTTTCTCTGTCAAATTTTCGTTCAAGAATCTTTAATATTGTCTTCAATACTTTACAAGAAAAGAACATTGTTTGTCAAAATGTAAAGAAAATACCTTAAATGTACACATGCTACTTTTTTATTTGGGCTTTAAATTCAATTTTTCAAGATTTTAGTGTCAACTAAAAATTATTTGCAAGTTTTTTTTGCTCTATATAGTAAATAAAAAAAACATTTTGATGGGTATTTTTTAAAATAAAATTTTTAAATAAAAAATCACCGACTTACGTTGGAAAATAATTTACCCTGTAAGTTAAAATGCCTACCCAAAAACACGCCCTCCTTTACGATTTTCTATTTAATTTTTAATTATATTAACACAACAGGCAAGGTAAGATTTTGGCTCAAATCTAAATTTAAGTTTTGTATGAAAAAGGCCGCGCAGCCGTTCGTCCTGTGGCTAATTTTTTAAATTATATTATTTTCCACTAATATTGACTACAATGATCATGTCTTGACAACGCTTTTGAGCTGTAGAATATTTAATAAGTTTCAGTAACTCTGTGTAGATATTCAAATTTAATATACTTTCATCTAAATGACAATATTTTATTACGTATTCCCCAGTGGACATACAAACTAGGAATGAGGTTTGTCAAGAGCCAATAACGTGGTAGAATCGGTAATGATAAATACTTTAGCTCCAATATCAATTGAACTACCCAATTCTCGATTAGAATTCGCCGATGGAAGTACACGGCCCCATTCATTGCGTCCTACAAAAGAGAAAAATGGCAATTGAATAAATTATGGTGATTCAATAGCGAGCACCATCAAACACACAGATCACAACGCAATTGTGCTCGGCATTAAAAAAGGCAAAGAGGACCTAACGAACTAAATAAATACGCAATTTCGAATAATGTTTCCCCTACTATTAGTTAAACACATATTTATACCAACCCAGGAGAGGCGCTTTGCAAAAATGGCGAAATACCTTATACAAATTTAAAAGTATGCTCAACAATAGGTTGAACTATGTTGTGTCGTGGTTGAGATTTGCCAGCTTTTTGGTAGATTGTGTCCCGATGATTCCTAAGCATGGTTTGGGATAACTGAAATTCAAAAGCAAATAATATCGCCCAAGGCTCGCCCATTAGCGAGTGTTCTCAGTATGACCCTGCCCTTTTCTCCCTCTCCCCAGCAGCCCCCCAGAACAAATAGCCTACCCCCTAGGCAATAATACTAATATCATCCCTAGTACCGCACAGCCTAGGGGTGGACATAGGACCTAGGAGCTGTAAAGGGTGGTACCGAAGCCTACATGATATTATTTTTTATGCCTACATAAACAACGAAAGAAATGTAAAAAAAACATCTGGACATTATCCGCCTTCTGTCGGGAAAAAAAAACATTAAAAAAACCTTATCAAGATTATGAAACTAGGGCCGAATTAATAAAATAATATGACAAGAAATAATCACCAGGCCAGAAATTTTATTAACATTCACAACCTTTGGGTTTGTTTGGGAAATATTTACTACGTTAATAACAAGCTTCGGTTTCTGTTTATAGGTAACCCAATCATGGGTGAAATCACCAAACTGTATAATATAATATTTGCTCAGAGCTTCTCTTTGTTGGCAGATTAATTCAGAGAAAAATAATCATCGATTTCAATATCTTAAAAACGGTTCGTTCCTTTCGTAAAAAATATATACTTATTTGCGGTTTGCACACATTTTTTTTAGTGTAAATGAAACTTAACTGGTTCAGTTTATATTCAACAACTTAAATGTAGAATTAATTCGCATTTATGTTTCCTACATAAACTCAAAAAGAAAATACCCACTGCCTGTGTTTATGTAAGAATTTTTAGACGTTAAAATGGATAATTTTGTAAAGTTTTTATAGTTATAAATTAAATTGATTCATTTATCTGATACTCAATTCCATAGTAAAATATTACTTGCAATGCATCTGAAACACATTTATTATGTTAGGGCAGATGAAAATAAATCTTAAAATTAGGTCGTATTTGGTCGATTATTGTTGAAGGATATGATGTGATATGGCTGGTATGAAAGCCGATATTTTTATAAAATTGAATTTTCGAGCAATATTTTTACAGACCATTATTTAGTAGAAAAGTATCAAGGAAGCTTGTTTTGAAGCAATAACATCCTTGCAGCCCATGCTTGTTTAAGCCACGAACACCAGCAACTATGACCAGTTTATTTCGGTGGGATTCCGGTGTTATTTCTGTAACATGAAACCGAAAACACAACATGTCTCCAAAACAAAAACCGTCGACAGTACGTTCACACAAGAAAAGCGAGCTTATGTAGATGGAAAATCGTCAAACAATCACTATTACGACAGGTTTTTGATTTTTGTTATTATAATAACTTCGCATTTGATATAAACAAGAGGTTATCCTCAGGAACTGAAAAACAATATTCTGCTTTTAGTTGATAATTAGTGAATATAAAATGATTCGAAATTTTAAACATAAGTAACCCGATGCTTTAAACCAGAGGTTCCCAAACTTTTTTGCCCCGTAGACCACTTGCCAAATATTTTTTTTCCGTAGACCCCCTGCCTGCCGAATATTGAATTTTCCTAAAACTATTAACGTCCCGTGTGATAATAATTTATTTTTTTAGTAAAAAGATTGCCTTCCCTTGCCTGCCCAACAACCGGGTGGCTGCATAGTTGCTCTGTCTTTACATTGTATAGTTCTAATGGTAGGAAATAATATATCGATCCAACTGATAATTCTCAACTCAAATTAAACAATCAAACAGTTTATAAATGTAAATATATATAATATTAATTAATTATTATAAACGGTTTAATTGTTTAATTTGAGTTGAGAATTATCAGTTGGATCGATATATTATTTCCTACCATTAGATCAAGGTTCTCTAGTATGTATTATTGTAACAGACTGAATCAGACTTCGGTTTCAGGCAAAGATATTAGTTTCAGGCCACAATGCTGTTATAAATAGATCACACACCACTATTATTATATTATTTCTAAATATAAAAAATTAACAAAATACACATAAAATATATAATTATGACAAAAGATTTTCCAATATATATCATTACATCACGTATCATTACATTTTATATAACGATTTATTAAAAGCAATAATTAGTCGCCTGAAATATCAATACAAATTGAAAATATCTCTCGAGTAAAAATAAATGCCGCCGACTGGAAATAAACCCTCACCTTCTGATGTCCGGTCAGATGCTCTGGACCACTGAGCCACGTCGGCTTATTTTCAACATGCCAAATAATTCAATATGTATGTACCAGTACTTCAATCAACAATTACTACTTATTAAATATTTTTTTCATTTATTTTTTCTCGATAGATATTTTCTATTTGTATTGATATTTCAGGCGACTAATTATTGCTTATAATAATTCGTTATACTTTGTGATATGCATAAAACCTTGTCTTATAAACATTAGTTTATCAGTAGTAAATAATAATACATTTTATGTAGTTTGGTTTAGTTGTTGTACAAGTGAACACATTTTTCCATGTTTTATTCTAAATTTAAAATGTTTATTTCTTCGTTAATTTTTTGACAGATTTCAATTTAACTAACGGTATTTATTACAAGGTTAAATTTTTGACAGCTAATTAATTTATCAACAAACGAAAAAAAATCCGTAGTAATGAAAATGGGCAGTATTTTTGTTTTTGATATTCAATGTGATCTACAGATAAATATTTTATAAATTCATTCAGCTTCACAAATTTTATGATATTAATAAAGAATTATGATTTTTCACGGGTTTGCGCTAGTTTAAAAAATTAAAATAATTAACACTGCTTACTATAGTTTAGCGAGTATAAATAATAAAAAATAAAATAAAATAACCAACTATACCAAAATGTTTACGGTAGTGCCAGAGAGAGGTCATGCGTACGTCTTCGACGATCGTTCTAAAATGCTTGCATACTAACCCTTATAATAATAAATAATAATAATTGGATGACTTGTATACCGCCGTTTTTGTGCAAAATCACCTCAAGGGCGCTGTACAAACTTATAATAAATTTCTACAGTGATCTATGTTATTACTTAACTATTTATGGAGAAAATATACAGTACAATACTTACCTGGTAGGTCACTTGAGATTAACACTTAATTAACATTATCTAATTGTTTATTGGCGAAATTTAGATACAGGATTTAGGACTTAATTGAAAAATTGAATAAAACTGGACTTTCTCTTAGGAATGGTATATTTAATTTAAGGGTACGACAGCTTAAAAAGGTAAGTTTTTATTTTAGACCTGAATTCTGTTGGACTTGTTATGGATCTTAGTTCCGGAGGGAGTTTGTTCCAAGCCTTCGGCCCAGATACTCCGAAAGCGCGATCACCAAACTAAGTATTTGGCTTGCGCTTAGGTTCTATCAGTCTGCCTACAGCTAATGATGTTGCTGATCTAAGAGTTGACTCCCTCAGACCAGTGTTTTCCAGGACGCATAGTTCAGTGATGTAGGGTGGGGCCATTTCATTGATGGATTTAAACACCATCCAGCACAGTTTGTACTGGATTCTTTCAGGGCACTTGAGCCAGTGAAGGTTACGAAGGTGTTCTGAAATGTGCGAATATTTTGAAACCCCGGTTATGAGCCGTGCTGCTGCATTAAACACTGATTGAAGTTTGTCAATTTGATATTTTGGAAGGCTGGCATAAATGCCGTTGCAGAAATCGAGACGTGAGACTACGTAAGAGTTGACAAGTAGTTTTGTTGCTTCTGTAGGAAGGTTTCTTCGGACAGACTTGAGTTGTCTTAGGTGAAAAAAACCGGTGCTTACAGTCCTATTTATTTGACTTTTAAACAAAAAGTCTGAATCTAAATTGACACCGAGAAGTTTGACTGTTGTTTTTGGGATGATATCGCTGCCGGAAATAGTAATAGGTGAATTGTCTATGAAATGTTGACGTTTGTTTGTGGCTGCCCAGAGAAACTCAGTCTTAGATGGATTGAGCTTCAGCTTGTTTGAAGACATCCAACGAGTCATTACTTCTAGACATTCAGTTATACGGATCTTGAGACTATTGATTTCATTTGGAGCGCAGTAAAAATAAACTTGCTGATCGTCAGCGTAGCAGTGAGACAAGAGATCAAATGACTCGATTATTTTGGCGACATCATTTGTAAAAGGGATGAAGAGAAGTGGACCCAAAACGGATCCCTGTGGTACCCCTGAAGAAAGTGTTGCGAAGTTGGACAATTTATTTCCAACCCTCACGGCTTGTAAGCGATTGGATAAATAGGATACTAGCCAATTTTTCATGTCGGAATTCAAACCAAATGTTTCCTCTAATCTCCTAATGAGGAATTCATGATCAATCGTGTCAAACGCTGCACTCATGTCTAGGAGTGAGATAAGTGATAATTTACCTGTCTCTACGGCAAGAGTTATGTCTAATAGCATACGAAGTAGTCCGGTTTCAGTTGAGTGGAACTTTCTGTACGCAGATTGAGGTTTTGCGAATAATTTATTTGAATTCAAGTGACTGGTTATTTGTGCGGCAGGAATTTTCTCCAGGATTTTTGAAATAAATGGTAAGTTTGAAACGGGTCGATAATTACCTAAGTTATCGGCGTCTAGTTGTGAATTTTTCAGGATTGGTGTAACTACAGCTGACTTGAGTGGTTCAGGAAAGTCTTACTATGAATATGAAGAAAGACAGAATATTCTAGAACGATGATGTCACGTACGACCTCTCTCTTGTAGTATAAGTGTCTATTTGTTGTGACAATTGTTTGATGTCCTATAGATATTTAAATTCAGTTTGTATGTAATCCCTTTGATATGTTCCTACTGTAGATGTATTAGAAAACAGAGCTATTTTTATAGAATCATTAAATGGAATGTGTTTGGATATAAAACTTAAAACACAAAAATCTACTTATAAGCGAAGTGATGTATTAAACGTGGTACAGAAAAAATGTGCTACTTTGTTAATGCAAGCTTAAAGCAAACAGTTAGGTATTTTTGTTAAATCTCCCAATACCGCACATACATTCCTCGCACTTACATCCCGTTCCGTGCTCAGAGTTTCCAGCGTAATGCGAACATAAGGCAATCAGCGTGGAATTATTGTTGAATTTTCCAATATCGCACATACATTCCTCGCGCTTACATCCCGTTTCGCGATTAGAGTTGCCAGCGTATGTGTAAATCTCCCAATATACCAAACGCATCCCTCGCGGTTACATACCGTTCCGCGCTCAGAGTTGCCAGCATAACTCGAACTTAAGGCAATCAGCGTGGATTTTTGTTGAATCTTCCAATATCGCACATACATTCCTCGCACTTACATCCCGTTTCGCGATCAGAGTTGCCAGCGTATGTGTAAATCTCCCAATATCGCAAACGCATCCCTCGCGGTTACATCCCGTTCCGCGCTCAGAGTTGCCAGCGTATGTGTAAATCTCCCAATATAGCAAACGCATCCCTCGCGGTTACATTCCGTTCCGCGCTCAGAGTTGCCAGCATAACTCGAACTTAAGGCAATCAGCGTGGATTTTTGTTGAATCTTCCAATATCGCACATACATTCCTCGCGCTTACATCCCGTTCCGCGCTCAGAGTTGCCAGCGTATGTGTAAATCTCCCAATATACCAAACGCATCCCTCGCGCTTACATCCCGTTCCGCGCTCAAAGTTGCCAGCATAATGCGAGCTTAAGGCAATCAGCGTGGTATTTTTGTTGGACTCAACGTGGAATGCAGAGAATAGCGTAAAACTTCCCCCATAGCAAGGGGAAGGGTAAACCACCCTTTAAAAAAACACGGATCATCAATGGAACGGTTACAGCCGGGGTTGGTCTAGTCTGCAGATAAGGGAGGGCGGGGAAACGAAGGATTAGGGTAAACTGCACCTGTTTTAATAAAATAATAAAAAATGTTTTATTGCCGAATTCATTTTTTATGACTTTCTTTCACAGGACGGTGCATCTATTTTTACGGCAGGAACCTTCTTTTTAGCTGAATCTAGAATTAATCGCAGAAGGTAGTTTATCTTGTTGAATATTTGAAGTGCATAGTATTTTGTTGCGCTTGCCAGTTTTTTTTATTACATAATATATTTACTCAACGAAGATGGGAATTTTGAATCTTGGACTATTGCATATATAGTATAACAGATAGTCCTGAAGAGACTAATGTTTTAGGATAAAACATAACGTCACGTTACGTTACGTTACGTAACAAAAAATTACGAATCTAAAACTAAGTTTACAAATTATCAATTATAACTTACATGCTATTACATTTTATATTTCATAATGGGTGGTTCTTGTAATCTGTTTTGAGTTTATTCATAAATTGGTGTAATTTTTATGGTTTCCGGCTACGCATTATAATATTTCATTCTTTTGCAGAATAAACTGTTTTGGACGTTGGCTTTGTACTTTCTTGGTAGTCTGATTTCGTTGCACGTCTTTGTGTAACGCTTGTGAATGTGCTTGTTGTATATAATTTAGTTTAAGAAATAATTTTACACCAATAATAAATAAATTGTTAAAAAAAATATTTTTTATGTACTTTATTTTTTAAATTTAATTTTTTAAAATAAAGTCAAACATTCCCAGGTTACGAATAACCTAACAATATTTGAAAATCTCCTACTACCACCACAGTAAGCTGAAAATTTTGCTTGTGTTGTGATGGAGGACTTAGCCAGCCTAGGAATTGAACACACTACGCCTGGGTGGGACCCAAACGCGATGTCAACTCGGCCACCGACCGGTCAAATATTGTACATCTTGTGTATGTTATGTATATAAAAAATGAATAATTATCCCTGCATGAACTTCATCTTCTTTTTTCCAATCATACGTACTTAAATTATCCTACAACTTTAAAAAAAACATATACATAACATAATAAATATTTTGAAGGTCATACCCATCAATGTAATATATCATTGAAGAAGAAGATAATACTAATAAATTTAAACGAAACATGAAACAGTACAAGATACCGAAAAATAAAAAGATAACGGTTAAAACTAGGAATCGAACCCAGGATCTCTCGTCTTACCGGGACAAGCGGCTTAAACCACTCGACTATTGGGACCTATTTATTGAACGCCATATTTGTCAATATCAAATTCAGAATTATCAATATCATCTTGCAACTAAATTGTTAATTAATTATAAATAATTCTTATCCCAATGGTCGAGTAGTTTAAGACGACAAGATATGCTGGGTTCTAGTTCATGTTTCGTTTAGATTTATTAGTATTTAGTATTTATTATGTTCTTCTTCAAAAGAATAAACGTTTAAAGGATGTACCTAATCGCATCTTCTGAATCCAGTGCTCATTAAGAGTGGAGTTGAGCCACTAGAAGCAGCTATAACAATGGTCTTTGTTAGGTCTCGAGTCCTTTGTGATCGCTTAGCAATGTGTTGCTGCAATATTACTATATGCTGTATTATTCGAATTTAAAATACAAATGTACCTAGTTCTTTTGATATTTTTATCAATGCGGTACGAAGTATCCAGAAGGAGGTTAAAAATAATGAAAATTCGTTCATATGAAGCAGATAATTTGTGACGTGATATTATAGTTTAAAATAAACAATAACTTAGTGAACACCACATCGGGTTTCGCTACAACCATAGCTTCGTCAGGGCTGTATAATACTGTATTATACAGTTCTGATGAAGCTCCGATTGTAGCGAAACCCGGTCGGCATTAATAGAAATAAAAGTTAAGTTTACTAAGTTGTTATTTTATTTAAATTATAATGAAATGTTAACTTATAATTACTTACTTTCGTAACAGGTTAATACAATAATTAACTTTGATTTTGGTCCGATCGTTGTGATCTACGGGTGAGGTTACGTTCAATATGTGTCGTCCATATAAAATTCTCAATATAAAAAAACATCTAATTTTGAGCTTCATTCACAGATGGAGTCATTTAGTACCATGAAATTTTTGCTGATTTTTTTTGTACCTTTCTGATGCAGTGTAACATGCACAATATTGTAAAATACACATACGGGAAATTAGCCAGGAGCACAGAAAAACAATAATTTTTAATCATTTTTGTTTGAACGGATAAAAAAGAGTATGAATTATCACTATAATTGTCACTTGTATTTATAACAATAGTATACACTCAAAGAGAAAATGTCATGCTTACAACCTAAAACATAATTATTGTAGTAATGAGCGTAAAATGGAAATATATTCTGAGCGCTCGGTGCGAAAGATCGTGCAAAAACATCAACACCTAAAACCCAACGCTGAACATTGTATATCGATGCGAAAAGGGATTTAAACAGTTACGTCTTTGGTTAGATTTTGAATCTCCGCATTCAAATAAAGCATTGGACAATACATTTTCAAACCTGATTTTATCTTAGCAAATCCCATTGTATCGACTTCATCTCCTAAGTGTAATCGCTGATTGCAGTATTGGTGTGTTACGCGGTGCCGCAGTTTGTTGCAGTGTTGAGGGGGAGGGAGGTGGATAGTGGATTGGAAAGGGAGTGAGATAGATATTATGTTGGGGTAAGTAAGACGGGACGCATTGCGAATTGCGGATTTATCGTCGAAGGGTGATATTATTATTGCGCGATAAAAAATCTGAAGCGGACCACCACATGGCGTGGAAAATCAAAAGTATTTTCCGGTTATTATGTACACGTCCAACTACTGATATATACTTTCGGAGTAATACATCCTATTCGGACTTTTCATAATGGTAAATCCACATCACTTTTGGATTTGATTTTTCGAAATAACTTTTGTGTTTTGATATTTCGTTTTCGAGTAAATCGATTCCGAAGTTTGAATTTTTTAACGTAATTTGAAATAAATCGATCGCTACGGGGTTAATATCAGCTGTTTAGTGTCTTTTAAATGCGTTGAAGCGACCTTGCTCAAAAAGATTATTTTCACCCTTTATATGTATAAAATACTAACCAACAAAAATAAAAACTACAAACCTTGTTTTACGATTGATATACACCTACACACTACACAGTAGTAGGTATCTATAAATATATGCACTTGGGACATTACCATAGACATGCACCTACACACTACACAGTAGTAGGAATATATAAATATGTACACTTGGGAAATTACGATAGACATGCACCTACACACTACACAGTAGTAGGTATATATAAATATGTACACTTGGGACATTACGATAGACATGCACCTACACACTACACAGTAGTAGGTATATATAAATATGTACACTTGGGACATTACGATAGACATGCACCTACACACTACACAGTAGTAGGAATATATAAATATGTACACTTGGGAAATTACGATAGACATGCACCTAAACACTGCACAGTAGTAGGTATATATATAAATATGTACACTTGGGACATTACGATAGACATGCACCTACACACTACACAGTAGTAGGTATATATAAATATGTACACTTGGGACATTACGATAGACACGCACTAACACACTACACAGTAGTAGGTATATATATAAATATGTACACTTGGGACATTACGAAAGACATGCACCTACACACTACACAGTAGTAGATATATTTATTATTATTATTAATTTTTAAAAGAAAGAAAAACATTCCCGGGTTACGAATAACCTGACAATATTTGAAAATCTCCTACTACCACCACAGTAAGCTGAAAATATTGCTTGTGTTGTGATGGAGGACTTAGCCAGCCGAGGAATAGAACACACTACGCCTGGGTGGGCCCAAACGCGATGTCAATTCGGCCACCGACCGGTCTATATAAATATATATATATATATATATATATATATATATAAATGTATACACTTGGGACATTGTAGATAAAACGTATATTTTACACCCACTTAAAAACTTAATACATATTTAACAGAATGCACAAAACATACACTAAATAACATTTTTTCGGATTCACTGCCCATATTTAAAAGTAGATTCGTGTCACTAATATAAACTGTTTAATGCGCACACATATTACACACACTCATACGCACACAATCACTTATACGCTTCACACGTCACCCGGTAATTACTAAATTAACATACCACATATGAGATATTACAAGGAAGTATATCATAGGTAACCACCTTGAAATATTTAATATCTGTAAATTGTTTCATCACTATAACTAATGTACTGTTTGTTTCTATAATATGAAATAAATAAATGAATACCAATTATTTAATGCTTACATAGCGTTGTCAGAATCAAATATGACTACCATAATACAAGCATGAGCCTTGTATAGCAGTTGAGAAAAAAATAGTAATTTGCAAAGTTTTTTGTGGCGTTTAATTTTTATCTAATGACTACATCTATTTGTAATGCATTCACATATCGATATATAAAAATAATCAATCTGATAGGGACTTTGTTTTGGAAACACGGTAAAAAAGTCAATGGCCAAATTCTCCGAAATACTAAAAAAGGAGCGAAGAAAATTTCAATTTCATGGCAACATTTTTATAAATGAATTTGCAAGCTCCAACAAGCCGCGTTATTAAACAAATAAAAGCTCATTAAACACGCACTTCCAGGAAGCTTTACCGTTTTAATTATAAATTTAACGTCATAATGACGCCCTTATAGGAAAGGTGAAAACTTTAAATATCTCCGCGAAAATAATCTAGGCACTTACAATGAATTATCATCTAATGTTTCCGGTTAACTTTGAAAAAAAAAGCAATGAAGGGAGTCAAAGCTGTTGTTTTCCCCTAACGTTTCTGAGAAATCATGCACGAAATAAAAATACGAAAAACAAAGGGTGGATGATATAAAAATTCGAATAATGTTGTAATCTGGAAAATGTGCAATGAAATCTGCATTATGATCGCATTACGATGTTTCCAATAGATAAAATGCGAAAATGTTACATTGGTCATAAATGCGCACTTCAGTGCATAACTGAGATATTACCAAGTATAGGGTGTTTCAGTGCACTTCTATATATATATATATGTATAGAGTGTATCGGGCGATATCATATTTTGTATATATTGTATGGTATAACCTTTTTACTGCCATCGTTTTCCATGTTATATTAAATAATACGTAAAAATGTCGATCAATTCGATGTTCAAATGGAATTGTTTTCCAAGTTATATAAAATAATTCGTAAAAATGTCGATCATTTCCATGTTCAAATGTAATTGTTTTCCATGTTATATTAAATAATACGTAAAAATATCGAACAATTCCATGTTCAAATGGGTATTTTATTATTACAGGGTAGGTATGTTGTAATTTCGTTATTGTTTGTTGTACATGGGACAAAAATTATTGCAGTGGTTTGACGACCTCCGTGGCAGAGCGGTAAGATCCTTGAATATATATAAAACATTTGGTTTTACACTAAGTTGGAAATTATCTATTTGGGAGGATTTCAATTTAGGAGGCGGGTTTGGATACCGTCGCCCCGGGTACCATAGGTCACCCCGAGTGGTTCACTACGTTTGGTGATTTAGCAGGTGCGGTATATTCAGGGTGCACCTGTCCACCAGCTGCGTGGCGTGCCGGATCGGGAGAAGCTGGATTCTGAAGACCCTTTGACCTCTCCAACTGGTCTTTCGACCCATCGCCTCGCACCGTAGTGGGAGGGATACGTTCATATGCCCGGCAGTCCCGGACACACTGATCCCTAGATTCTTACCCAACCCTCATACCTTTTACCTTCCCAGAACTTCCTTTCTGGCCTGAGTGAAATTATTTTTCTCGGGACCCCCTGTGCGGGGTTAATATAAAAAAATGTTAAATTAATAATTTAATACATTATTTATATAAGAGCACTCTTATAATATCTTCATAGATTAGTCATTCATTCATTGACCACTAAAAGAATTCTGCCCAGGAGAAGTCACGGCTATGTTTAAACAAATTATTCAAAAAAAATTGTGGCATTCAAATACGAGTACATCAATGCTTTGTAAATTCTGAATAACCATTAAAAATGTTTTTGTGTTTTTAATGAACGTTTTATTTTATTTAATATACACATTTCAGCCGCCATCCATGCCCCATCAGACATAAATAGCTCAGCATATTTCTGCGGCGGGAAATCATACGCTTTTGTCTAGCAAATGCGTATTTATGGGTTCTTATCTGCTTTATATTCTGCGAGGGGAACCGTCTCGCCGCCGCGGCCGCACAACAGTCTCCACTGTACCGACACCGAGCGCCAGTCGCCCGTCCCATCGCATCTCCACACGTACCGTTGGCTACGTCCACATTACGCCGTACAACGCACCGCGCCGCTCCCAACTAGCAAATAATTCATGAGTAAAACCTCAAATTGTAATATTTAATTATTGAAGCTAAAATTAGCGTTATTTAAACGAAAATTTGACAGAAAAATGACGTACTGGGTTTAAATCCCTTATGCGTAGATCGTAGAATCGGTAATATTATCTTCAATAATAGCAATTTTATCGTATTTCTAATGTTTGGTCTCTATATTTCAAATATAAAAGATCTTTCGAACTATTTTATTTTAATTATTATTATTTTTTTTTGGTAAACTAATGTTTAAGACAAGATTTTTTATGCATAGCACAAAGGGTAACAATTATTTTTCAAGCAATAATTATTCGCCTGAAACACTCATCCACATTGAAAAATCTCCTGCTAAAAGATACATGACGCCAACGGGCTTCGAGTCCCGTTGGCGTCATGTATCTTTTATCAGGAGATTTTTCAATGTGGATGAGTGTTTGAGGCGAATAATTATTGCTTGAAAAATAATATTTTATTTCATTTAAAATAATGGTTTCACAAAGGTTTTTTATTCGAGTTTTGATAATATTATGAAAGTGCTGATGACGGTTTGCCAGAGTTCATTTTAATCAATTATAATAAACATACTTGCAGTATATCGTCCGCCGAGCAGCAACAAGAATATATATCTGAAGGAACTAAAGCAAATATTACAAATGACCTCATCTGATTCAAATTACTTGTACTGTGGTGACATTAACCTGAACTTATTGGATACCAAAAATAGTGTAATTACAGAATATCAAAATCTACTCAGTGAAAATGGTTTAGAAAGTGTAATATTAGATGTGACCCGGGATGAAATATTAAACGGTAAAAATGTTTATTCATGTATCGACCATATTGCAATACGTAACCGTTATAACACTGTATTTTCATGTATTGTAACTAACAAAATATCCGACCATTATATAACAGGAGTAGCAATCGGGAAAGAGGTACTTACAAAGGATTTAAATAAAAAAAGGGAAATCATTGATAGTAAATTGGTATATTCTAAATTAAAACTAGTAAATTGGGGAAAACTATTACAAACTGAATGTCCCTCAGAACTGTACTATACTTTGAAAAATATATTTGATAATATTTATTCGTCCTCGAAGAAAGAAATATCAATTGAAAATAATCCTTGGCACAGCAATCCATGGGTTACTGAAGAAATTAAGAACATGATTAAAAAAAGAGATTATCTTTACCGAAAATGTAAGAATAGCCCAAATAAACCGGTATTTCGTTTAGAATATACTCGATATAGAAACAAAACAAACAAACATATTAATATTACTAAAAACGCATTCCACAAAAATGTAATAAATAGCTTAAACGGAAACCCGAGGAAACTCTGGGACGAAATAAACAACCTAATAGGAAAACCTAAACAAAATCTAGATAAAATAATCCTTCAACATATGGGAAATCAAGGAGACACAAAGTTTTTATGCGATAAATTTGCTACAACATTCGTAAATGAAATAAAAGACATAAGACACAATTTTACTACAAAATTCTTAGATCGTAACATGTATACAACTCCTGCTATTATGTCAATGAGATTTAGACCTGTAACAAAAAAAGATATAAAAAAAATAATTAATGATATGGATGTTAAAAAGTCAGAAGGCAACGACCAAATAAGAATTAAAGACCTGAAGTTAATTGCTGATAATATAATTCCAGTCCTTACTAAATTAATTAACCTTTGTGTAAATAAAAGCATCATGCCTGACGAACTTAAAACATCCATCATCAGACCTATTTATAAATCAGGAAATCACAAAGATTTCACAAACTATCGACCAATTGCGATTCTCTCGTGTATTGATAAAATTATTGAAAGAGCTATCTTTAACCAAATACTATTTTTTATAGAAAAAAACAGAATCATAAATCCCATACAGTACGGATTTCAAAAAGAAAAAAGTACTACACAATTACTTTCTAATTTCACTGACCATTATACATTGTCATTTAAATGAAAAATATTACGTTGGTATAATTTTTATAGACTTTAAAAAGGCCTTTGACACATTGGACCATCAAACATTACTAAAGGCAATGGAAGAATGTGGTATTAGAGGTCCTTTAAATAAAATGTTTAAAAATTATCTGTTAAATAGAAAAATTAAAGTTAAAATTGACGGAATTTTCAGTGATGAAATGTTAACAGACACTGGAGTAGCAACAGGGTCGATATCGGGACCTACGTGTTATATAATGCAAGTAAACAGTTTACCTAACGTAATAAAACGTTGTAAATGTTACATGTTTGCAGATGATACTTGCATCATATGTGCTGACAGAAATCTACAGAAAATTAAGGAATTTTTACAAACAGACCTAAATAACATAATTAAATGGTCCCACGACAATGGAATTATTATTAACGCAAAAAAAACAAAATATATGCTTATACACTCTCCATATGCAAGTTGTCAGGATAAAGAACTGCATATAAAAAGTCATTCATACGATTGTTTTCACACAAAAAACCAAGCTCTACCATGTAAATGCCCAAACATAGAAAAAGTTTACCAATATAACGCTAGATGAATTCTGGAACACAGAATTCAAAAAACCTGTAAACCATAACTACCCTACTAGGCATAGAGAAGCACAAATGTTCATTATTAAAATATCGCAAAATGTATACGGAGATAGAACAAAAAGACATAAAATTCCGGAATTATTTAACTCATTACCAGAAGATATTAAAAATGAGACATGTTATTCAAAAATAAAAAGGAAAATTAGATTGTTCTACCTCCGTCAAACATAAAAACTATTAGGACGGGTTGTTTCGGAGAATTTGAACAATTCATCAAATTTCAACGTTCATTTTCGGGTTCTGTGAAAGACTTTTTCAATTTCTGTTTTTATATCATTGTAGGCTAGTTGCTTGACAAAACTGAAATAAAAACAGAACTTGAAAAACTCTTTCACAGAACTTGAAAATGAACGTTGAAATTTGATGAATTGTTCAGATTCTCCGAAACAACCCGTCCTTAATATTGTGGATCAAGATAAGTATCAAGTTCAAATTAAATATATTATTATAAGCTAATACATAGAAAAAGTGAGAGATTTCTTACAATTAAACTGATTGATCAGTTTTGTAGGATCTAAGTAAGAGAAAATAATGTACAAATAAAAAAAAAACTGAATAAACATATATAAAAAAAAAAAAAATTAAAATCTAGTACCAACTACATCAGAAAGTGTGTCTAAACTAAAACATAATGATTACCACAGCATCACAGAACATCTAACGTCAGTGAGTGGAATCGCATTTTATGAAAACTGACAGTCCTATCTTTCAGGCACTGAAATTAAGTAAATGGTGAATGAAAGCAATTTTTTTCAATTGAGTCTAGCACAGCAGTCCCCTACCTTTTTATTATTGTTACCTCTATGATCTTCACAGTCTCGTAACCCTATGACCTATCAGGGAAACTGATTTTATCCCCCCCCCCCTTAAAATTTTATCGAAGAAAACAATAAATGCAAATTCAAATAGTCTTTATTAACAATAAATTAAATGTTTTTTATTTAAATTTTATTTACCTTATTAACCCCGCAGAAAAGCTGTTATAACCCCGCTGGGGTAATCAACCCCAGGTTAGAAACCACTAGTCTAGTAGCTAAGTTATTCAAGTATACATAACATATTTTAATATGACATAGTTATGTAAAACATCGCACTATATAAATCGATGTTTAAGGCGATGCACTATGTCGTGTAATATTTTAAATTGAACCGCTATCAATAACAACCCTTACGTAGATGGCGATAAGGTTTAAATTACCGCTTAACACCATCCTCCTGTTTTGATTTATGCAAGAAAAAAACATGGCCAAAAAGTGCCTTTTATTTTATTTTGTGGATGTTCAGGCATAAATATTTAATTTTTTTCAATCATTTTATAAATAACTTAATTTGCCACATTATACAATAAAATCATAACCGAAAATGGGGACGTAAGTAGGAGATTTTGAACTTTAAAGCAGTTTTCATAGGCCTTTACATTATTTTTTTCTGGGTTTATAAAAAGACTTATCTAAAAAATACTCGATTATTTCAAAGGTCAAGATGTATTCTACTCGCAATATTTAATTAATGCATCTGAAACATTTCTAGGCGACCAAATTTTCAAACCAAAAACACATGATTTTGCATTACTACGTATGGCATCGCCTTAATAAATTTACAAAAAAATGTTTTATTAAAATTAGGGGTTTGTTTTATTTAAATTTATGCCATATCGAGGTTACCAACAACTTCTATAGTGTAATAGCAGTACTTAACACCGGACATCGTACCCATATAGATTTGGATCTGAACTCTTGATAAGTTTTGTTTTTTTTTTACTTGAAAAATGTCGAATTTTACGGGGCTGTGAAAACTGTCAGAGTGACCCGCACGAAGCTCAAGTTCAAACTAATTTCTTTCCGTCAATATTGCGTCAGAGGCAACACGCTTTTGAGGACTTATGGAGAATTTAATGAAATTAAAAGTAGTATTCGTTTTTTATTGATTGTCTGAATTTTTGCCAACGCGTTCCATTACGGGCCCCCATTGCACGTCGTGTGGACGTAGCTATTGAGATCACCGCGCACACTTCCTACAGTCTGGAGCCCTCCCGACTCCCCACATCCGGAGCTGCGATGAAGGAAGAATAAAGCTTAGTTGGCAAGTGATAAGGGCGAATACGAAGATTTTAAAATGGTGTGAAACTTTTAATAATTGCCAAAGAGTTATGATACTGTCGGTAGGCTTTCCTCTAAATATGAATGAAGGATTTGGAGTTTTTACCTACCGCCAATATCTACACACAGCCTTCACTAGTATTTACTGCCACCGCGGCAAGTACCTTCAGCTAGTACTGTCTCCCGGAAGGCACCACTCTGCCGTACGCGGTAAAGGGAAACTTAGGCACTTCGGAAGTTTTTCAATCATGAAAAGGTTTGACAAAGATGAGAAATTTCGAAAAAAATACGGAAGATTTGATTAAGCCGATGGAATAAATATAATGTGATTTTCAGGAAAATCTACATAAAAGATTTCTACAAAATGTTATTTAAATTACTGTGAATATAAATCTGCTATAATCCAAATCTCTTTGATTATAGATAGTAAAATTATAGCTAATATTAAAAAAAAAACATAATTTAATCTGTTATGACACTTTAAACAAACCTGTTTCTGATAAATCTCACTGAACGTGAGTTCAGGCGTTTTAAAATTTGTTCTATTTGATTTTTTATGAGGATATTAGAAAGAACACAATTGATATCAACGCAACTTTGAATAGTACATTTCTATATATTAGTAGTAGTAGCGTTGGGCGATAGTGCTTTATAATAATTAAGCCCCCGTGTAAGGCGCCAGTGCTTTTTTTTTTTTATAAGCTGATCTTTATTGAATGAATTTTTTTACATTTTTTTTTTTAGACAATGTATAGATAGTCCCACGAAGCTGCCACATGGCTGCTTGTCTGCAGGTTCTATCTCAGTATACAGTTATAATACAATAAATAAAATAAATAACAGACTCTTACATATAATCGTCCCAAGTACACTAACACTTTGAATGACAATACGATAACATACATTCAAAAATACAAGACAATATAGCACATAGATAACACACATTCAAAGTAAGACATATACAATAACACAATGTAATAGAATTAACATAACACAAATAAAAAGCTTGCTAGTGAACAAAAAAAAAAATACATTCATTTATATTAGAATTTAAGCTTTCAATTAATGTCTTTCCTTTTCTTATTTGTTTGCTCTATTTTTTATAGATATACAGATTTTTCATTTATAAGCCACATCTTTACAGTTTTCATGCTTAAACTCTTATTTTCTGAAAAAACAAATTTATTTTTGAGCTTATTAAAAATCACTGGTACACAGTACTCCAGCGTTCGGCTTCCATACTTATTTGTTATTTTAGGTATTTTCAGCCCTTTGTTTTCTGTAAGACGTGTGCTGTGACTATGTACCAGTGGTTTTTTATAAGTACTATCGCCCCAGTTATCTTTAATGGTAAGGAACCAAAATAAACCTTTTATTGGGAGCAGGCCCTCAGCACAATATAAGAGTTGCACATTGTGTCTTTGTCTATACATATTAGGTGATACAATTTTTTTAATGATAGAGGTTTGCAAATTTTGTACATACTTAATATATGTCATGCTTGTATTTCCCCAGCTTCTAATTCCATATCTAAGAATAGATTCTACTAATGAGAAATATACTAGTTTGAGTGTGCTATGAGGCAATACAAATTTTAATTTATAGAAACTGTTTGCTAGAGCTCTTAGCTGGTTACATATTTTAGTAACTTGCTTATCCCATTTAAATGTGTTATCTACTTTTAATCCCAGATAAGTATATAATAAGTGCTGTATAATATCAACGCCCCTGAGGTAATATCTCACAAAAGCGGCGCTACACAAATTGTCCAATATTATTATTATTATAATGTGGTTCAGTAATAAGTAGAGCTGCTTTCCTACGTTGGAAGCCAGAGCAATATAATTAGTGATGTAGGATTTTGAATACCAGTCGATCGACGGACTAGCTCTTACGAAGGCACGATATCGACTCTCACTCAAGCGGGGGGTCAGCTATCATCTTCTGCTACATCATTCAGAGCGAGACAGGGGGGTTCAGTAATGACAAAAGAGTCAGGTTTCAACGTTATATTATGGCAAGGGCCACGTTAAAAGATAAACAAAGGAGTCAACACAAAGAATTACATCTTATACGTATGGGACATGGTAAACATTACAGGTGCAAAGTATAATCCTATCTAATTGTGATCTCTCTCTTTGAATTTTAGTTAGGAAATCTGCACTGCGTTTACGAAAGCCCACGAATAAGGGAGTAGAAAAGTCAAGCTTATATAGTTTTCTTCTATCGATGATGAAATGTGAGGCCGCCATTGTCCACGTGCCAGGAGCACGTTGGAACATGAATGAGCATGGTTAGGTTCGCTGAGAAATCCGGTCAGAAGTTTATGCTATATTCCTTGTCAAAAGGTAATGATTTTTAGGGTGATTATTACGTTAGTCTGGATATTCTTTTGAATCCGGTTTCGGTTTCCAGGTCGGGCGAGACACGGCTCGGAGCAACGTGTTGACGTGCTGAGCGCAGAATTACAAGAGGGCGGGCACCGGGCAGCAAGCAACAAGCCGGCAAGCACTAGCGTGTGGCAGTTTTGATTGTTATTTTATTTCTTACGATTCAACTCGCTACATAACAACATTTAACCAGAAGACAAGACGACAACGTTAAAATTTGAGCATGGCTGATTGTTAAACTAGTTGAAACAACCTGCTATAAATCTATTTAAAGTTTTTATTTTATAGAATTTGCCTATTTCTTGAAGCTATCCAAAAAACCTATGAATTTGGTATAAAGACACAAAAAGAAGAATATTATTGATGATCACCTCAAATTCTAGTAATTAATATAAGTCATATCCTCAAAATAGTAAGGAACAACATGCAAAATAGTTAATCTGCCATGTCTGTTAACGCAGTGTTTGTGACAGGCATTCTATAAGACAAGCATGTTTAACTCGGAGGCTTTCACGGGTCAAATAAACAAGGTCTACGTTTATGTGGGACGCCTAAAACAAAAACAAAAATATTTATAAAAACATAGGTTTATCTAACATTCAAGCCCAAGCGGGCTATACAAAAATAGGTCGCGCGTAGCCTAATCGACCTATGGAATATTTAGGCTAATTTTATTCGAAATAATTAAACTTTCATGAAAATTTTTGAGTACGCATTTTATTAATTTTTTTACAGTAATTCGTATACACGGTGTCCGGAAATTCGTAGTATTAGAGAAAAACTGGTAAATCTTCATACAACTTGAAGTTGATTTTATGTTTTAACGATATTATGTTTGATTTGAGCTTTCATATTCGACTCTGAAGTTGGATTTTTTTTTAAATTTGAACATAATCGGTCGCTAGGGGTATCAGCATATTAAAGTTTCTTAATGCGTCGAAGCGTAGATCCAGATAAAAAAGTTATTTAAACCCTTTATTTGCTGAAAAAATGCTAAAAGTTAAAACAATAAATAAATCGGAATGCTCAGATCGAGAAAAAGAGTTTTTTCAATTCTCTTAGTTGAATTCACCAATTTCCCGCTGGTACTACAAGTCTCCGGACACCGCGTATAGTTATCAATACAATCTTCTTTAAAATTAGGAATTTAAAAGTTTTTTAAATGAATTATTTTGTTAAAATTGAAAGTTTACAAAAAAATCCCACAAAAGCAAAGCCTGTGTGTTGGTGTTATAATTTTGGTCACATTTTTAAGATGCATATACACATACGAACCAAAGCGCCAGCCGAGTCACGAATTACGGTAGAGGTGCGAAGCAATCGCAAACGGCCCGAAACGCCGCTTCCGGTTGCTTCGTTCCTTTCTTCTTTACTTTTTTTAATTAAAGTTATTAATGTATTTCAATATTTTCTTAGCTTTTTCATTTACCCTTATTTAGAACGTGTTGTTTTAGAGAATTTGAAAAATTCTTCAAATTTCAAAGTTAATTTTCAGGTTCTGTGAAAGTTCTTTTCAAGTTCTGTTATTATTTCAGTTTTGCCAAGTAACTGGCCAAAAATGATATAATAACAGAACCTGAATAAGATATTCACAGAATTCATAAAATTTGATGAATTGTTAAAATTCTATGAAACAACCCATCCTTAATTGTAGTTTTTCATTTTCTCTAATTGGTTTTAAAAGACCGCCAGTGATCCAAGGTTTTAGAAGTCTGAATTTGGATTTTTACTATTAATATTAATACTACGATAGAAATTCATGTGTTTGTTTTGTCATATTTCGACGATATTTGATCGCGTTCTCCTTCTTCCAGAGTCAACACATTCAGCACTACGCAAAGCCCAGTAATATATTAGAGTATTAGTAGATCTCTTTCCGCATCTCTCTTCCCCTGCCCCACAACACACCCCAATTAAATTAACCCACATCGTAGCGGTAAAATAATACACCTTGACGAAAATTGTAGAATTCGCGAAAAGTTTTAACGGTCTTTTCAGTCTCTAGTGGAACTTATTTTATTTCCGCACATAAAAAATGAATAAAATAATTATGACTGTCAGCGTTTAATGTCCCTAAAATGACAGACATTTTCATTTGAGTGGAGCCCGATTATGTCAGAAAGACTCTTAACTGTGCTTTATACGGAAAAGATAAAGTTGAGAATGTATATTAATATAATAATAAAGGTTGAAAACTGTTACGGTAAACAAAATCTTATAGTATTATATTATTGTTACAAAGAATCATTTAAGTTTTCCTAAAATCATGTTCCCTAATAGCGAAACTGCTTCATAAGAATATGGTAATTTTGGTAGAAAGAAAAATGAGATGATAAAACCGATCAATCAATTATTAATTTAAAGTCTCTCCCGCTGTCCTAGAAGATTGGATTTTTCAAAACAAAATCTTTGGGAAGAGAATTACGAATTTAACACATAAACATTCTTTATCATAAACATGCAATTTTTATAAGTTGATTTTAATGACAATTGTTAAAGATTGTACTACCAGCTTTTCTCATTGTTTTATGCGATGAAGAAACAGTGCTAAAATTGTACTACCAGCTTTTCTCATTGTTTTATGCGATGAAGAAACAGTGCTAAAATTGTACTACCAGCTTTTCTCATTGTTTTATGCGATGAAGAAACAGTGCTAAAATTGTACTACCAGCTTTTCTCATTGTTTTATACGATAAAGAAACAGTGCTAAAATTGTACTACCAGCTTTTCTCATTGTTTTATGCGATGAAGAAACAGTGCTAAAATTGTACTACCAGCTTTTCTCATTGTTTTATGCGATAATGAAACAGTGCTAAAATTGTACTACCAGCTTTTCTCATTGTTTTATGCGATGAAGAAACAGTGCTAAAATTGTACTACCAGCTTTTCTCATTGTTTTATGCGATAAAGAAACAGTGCTAAAATTGTACTACCAGCTTTTCTCATTGTTTTATGCGATGAAGAAACAGTGCTAAAATTGTACTACCAGCTTTTCTCATTGTTTTATACGATAAAGAAACAGTGCTAAAATTGTACTACCAGCTTTTCTCATTGTTTTATGCGATGAAGAAACAGTGCTAAAATTGTACTACCAGCTTTTCTCATTGTTTTATGCGATAATGAAACAGTGCTAAAATTGTACTACCAGCTTTTCTCATTGTTTTATGCGATGAAGAAACAGTGCTAAAATTGTACTACCAGCTTTTCTCATTGTTTTATGCGATAAAGAAACAGTGCTAAAATTGTACTACCAGCTTTTCTCATTGTTTTATGCGATGAAGAAACAGTGCTAAAATTGTACTACCAGCTTTTCTCATTGTTTTATACGATAAAGAAACAGTGCTAAAATTGTACTACCAGCTTTTCTCATTGTTTTATGCGATGAAGAAACAGTGCTAAAATTGTACTACCAGCTTTTCTCATTGTTTTATGCGATAATGAAACAGTGCTAAAATTGTACTACCAGCTTTTCTCATTGTTTTATGCGATGAAGAAACAGTGCTAAAATTGTACTACCAGCTTTTCTCATTGTTTTATGCGATTAAGAAACAGTGCTAAAATTGCAAATGCCACATAACTTTTTTTATTCAAAATACTAAACTTTAATTTCGACTGTTGCGAAATCTCACGATTCATAAACCTACTACACATTCTAAAAAAAATTGAATAATACATTCCAGTAATCGATCAAATCTTCAGAACCTGTTTTCCAAATAAAAATGTTTTTTCCGATACGCTAAAAAAACCCTTAAGTCAGTACCTACCCAAAATTGATTATAAATTCCACCAGGGCTGATTTCGAGCTAAACGTTTTATTACTTAACGATGTAACTGGCGGTAGTAATCATAAAGTTAACTTAACAACCGTTGCGTGCAAATGAACCCCTGATTCTATAAACATTGGTATGACAAAATGAAAAATTACAGCCATTTTTATGGACCTCTAAAATCAGACTCATTGCTATCAATAAATACTGTCAAAAGTCATTTATACCGTCGAGGTTCACGAGATGAGTTTATTTGGTAATATTTAGTTACAGCTACTCCGTGGACAGGATTTGTAGGGCCATTAAACGCAGATGCCGTTGGATGTGTAACGTACTTTATCAATAACAGATTGTACTGACTTCAGATATAGGAGGAGAGAATCTAATCTTTTGGTACTTGTATCTATCTCAGAGTGGTGTAATATTTCAAATCCAAACTGAGTATTTCAAATGTTTTAAAAGAATACTAAAATTGGGATTTGAGGCAAAATGAATCGTTATTTTTAAATATCTAGTAGGTTTATGTGCTACTTTAATAATTTTTGTTTTAAATTATAAAATAAAGGCCATTATGGAATTGAATTTTTTGTGAAAAAAAGGGCGTGCTCCCGGATTCCGAGCACTAATGAAAATATGGATCACCAGCTTTCGAACGCGACTAGCCACGAGCGAAAACGGTCTTGTGATGGCAGCACTGCACTTCTGGCAGGGACCTATTTTCAAGCGATGGAGCCAATTCCCGATTTCGTAGATTAAAAAAATATTTTATTTAGAAAATATACATATATATTTTTTATTCTCTTTTCTTTAAAAAAAAGATGGATACCAATTTACAAGCGATGGAGCCAATTACTCATAGATTAAAAAAATATACATATCTTTTATTATTTTTTCTTTTTATAAAAGATGGAAAAGATGGATACCTATTTACAAGTGATGGAGCCAATGTCATAGATTAAAAAATATATATATACATATATATTTTATTTTTTGTTTTTAAAAAATTATTCTCATTATGTTTTTGTATTATTATTAATTTATTTAGTTTTCGTTTACTGTGTATGTATTATCTAAAAATATTTTTATATTCACTTGATATATTCTATGTATAATATGGAGCTCGTGGCATTGCACATCCCTCCCCAAAATCTGGAATAAAAAAGATAAAAAATAATAAAAAGTAATTTTAGAGGAACTTCGGCAATTTTTTGTAAGTATTAACTTTCCATTAAGAAATCATTATAACAGTAATCTTGCCCAACCTACTAAAGAAATGTGTTGAAATATATAATTAAAACATCGTTAAAAAAGCGTTTTTCGTGTCAAATTTTTAAAATTTATATCCGAAAATTTAGTGTTCCTATGTCAATTAAAATAATTTTTTTACACAGGCTTTGTCTTGTTTTGGGATGCTATGTGGAGGGTCTTTTTAAAGGAAAGGAAGGAGAAGAAGTTCTGGGAAGGTAAAAGGTATGATCAGGGTGTCCAGGACATATGAATGAATTTAGTCTCCCCTCACTAGCCTCTCAATCACCTATGGCAGAGGTGTTGGTTATCCAATAAATGGTTCCCGGGGTAGCGGTACCCAAATCCGCCCCCTAAATTGAAAACTGGCATTAAGTCACATATATAGGGTATGAATCACTATATTTATTTGTGTTTCAAATTATAACATATAGGCGTAGAACATCAATGCATATAGGCCGTTAAAGATTATAACATTAAATTCTAAAATATGCCGTTAAAGATGTTGTTTTTCGTGATTTTAGAGGCATATATATAAATATATATATATATATATATATATATACACCTGTGAATACATAAATGTAGTGGTACATACCCATACTAGATCTATGCTATACCTTATGGTTAAAAATATATATATTTTTAATTTGGTAAGTATTTTCGCCTCAAGTTTTAGTTGTAAAAGGCGGTACAAGCATTCCTCATTTTGAAAAGTCTACCTCTGAGCGGTTGTAAAAAATATTAAAGATATTAAAATACTTAAGTGCGTCTTATTTTGAAAAATCCACTGGAAAATGTTTATTTCCGTGATTGTGATTTGCTTCTAGCAGATAAAATGTGAAATAGTGTTTTTTCATCATTATAAGTGTTGACTACACACCATTAAATCAAAAGATGCCGTGATAGATAAGTGTTTAGAGCACTTGCTCGTTGCGGAAGGTTCCGAGTTCAAACAGCGGTAGCTGCAGGAAAAATATTTTTTGTGTGATTTTTTAATATATACCCATCACGAATATGCGATTACTCATGCTTTTCAATTTTAATTTAAAAGTATATTTCCATTGTTTCCTTATGAAGGAACCCTTGGTCCTGAAACCTGTAGATATTTTTGTTTAAATAGTTGTTTAATATTTTAATTTCATTTAAACTTATATTTGATGAGTTGCATGACGCGAGTTGTGCAATCCTCACCTACTGATAATGCATTCTTCATTTTTATCAATAATTATACTGATAATTACTTTCAGATGAGTTGCATGACGCGCATTGTCCAATCCTCACCTACTGATAATTAATTATCTTCAGATGATGTTGCTTTATGTCATTTTTTAAATCGAAATTTTACATTTTATTACAAACGCGATGTCTTTCACTTTATTCTGATTTAAATTGAAAGATATCATAAACCAAAAAACGCAAATCTGTATTATATTCCAAGCTCTCGTTTAAAATAATAAGCCTATCATTAACGTTTACAGGTTTAATGACGTTCTGACGTCTTGGACTCGATCATTAAATAGCAAGCCTTGGTATGATGAACCAGATACGAGTAGAATATTAATGGAAAGAGAAGAAGGACTAGATGCTATATGGTATAGTAGTTATGCGGTATAGGAGTTACCACTAGCCACGCACTTATCGTACCGAGTGGAGTTTTATTCTCTCCATTAAATGCGGTTGGTTTGAGCCACGGACCCGAAAGCAAATACCTTCCTTCGGCAGTAAAGTGCACGATAGTGGATACGTGATTCCTTGGATAAACTCCGGACCGGACTAAGTAATGTTAATCGAGGACAGGCGGGGTAGTTAGGGGAGGAGATGGGACTGGATTGGGTGTACAGGAGCAGATATAGGGCAGAGGGTAGGAGGTGTTGGGGGGGATGTGAAGACTAACTAAAGCAAATACAACAGACGTGTGAAGTCAGGGATGAACTAAAACCTTGAATCCTTGTACATTGTACACTTACTTATATGAAGTTTATTTATGAGTAGCACTCTGTTAATAACTTCTATTATGACAAGAGAAAGTACTTACGTGCGTGATAACATTTAAAAAGATATGCAGATAGATTCCTACCTTTAATATGTACATATGTACGAAGTAGTCGAATGAGTACCTATTAATGTCACATGATATTTCAAATTTTTACAAAACGAAACACAGATTATTTTATTCGACATCGAGTCAGCAAAAAAAATCATACTTTTTCAACAAAAGCCAAATAAACATCTATCATGTATAATGTATGGGAGTGGACACAAAAGGTATTCATGAAAATACATTTTATAAACAACTAGCAGATAAACGTACTTCTATGAAACGCTCTATTATCACTAATATAGTTGATATACACACTGTAAATATTAATCTTAGAATTCTTATTATAAAAATATTTTAAAAACGCTTTGAAATGAACAATTTTGTAATGTTTTTGAAATTAATAAACAAATTGAATTGAATTGAATAACGTTGTATTTCGCAAGTGTGGATCATTGTCACTCCTTACTAAAATATCATACAAACTTATTATTTCACCTAATTCTATTGTATTTAGAAACTTCCACAATATAATAGTAGTCTACGTTATACAAGGTGTCCGGATGTAAAGTGCAACTTCAGAAGGTGATTCTTAGTGATAATCAAAGTTTAAAAGGTACTAAAGGTAGGTAAACAAGGTAATTTTCGGGAAAATAAGTTAAATTGTTTGTGTGTGAAAAAATATTACATTCATATTATTTTTAAGCCTGAAAAACATAATGTATTTTCACTAGGAAGATTTATAAAAATTTATTTAATTAAGTTTTCAGGCTATTAATTATAATTAAAAAATAATATGTTATCCTTTGTGCTATGCATAATAAACCTTGTCTCTTAAACACAAGTTTATAATTAAAAATAACATTCTTATTCAATTCAATACAATTTATTAATTTTAAAAACATAAAAAAATAATTACAAAATTGTTCATTTTAGTGCGTTTTTAAATACATTTGTTAAGAAAAATTCTTACATATATATATATAGACAATAGTTATATACACTATACTATTAATAACAGAGCTTACTTGATGCTAAAATCGTCGGTATCCGAATTAATTCTGTTCAACAGCAAGCACCGGCCACTGGGAAGTTAGTCCTCCAGGCTGGGAGATATAACAGTCTATGCTGTCGGGGACAGAGATAACCATCGGGAACATAGAAATGAATGTTGCCCATGATAGCCGAGTTTTCAAACCATCCATGAATCAGTCTGAGGAAATGTATAGCAATGTGTACATCCCTTCTGACACGTAGATGGTTCGTTCCGAGCATACCCAAAAGAAAGTCGGTAAAATAGAGCCAAGGGTAGTAAGTAGCCACAATCCCTCTTGTAGAGAAATCTCAGGAGTGAAACTAAACATCATGATAACCTACCCACCTACCCAAGAATAGGTTTCTATTGACATCAATAGATAGTTTGAAAATAATGTACTTGTATCACTAAGGTCCTGCAAACAAACTACTTGTAGTAAGTAACTTTGCAAATACACATCCTATTGTCAGATACGATTTTCACGGCGAAAAGTATTATCGTGAATAATATTGGGGTAATTACTGTGTTGCCCTTCTCCTTTTTTAGCCAAAGTTTTGGTCAGCTTTACAGTATTCATCACGTCTCCTCTGCACAGTGTACATCATCAGGGATACAACACGTTTGCTAAAGAAGGAGGAAGCGAAACACCTACAAATAAATCGCGTTAAATCTCATTGTGTAAAATTTTTTTCACCTACTGAAGTGGGTAGAGCAACAAATTAATAAATGTCAGTATGTTCAAAACCTGGGTTTGTTTACTTTAAATGAAACTAATGTATTTCTTTACACTAACATTAAATCATAATAAAAAATACTCATTTCAGTTGTCTGTAAGTTCTGCGTACTCTGGTTCAATTATCGTCATGTTCAAAATTTGAGCAGATTGTGTGAACAGTTCAGACAAGCGATTGAGTTCCTGCCTACCTATATATAATATAATATTCTAAACGTTAAATTATTTTATTTGTGATTTTAAAAATTGGAAATGATTTGTCAAAAATTCAGACCATCAGTGATTGTAGCGAGTCAATAATAGTATATAAAGCATTGAAAATTGACTTAATTAAGGTCGATTTATGTGTTCAGAAATTAACTTTGGGTATAGAATAGTGTTCCGAGTAGGTATCTAGGTTTTAGTGTCGGGGGTCGGGGTATGTATTGAGGAGATGAAAACATCAGACACGAGACGTGAGAGTTGAGAGTTGGGAGATGAGTGGAGAGGATGTAACGGGAGATGCGGAAATATAGTTGGGGGAGAATAACACCGCCATTAGGGATGTTTGCCGCGGGAACACATAACCAACCCTGCCAGCCCAGCCAGCCCAGGCGGAGAGGAACTATCCGGCAATTAAAAGCATATTGACGGCTAAGAGAAAAAGGAATTTATCATGAAATTAGTTTAGATTAGAAAGAGAACTTTTATAATTATTTTGTGGTTTACTGGTGTATGCATTTAAATTTGAGTTGAAATGGTTTGAGTTAGATTATTGGCACAGCAAAAAGTAGTAATATACCTGCGCATCAATTTCATTTTTTTTTTCTTATAAAGTTTTTTAAAATTGTTTTTTACATAGGTCTTAAGAAATTGAGTAGTATTCAGTTTGATTATTAGGAATCCGTCATTTTTACAAAATTATTTGTTTGTGCAATATGATTTGTTTCTAATACCTAAAGTTTTACTTAATAGTATTGTAGTTTGATATTAAAATTGTTTATTTCTAGCAACAAAAATTTTACGTGATGCGTATTGTAGAAATAAAATTAGGTTTTTAATTTTTATTTTTGTACGACAATTTTCTACTGTATGACGTCATGCATATTTTATAATATTATACATTTATATATACATAGGTATTCATTTTCATTTTATACGGATGTGGAGAGACCTGATTTATTTGTTTATTTTCAATACGGATAAAAATAATATTTGGCTGATTTATATAGGGTTAATCGGGTTGCTTCTACGATTCGTTCTTAGGTTCAACAGCTCAGCTGTGGAACGAACTGCCGGCCTCTGTGTTTCCTCCCTCCTACAACTTGGGACTCTTCAAGACCCATGTTCACTCCTTCCTCTCCACAAAAAGACCCTCCACACAGCATCCCCAAAGATGACATAGGCCCTGAGGGAAATTATTTTCTTCCGGGCCTCCTGTGTGGAGTTAATATATAAACAAAAAAAATGTAGCTCCGTTTGCGTGAAAAATCACTTCAATGGCGCTGTACGGATTATGTATGAATTTTTAGTACAATTACTATATCGAACGTGAAGCATGATATTATTGCATTTAATAAAATGCATTACTTGAAATATCAACTAACCGGTCAGCGAGTTCGATGACCCTATTTTCCAAAACGAAATCATAATATTGACAAAGGTAAAAGGCTGTTACCAGGCGATTCAAGTCGCAACAGTGAACCAAAATATTATTGGTGCAACTGAACACCTGCATTGAAAACTGTAAACATGTTTTTGCAAGCTGAAGCTAACGTCACACGAACACCTGTAGAAGATATAATAAATACCTCACTAACAAAATATTTATAAATATTCCATATTTACAACTGGTCGAAGCGATACCTTAAAACGCGATCTTTTTCTGTAACTTGAATTACCATTCCTGATTCTCATCTGAATACTTATGTACTTCCGGCACTCCAACAGCTGAGACGGACGCATATCTCACAAGACATTACAATAGAGTGGCGTCTCCGTGTGCTGGCCCTTATAATCAAATGAACTGGCCACTGCTACTGACCACCTATAAGCTGGGCTACCGACTGCTGGCCACCGATGCTGACAAACCTAAAGGCTGGCCAATTCCTGCTGGCTACCGACTGAACTGGCCACCGCTGCTGACCAACTAAAGGCTGTCCAATTCCTGCTAGCTACCGACTGCTGATCATCTATGCTGAAAACCTAAAGGCTGGTCAATTCCTGCTGGCTACCGACTGATGGCCACCGATGCTGGCTACCTAAGGCTAGCCAATAACTGTAATGTCTTTAATAAAAATCCTTTCACGCAGACACAAAAACCGTCATTATAAAATGTGTAATTCAACAAAAAATCATTCGTTTACGAATTAAAGTCAAATAATAAAATAAGGTAAGCTGACGTCACTTATGATGTTTTACCTACACAAATGATTTCCGTTAAGCCTTATGTAAACGTTATTAATGTAACATATATATTTTTTGAATATGCTCTTAAATATGTCTACAAACACTGTCAGTTTTTGTGTAATTTAAGTATAGAAAGCATTTAAAAATGAAAAGCTTGATTAATTGTTTTCTTAAAAATAAATCTTCAACTTTTCACCACCCTTCTCATAATACGGCTGTCAATCAAAATATGAATTTCAAGCGGAATATAAACAAGAAGTAATGCTTTTCCCCCCTCGCTTCGTAAAAAATAAATATTAAGTTACTTTATGGATTTTTCTGAAAGAATAAGCAAGTGTTTTTGTAGGTGTACATAATCGTGTTTTTGTAGTTGTATTTAAGGGTGGTTTTATCTCATCCCCTCGCTGAAGGCTTTAAAGAACGCACCATTGAGCATTACCGCTGGAATTGCCCGAGACTTTTATTGATCAAACAATACACGTAAGGCACCCCCACTCCCCCCAACCCCCATGGAATTTGTTTTGGCTAACATATTAAAGTATTACTTCGCCTTCTTTACAACGGAGATAAGAAAATATTTCTCCGAGGGAGGAGGGCAAAGAACGGAGGGTTGGACAGAGCCTTAGCCTTAGAGGGACCAGGGACAGTGGAGGATTAGGGCTCTCGCCACCTTCGGGCCCTTAAGTGATGCCTACCTCATGCCCCGTGCGTAGGTGTTTCCGTATCAACGAAGATGTAGGATGAATGGAAGTAATATATTTTTACTAGAATATGAATAGTTTTTAGCAAACTACACGGAAATACTGTTTAAAAATGACTGCATGTCCATTTCCTAGTAAAATATTAGTGATTCAGAATATATCTGAACAAGTGTTCACGCAGGTGGCCTCCTTTTAATAAATATTATGGCGAGATGCAAAAATATTGTAATTTTTAAGAAGACGTGTTCCGACTTCCTGATTTACTGATAGTTTGTTTTGAAATTTGTCTTTTCATTCGTTATAGTTCTGCCGTCCCGTTTTTAACAGTAACAAAGTAATTTGACCTGATTTTAAATAATTGAACAACATTTCATATTTGATCAGTAAGTTTTCTCTATAAAAACAAAGCACCTTTAAAAAAAACCTGGAACCAGGAACAAGAAGGGGAAGACTAAAAATATGAAGCCTCTGGGTATTCAGATCTAGTTACTGAGAATGGCGAAAGCCATTTGAAGAACAAAACCGTCTAGATTCTGAGTATTTGAACTTCTCCAGGACGATACTGAGAATATCCTTCCACTTTGGAACAAAGCGCAAATCTACACTGAGAAAAACCAGTACTGCTAATTTATTAACAATTTATTCAAATTATTCGTAATCCGGTTAAAAACGGGAATGCAGCCCGTTTCCCGATAAACTTTTATTCGCTTAGTAATACAACGGAACACGTGTTCATGCACCTGCATTTACCTTGATAATATATAATGACAAAATGCGAAAATATTATGATTTTTATGAATACATGTTCCAACCCTCCTTCCTATTTTACTAAAAGTTAAATAAGAAACCGATCAATTCATTCGTTAAGGACCGTTTTAACTGGATTACGAAAAATTTGAAGAGATTTTTAATAAATGTGCAATAATATGTTTTCATTGCAGACTCTTTCTTAATAATTTATAAAAAAAGGCTCACGACTCACAGACTATACCGCGCCAACAAGGATAGATAATATTTTCAAGATAAGAAGCGCAAAAGACTTGCAAAGCAAACAGTAGACAGCATTTGTATAATCCATAGATTAAGATCTTCTGTAACTTCTGTTTCCCGGATAATGTCATATTGTGTTTTCATCTATTATAATGCAGATATTATTAAATATATATATATTTTACGAGTACTTTACTAAAGAAAAAATGAACATTAATTTAAAAACATACGTTAAACATAATAATCATTTAGAAAAGCGGACGACTTTGATAGATCACACACATTTAATTAGTGAACTTCCCGTGTCCCCTGGGACGGGCAATGTCGCCCTGGGACTAGGGCAGCCAGTAGATACACCCCTGCCTCGAGGAGACCAGGAACCACCAGGATTACACCCCTAAGCCCTGGAATAATTCCTGCTAAACGTCAGGAGGGACGGCATTCACAACAGAGTCGTGATAAACCGATAGATCTGGGAAGGGGATAAAGAATAACACTATGATTGCAGTAAGAAAGATTTGGTTGTACCGGGCAAAGCTGCCGATTTGTTTTAGTTGGTGGATTTAATAAGTAGTTAATATATTTTTCTTTTTTGTCAAGCCTAGCAGAAAAAATGCTCCTCTATAGCTTTATTTAGCTAGCATAAAAGGGGATGTTATAAAGGCTCTTTGATCATCTTCTGCCTCTGAACATACTTCCAATTCGAGCCTCGGGGTAAATAGCTAAAATAAACACAATTATCTAACTTTAATGCAAATTAATATTAATTTGTTCATTATTTTATGTTAACAGATCGTTTCATATTTTTTAAAAGAAAAAGATAACCTAAACGAAAACGTTCGCTCACATCACATCTTACGACATAAAAAACATTTTTCTTTACTTATATAAAATAAAAATTAATGACAAAGATTGGGATTTTAATTCGAAATATGAAAAAAATTGCCAAAATTAAGTACCTACCTATGTGAAAGTGAATCTGAAATAAAATAAATTAATAATCTAAACGAAAAGCAAATTTAACGAAGAAGCATCAGCAATCTCATTATATTGTGCAAAAATTTCTATTATTTTTATAATTTCAATTAATGGTAATTATTAAACAACACAATTTCGGAATTTCAATTGTGTAGACGAAACATTCTAATCAAACAATATTATTTCGTTTGCGTATACGGAACATTCTAATTAAACAATATTATTTCGGTTGCTTAAACGGAACATTCTAATAATACAATATTATTTCGGTTGCGTATACGTAACATTCTAACTAAACAATATTATTTCGGTTGTGTAAACGGAACTTTCTAATTAAACAATATTATTTTGGTTATGTATGAGTTCATTTGACACTTTAAATTTAAAAAAAAACGTAATCCTTACATTTAGTAAGTATAATGAATTTGTGCCGCCGCGCCGTTCTTAAAATAGTTGGTGGTGTAATAGTCAGCATAGTTGCGTTACAAGTTCGACTATCAGCCGTGGCAAATACTTTTTTTTAAATTAAAATTTTTCGTATTTCACGGGTCTTTGCTAGTTTAAAAAAAACTTTAATCGTTTATTGAATAACACCGCGTTTCATGCTAAAAATTGTGTTTTTTATTATTGTTTTATTTGACGGAAATGATTCTTCTTTAATGAATAGAATATCGCGGTAGGTGGTAGGATGTAAGGGATGGCGGCGTAGAATGATGGTAAAATGTAAATAGAATGGTAAGAATCGGGGCTCGGCTAACGATGATTGATGTCCAATATGTCCATGTAAAATACTCTTGTCATCAATATCAATCATAATAACTGAAATGCTCTTTCGAGCCACTGGAATTCCTTTTATTGCAGTGCCATTATTAGCATTTCATTTTACAATAATTATTTATTATTTTGAAAATTTTAACTGAGATTTTAATCCCGAGTTCTTGGTACAAAATTGAAATTGTAATATAATAACAGTTTTTTTTCATTACTTTTATAATTGAGACACATTTTTTTTTATTATAAGAAAAAATTATTAGCCTGAAACAAAATATAAAATGAAAGAATCTTCCGAGAAAAAATAATTTTACATTTATCACTTTAAATTACATTAATCACTTTAAATTACATTAATCACTTTTAATTAAATTCATCTCTTTAAATTACATTCATCACTTTTAATTACATTCATCACTTTAAATTGTATTCATCATTTTTAATTACATTCATCACTTTAAATTACATTTATTTTACATTCATCACTTTATTACATTTATTTAACATTCAAAAATCAAAATTTAAAAAAATATTTATTTTACAAAAATACAGAGTACAAAGGGTATAGCTCATAGGTTAGATCCGATTTCTTCCAGCTAACCCATTCATCACTTCATAACATTTATTTTACATTCATCACTTTATTGTGTTTATTTTACATTCATCACAATATAAAAGCTAGATTTTACAATATATTTCAATATTTTTGGTACTTATTATATTTTTTTACTATACCCGATGATTTTTTATTCATTGATTTCTTTTTAATGTTTGTTTTAGTAAAAAAAACATTAAAAATCACTGATTTTTATTTTTGAAAGTAGGTACAACCATAATATAAGAACGCCCCTTGGTTGCGCTGTCATGGCGGACATAATGCCTCTTGTGCAGATCCTGTAGAGTCACGTGGGGTAACCGTACGCGGAGTGTAAGTGTTCGCAGTGATGTTTCCGACAAGATTGTGCCTGTTAAGCGCCCGCGCGTTCCTTAATTCAGTAGCCTTCTGGATCGCGCCGAAGCAGGACACGTGTACAGTGGATGCTGATTTGTCAATAAAAACTGGTAGGTAAATTACTTTTTTTCGTGCTTTTCTTAAATGTTTCATCTCTGTTACCGATGTGTGCTATTGTGTAACCAGCTGTGTCAGAGCGACGTGGTCTATGGTAATTTTTAGCGAAATATTGTTAGTTAGACAAGTGCAAAGTGATAATTCTAATAAAGATAACCACTAATCTGATTTTTAAAGTTTATTGAATTTTGGTGTGATGGGGTAAGTGTGCTGGGGTAAGCGTTCGCAGTTGGGCGAGTGCGAACACTTACCCCGATAGATAAAATTGATTTTATAGCATAATATTTCAACTCTCGTTATTTTTTTACAGTGAAATATGCCACGTGTGTACGTGAGAAAGCACCCGGAGAGGTCAGTTTGCACTCAATAGCAAAAAGAAACTGCAAAAAGGCTTATGAAAGAGGGGAAGAGTCAGCGGGCTGCAGCAGATATTGTTAAGATCAGTGAAGCCACTCTGCGTAAACGCCTAAAACTAAAATGAATAGCAACTTCAATGGGGAGATATCGTCCGACATTTACACCAGATAAAGAGGTAGATTTTTAGATCAATAGATACTCAATTTATCGTGCAGATGTCATTTTTTTGTGAAACTATTGATCTAATAATTATTCATTTATTTTCAGGCCGAAATCGTTGATTATTGTAAAAAACTGACGAAACGTTCTACGGCCTGACTATGCAGACAATGAGAAAAATTGTTTACGAGTATGCTAAAATCAACAAGATCGAGAACAGATTTGACAACATTACAAAAACGGCTGGCAAAGATTGGGTGTATGGATTTCTAAAACGTAACGCTGTTTTAGCTTTAAGACAGACTACTCCGAGAAGTATTGCGAGAGCTATTGGGCTTAACGTTGTTCAAGTTCGGTGGTTTACGCAAACTGAAAAATGCTTGCAAGTCTGAAATAATTATCTCAAGTCCTTATAAAAAGAAACTTCAGCAGAAGCAGACAGATGCAGATGCAAAAATCGTCCGAAAACCAATATTTAAAACCATGGAAATCGGACGACCACCTCTTTTCAAGAAAGTCACACCACAAAGAATCACCACAAAGCGTAAGGCGGGAGATTCCAGCGTGCATAACTGTTTAAAGAGCGCACAAAAACAGGCTTCTAAGGACTATTTTTGCCCACAATGCAAGGAGAAATATCGAGATCCACCAACAGAAGATTGGATAGAATGTATTGTGTGTAAAGCATGGTGGCATGAGAACTGCACAGACTACGATAAGGGGCAATTTAAGTGTGATAATTGCAATGGGAGGTAACTCTTCGCGCTGCGAATACTTACCCTACGGTATGCGTATACTTACCCCGCACACGGGGTAAGTGTACGCAATCGACATGCATGTAAACTTTTTTATATAACTGTTTGATTTATGAACCATATGAGGTTTTTATGGTTGTTTGAGATGCCTTAATAATCGATCATATCAATGAACAAAAAAATTGAGTAAAATACCTAAAGCTTTTTAATACAAAAATCCCAATGTAAAAATTGCGCACGGTTACCCCACGTGACTCTATGTATTTTTCGTGAATATATTATTCGGCATCAATGATTATTATTTTTACTGTCTATGTAATTTCCGGCACCTGACAGCTGACAGCTGACAGTCTAATGCAAATTTATATGGGTCGTTACATCATAAAACTTTATGTTATAATTTTGAGTCTGTTAAAAAAGAGATATTTTAAGCCGTCAATACTTTATATAAATTGGTTAATTTGTATAGAAATACTAATATATAGGTAGATCCATGAAACATGCCAATTTCACCTGTCTGTGTGTGCGTTTATATTTGTCTATCGTTTAAATTTGATTTAAAAATTTCAAAATTATCAAAGATCGAATCAGTGGATTGAAGAATTCAGTTTATCTTCTTTATAACCTGACATGCTGTATTTTGTGAAGTGATTTGTCAAGAATCAAGAATTTAGAATCTCCTGTAATTTTTAAAATGAGTAATGATGATTGATTAAAAATGTCTTCAAATTATTGGTAATCCTGTTAAAAACGGAACTGCAAGCCGCTTCCTGATAAAGTGTGGGAAGTTCATAATAATATCGGAACACGTGTTCACGTATCTGTGTTTGTATTAATAATATATCCTAACGAAATGCAAAAATGTTAGTATTTTTATAGACATCATGACAAATCATTGGTATTTTACTTAAAGTTTATCAGAATAACTATCAATTCATTCGTTAATGACTTACAATTCTTTTTTAACAGGAATAAGAATAATTTCTAAATTTAATTTCTAATAAATTCTGGGACTAACTACCATATGTATTCCTCTTTGCCCAGAATACTAATGGAGGGAAACAATTATACCAAGTCAGTGGACATCTTCAATTTATCTTTAAACAAATATAAAATGTTGTTAATGAAACAATTCAGTTTTGTACAATAAATAATGTATATTTCTTAATATTCACATGTAAATGCCCCGAAAAAGGGCGTTAATTTATAAATAAATAAATTTGATTTCTAATAAATTGGCAATATTTTTTTTCAGGAAGTTTTCTCGGTTTAGTGATGTTAATTTATTTCAACCCACATAAGAAAAATATTAAAACAAAATAACTTCCCACTTAAAGATATACTAAAATAACCATACCGTACTGACGTTACAAAAAAAATCCTTAATAATTTAAAAAATCTCAACACATTTATTTCTACTTCTTTCTTGTGCCTTAACATGGCTATTGTGCAAAATCGTGCATCACAAATAGAGCTTTTAAGCACCAAAAAACATTTTCTCTAAAAGCTTCCGCTGCCGTGATTATCGTGGAAACCTGATACAACATTTTGTAGGAAACCCAATGCGCGGGTAAACACAACTCTTGGTCTCCCCTTCGATAATCCATAACAATGATGCATCATAATAATATTATTACTTTGTCACGAGATGCATTTTGGACCGGGTTTTATCATCACGCGCTTTTATTGTTCTGTTTCCCATCCATCATGCACGGGACCGTGCTAAGGACTTTGTGGGGAATGGCGGCTCCGAAGGGAATAGGACCTGATGGGAACATTGGAAAACTATTTACAATTCTTCTTTATTTTGCACTCTATTTTTGGTACAACATTTTGGAAATTAAATGATTTTCTTCCTAAATTATGTCGGACCTGTATGTATTACACAGTCATTAACAAATTAATTGACATCCCAAAAACAATAAAAGAAATACTTTGGGCCGTGAAAATCTTAAATCATATTTTACCAAGTAATATTAATCACTGAAGAAGGAGATAATGCTAATAAATCTAATGAAACACAAAACAGAACAAAACACAGTAAATAAAAAAAAGTAACGGTCGCAACTGGGAATCGAATTACCGGGAGAACACCTCAATCAATAAATAAATATTATATCGCATGAAATGTAATATATTTAAAAATAAATAAGTACACTAACATGGAGTGTAAGATACTCTGAGTATCACTCTGGTTTAAGACAACCATTCAGAATTGAAACGTTGCTTTAAATAGCTTTGGCCGTGTTTGGTGCCAAAAATAGGCAGGTAATTTTCCACCTTCTTGCTAACATTACATCAATTTTTAATATATTATGTTTTGTAGTTTTTGACTAACATGAATATTTTAGGTGATCCTGGAGAAATTATTGAACAGCACCATGCCTCTTGTCGTCTATTGGGTCAGCACAGCCGTTCTGCCGTGTAGAATACAGGAATATACTGAATAGCAGGTCATGTTGTCGACCCTGGCGGTAGTTATTTTACAGCATTCCAGAAGGTATGGGCTGTCAATTAAATAGTTTATTATTTTTAATACTGTTACTGCAAGGATCCTATTAGTAGATTGGAGATTTTGGTAACGCATCTAAAAAAGGAAATCCATATTTTGCGAGAATCGCAGCTTACTACACACGCATTGAAAATAAATAGAATATCTACCTATAAAGGTGCCATCGGCCGAACAGCATAAATAAGACCGACGCAGCCAGTCAGGCAGTCAGTCATCAGTCCGCCGAGAATCAACGAGTGAATACCCGCGCTCCTCTTACTAGTGCAAAGGACAATTTACCCGGCTTCGCCCGTACCATCATGGACTCCATCGGGACATCATCTTAGCGCCTTGGCACTGATCGCCGTCCCTGGCCAGCGCTACTCGGATTACAAGCGCCCTGGTTCCAGTGTCTCTGACCAGCGCTTCTTCCACGCCACCATGACCACCACGAGGACACGCAGCATCCTCACTGGTCTACGCCGCTCCCGTTCAACTGCCCACAAGGTCCGCCGCACCTTCGGCTTCCGTCAGCACTGGAGTATTGATTCCCCAGATCGCCAGTGCCTGACAGTCATCGAGTCCCGGTCACCAGCGCCCGGCGTCGACTCACTGACCCGCGCCTGACCAGCACATCATCGCAGCAACCGGAATATTCTACATCTGTCCTACATCATCTCCTCGTCACGGCAACTGACTCATCAATAAACACTGTGACCTTCACGACACGCCTTTTATTTTCGTGCCTCACCATTGATCCCCAAACAAATATTAGAATTTGTACGCATGTGTTAAATGCATGTTCCAGAGGGATAACTTATTTATTTAATTACAATCAACACAAATATGTTTTATTTCTCATTTATTTTACCATTACCATATTTAGTAAAAGTTTTTTATATTAAATCTCTTTATTGTGTTGTGTTTTCGTTGAGTGTGACGACTAATTTTATGTACGCAATCTCATTTTTAAGTGTGAAACCGCACAAGAGTCCCAACTACTCCCAACCGTCTGGAGTAATTGAGACGATAGCATCCCCAATTAGGGTATGTTGTGAGGTTGAAGGTAGTGGGGAGGGGAAGGAGATGGGAGAGAGGAAGGTGTGGAAGTACATGGCTATTCAGATCTGGTTACCAAACATGGCCAAAGCCATTTCAAGCAACGTTTCAATTCTGAATGGTGGTCGTACACCAAGGCGATACTGAGAATATCTTCCACTCTGGAACGTGCCGCAAATGTACTATATTTTATTTTATTTTATGAAATAAAACGAATTATTCAAATAAAAATTTACTTGCGCACACCGGGATGTGTACCCACGACCTCCAGCTTGCTAGTCGAAAGTCTTACCTCTCGACCACGGAGGCCGTCCAATTACGAAAAAATGATTAATGTTGTTAATACATATTTAAGAGTCAGTAGTAGTTTTTCTTAATTTTACTACTAAAAATGTATAATTGGAACATTTATTACTTCTACTATGAATTTATTTTCGAACCAAGAAAATCTTCGATAAGAATAAATAGCCGGAAGAAAAAAGAAGTTATTTGCCATCGCAGGCTTAGAGCTCATTTCTTCCGCTGCCTTTAACAATAATGCTGTAATGCTTCACCGTCGTTAGCTTCGAACAGGGCCGGGCTCAGCGCTAAAGGTTCAAACGAAGCACAGTAACAAACTAAGCCTAATGAAAAATAAAATGAAGAAATACTCGTTGAAAAGCAACAGTATCGGGGACTTTGGTGACTAACTTTAGGAGATTCCTTTGAAACTATTGGGCAGAGAGAGGAAATGATAGAATTCAGTTTTATTTTTATTTTTAATAATTTTATTCTAGACATTTGTACATCGAAATTTACAAATTTATTTTTTATTATAACTTATAACGTATGTGTTATATTACCGGAAATGTATGATATGTATTATATATTACCGGAAATGTATGATATCTAGGAATTGTATACAACTCCTAGGAAATGTATTAAGTTGCGAAGATATTTAGGAAATGTATAAAATATTGTTTTAAAATTATTTAATACATAAATATCCTGGGAAATCTATACATTTCCTAGGAATTGTATGTAATTCCAATATCGTATTAGGAAATGTATAAAAAAATGCTTTCTGTAATAAAACACGTTGTTTTATGTCCATGAGTAATTCTGTCCTGTGGCAATTATGTAAGGTTAGGTTAGGTACTATTATTGTGTTTCCTAGGAAATCTATACATTTCCTAAATAGCAATCGGAAATGTAAAACATTTAAGATATCAATATCGCGGTACTAGCGTGATCGCCTGATCAGACGATTCAATACCCTCCCCTTGCCACGCTATCCCCGCGTACCCATTGATATCTTAAATGTTTTACATTTCCGATTGCTATTTAGGAAATGTATAGATTTCCTAGGAAACGTGTGTAGTATAATTTATTTCACACATTTCCGGGCGATTTTAGGAACTACATACATTTCTTAGGAATTGAATACAATGACGGATTACATACATTTCCGTTAACATATACAGTTATGTCAAAGCCATTGTATTTATCGCTCTATTTTAGTAAAAAAAACTCTGCAGGTGCATTCATTTCACTAACTCGACACACGGAAGATTTTGTGCACTGCGCACTGGTTTGAAAAAAGTGCACGTCCATCTCTGGTCTCTTAGCGCCTCCCCGAACCCGCAAGTTGAAAGCACTGTTTATAGGAAGCGACTTAATGCCCGGATAATGTCGGTAAGGAGTTAACAGAATCCCAGTGGCGTGAGAAATGAATCATCTCCGCTACAAACTGCCTTTATGGTCCACGAGGGATTTGCCCCGATGGAGAGGGTGGGTCGGAGCGGGAGCGTGTGTAATTTGGTCGCCACCGCGGAACTTTGCAAAACAACTAAATAAGGAAACAAGTAACGTTCGTGTGCACTTTCGGATAAATACTTCTTTGAACACCGCAAAACTGTCGCCGATAATGCGGGCAGTGCTGTGAAACACTGTACCATGGGCATAAAACCAACGAATGGCAAAAACTGCACAAAGTGACCGTTTATACGTAGTTCATAGGTTTAAACAGTTTCCGACTTAAAAATGAATTATAGCCCACAGTTTCCTTTGTGACTTTTTTGTTTCTAACCAAAATGTATAATACGGTCGCATGAGGGTTTTCGGACTTATGCACATGACTTTTGTATAACTTAACAATAGTATTAGCAATATTTTTTTTATGAAAAAAATCATTCAAAATTCTAGACCTTACTGGATTTAATATATGTTTTGATGAAAATAGATAGCAAAACATTTAATTATTTATGGAAAATAAATTTGTTATTTTATACGTACAAGTAGTTTTATTTATGAGATAATAAATACTAGAAAAAAGAGTGTGATGATCAGAAGTAATCGCGTAAGAAATTATTTTACTTGTGGTTTACTGAAATTACGCCTTATCAAGTTGATTATCTGTGTAGGTACTGTGTATCTATTATGTTGTAGTGAATTTTTCAGCTGCCTTATACAATATATGTTTTTGTTTTCGTTCAAAATCAAATATATTGTGTTTCCCAATGGACATAAACAGATAACAGCATGAAATACTGTCAAATGTATTTGATGGAATGTTCTTTAGTTGATTCTAAAAACGACAAAGTTCCAAAAGCAGGACGGTTTCGTATCAGCTTCTCATCTCTCGCGTAATGACTTCAGATTTCACGTTCCCAGTCGTTCCTGGTTCATCCTTTGTGAAATCCTCGGAGCAAAACACACAAAAGGCTTACAGATAAAAATGCAAATGCAATTATTTGATAAAACGCAATTCTTGTTGCATCTCCGACGTTCCGCGCCGCTGGGGTGCACCGTCAAAGGGGAGCGGGAAATATTAAAACTCTTATTACAATTTTTATTGTCGGGTGCATACCATGAAGTTTTCGTCTTTTAAAGAGTAATGGATTTTGGCTGCGAGGGTGCACAGCACACACAGCTCACACTGCACTCTGCTATGGGAATTTATAAACATTGGCTTTGCGAGTTCATGCTTCGTCATTATTAGACACAAGACATTTTAATCGAAATGTGTTTCGTGTCAATTTAAGGGGATGCTCGTCGACTGACAGAACGTCTTAATGGTTTTTTGATTTAGGATAAAAGTTTTATATTAAAGGGGGTTAAAAATAACAAAATATAGTAGGGGAATACAAGATAGGTAGCTACCTACCAGCGATCATATTTTTATATGAATCGTTGCAGTACGCATTTGTTTGTGATGTTTTAATAAAATTCAAATATTAGAAATAATTATCGGGACGATGGAGACTTGACACGATTAAATAATTCAATACGGCGCCTGTACGGAGAAATCGGAGAGACAGTAAATTGTAAATCGAAATATTTTAAGTAGGTAACCGTGAGTCCCACTTGTTATTCTTTGTCACAAAAGTCAGCGGGTGAAAATGTGACAGCTCGGTAACTACGAACCGATAGACACGCTTTAAGCTCCTTTTAGAATCAAGTTGATACTCAGAGATTAGCAGAACATTGAACGCCGAGGGCAGCCTAAAGTTTTTTTTCCGTCGCTTTGCAGAATTCTAATGAATAATCAATTTAAATTGCAAAGAACTATGAATACAAGATGACTTTTGAACAAGTTGTGAGAAATGCAATACAAATTGAACAATCACTTTTCTTTGAAAAGGGATCTTTAAATGTTTTTACATTCCAAATAAAGAACAATGCTTGATACATATATGTCATACAATTTAAGAACACTAAACGGCTAAATGCACCGAGAATTAATGATACAAGAGCTAAGTAAGAAGTTGTACTAAACAAACCTATATTCAATATAAATTTTTGCTAAAGGAATAGCGAATATTTCTTTAAAACTTTACGACAACTTCCTTCCGTCATAACGATAATAAAGAAAAAATAATAATTCAAGTTAATCATGAAAGCCAAAGTCAAAGGACTCGTAGAAGATGAATTTACAAGGATAGTAAAAACTACAAAGAATATACGAATCACGTATAATTTCAAAACAAAGTTAAAATAATGTTTCATTACTTCCTCTTGCGGAGGAAGACGGAAACATGTCAAATTAAAAATATTTCTTTAAATGATTTAATAATAACGAAAATGAGTGACTTTTTAATGAAAGCATTAAACTCAAGTAACTTCGAGCTTTCAATATGGTTTGCATAGTAAAGTGAATATATATGTAATGCGATTAAATGACTTATGCAAACGTTTATAGCGTAATATTTTCACCGCACCCAATAACAGTCCCATGAAGTTAATCCAATAGAGTAGATTTGAAACCAATAATTATAATTTCGGCGGTTAGTTATTCCGTCATTGTGCAGATGTCGTTAGGGTGTGAGTCGTGTAAATTTGATTATCAACGCGTGAGCAAAGAAATGGCGATAAATATTCATTTATTAAATTTGACTGAGTAATGGTAACGCGCTAGCCGCGGGGGATTTTAGTTTCGTGTTCGAAACTTTTGATCTGCACGTGCGGGGATCGTGGCAGCAATGGGAAGTCGACTTCGCTACTTATTAAAATCAACATGCCCCCTTTTTATGAAGCTGCTTTTTTTAGTATGTGATAAAATAATGAATTCTCGGTACATTGTGTCAAAAATTAATGAATGATTAAATAAATTATTTTGTCAAAACTTTATGAATAAATTGAATAAAATTAATTTTTTCTACGTATTTTAAAGAAACACTCTATCTGAATTCGTGTTATAAGAAAGTCTTGCATTTTGATGTGATTAAAGTTAATCAAGCGAGTGAAGCAAGCTATTTCGTTACTTAATGTACCTATAACTTCTTTCTCCCTTTGCATGCATTTCAATCTCCCCTATCACATCCTTTGTTCTTTGCCGTTTATTGTTTTAACGGTAAAAGCACATCGGCGTGTATTCTAATTTGTTATTTTAATGTGCTTACATTTTTAGAATGATTAAAAACCGGGAATTGTTTACAGATGCTACGGTTATTTATCTCGGTGAAGTTTGTTCAGACTATATCCTTTTTGTGTTGAATATTTGTACTACGGTTGTATTAAAGGTAGGGGTGCATAGGACGAACGCTATCCCTTCACCCTTACTTACATGCACGTGCGCACTATACAAACCTCTGGTCTAGTCATTACTACCACTGAATAATCGATCGATGTACAAAACGGGAATAAACGTCAGTCACTTTCGATCACCCTTTCTTCTTGGAATGTTATAACTTATAATGCCTGAAAACTTAAACCACGAATTGTTCAAATTACAACATGGAAGAACATATGTCCTAGCACAGATTATCATGACAAGATATGTCATTACTCTAACAAACTAAAAACTTTTTTGTAAGAAAACTGTTAAGAATGTTAAATAAGAAATCTCATACTGTAAATGGATGATTTATCTGCTGTATATTCATTTAAATATATAAATAAAAAAGTATTGCAGAAAAGATGTTCCGAAAACTTGTGAGGTTGCAGTACCGTCGTTTAAGGTGATATGAGACTCTAATAGCGGGGGTTTGCCAAACGCTCACATTTTAATTATTTCTTATGAACGTATTACTAAAATCTCAAATGCTTCTAGAGAGACCCTTATGGATGCAAGTTATTTATATTTAAGATTAATAAAAACAGGACTTTACGATTAAAATATTTTATGTAAAATTTTTAGGTACGGCGAGTTGCCTCGGAAATCGGAGTTTCAATATTTGTCCAAAACTTTTCTCATCGGTATTCGACAAATACAGTAGGTATTAGGTATGGCAAACGTAATGATCAAATATGGAATAATTACTAAAGTCAGACTTGCAAATCTTGGTCAGTAAAAGTGTGGAGTTAAAACAATATTTGCGAAAATAAATTACGTTTTAGAATCTGGTAGATTGAAACAGCAACGAGCGTTATTTTTTATTTTATTTTGGTACAATATTTTTTACATTTCATCAGTGACAATGGACATCTTTTATACAAAAGATGTCTATTTTCTATGCCGTCGATGGATGATAACTGTCTTTGATTTCCGTGCTCATTCTCTCTTATCATGACTGCCGACAGATAACGTGTGAACAATTGTACATCTGTTAATCAATAAACATATTAAACATCAATTCTTGTTTAAACAAAAAAAAAACCTTTTCAACACAGTAAAACACTTACATCAAACTTAACAAAACATCAACCTACAGATTAAGTATACGTCTGTAAATCAAATAATAAAACTTCTTAATTACTTGAACACATAATTCTAATTTTTTAAATATATTTTTGGGAATACGAAACGTGGCCGAGGACCTATATTCTAAAATAAAATCAATATTCTCGTTATGAGGATTAATCTGTAGAACACCATTTTATTTTTTTAATAAAGTTTTATAATGCCTTTAGAGGGCGAAACAGCTGTCACGCTTAGTAATAATTTATAAATAAACCATTTTTTGTAATATGTGTTAAAAATATGTAATATAACATTCTGGTTACAAGGCATCTCAAATCAATAATTTTGAAATCTTAGAAATAAGAAAACACGTGAATATGAAAGCAGATATTATTAATAATTTTTTTTTTTTTATAAACCCCATTTTAAATATTTTCCCAATTACCCGGTCTTTCCCGTCTAATGACATTTTAATTCCTACTTCGAATAACCCTCCCCCACTCTTACCCCTCTCCACTCCTTCTACCTCTTCTTTCTAGACCTAATTTTAATTATAACTTTAGTATACTTGTGCTCCTGATGATGTGAACTTGGTTCACGAAACATGTTGAGATTTTGTATCGAAATAAAGTGATGTAAACTAAGTTATTTGTGTTTTAATAAAAAAAAAATATATAAAATTGAATATAAATTATCTAGGTACCAACTTCAGGACTGCGAAAACAGAATAATTATTAATTGACTAGCAGTTAAAAACCCGCTCTGTGGGTTTTTTCTGCTAGGCCCTGCGGGCGGCACTAGGTTAGGCTTCGCCCGGTTTAAATGATACTAACAACAGTTACATTTGATAGGTAGATATTAGGTCATTCACATAGAGGGGGTGAGTATATTTGTTAAAACACGGAACAGGAAGGAGTTATTTAATAATAAAATGTTCAATTTAGGCATAATAAGAATGATAGTTGTTCTGGTAAAACTTTACCTTTCCCGAATAATTGCCTAAATGGGAAAATGTTAACGTTACAAAGTTACGTTGTATAGGATGACAGCCGGAATAATTTCTGTTGATGACATATTCTTTGGTCGGTATTCCTGATACGAGCGGCTAGAGACTATTAAACAACGTAAATTTAAAAAAAAATGTAATACAATATTCCGGCAAAATAGTGCCTACTTAAAAATCATAAATTATTTATTTGGCTATTATTATCATTATTATTTCATGTAACCTAACCTATTATAACCTAACCTATAATAACCTAACCTATAATAACGCAACCTAACCTAACCTGACCTATCCTAACCTATATTAATTCAACCTAACCTAACCTATATCCTAGCCTAACCTAACCTAACCTAACCTATCCTAACCTAACCTAAACTATAATAATCCAACCTAAACTAACCTAACCTAACCTAACATTACCTGACCTATCCTAACCTAACCTATAATAATCCAACTCAATCTAACCTAACCTATGTACTAACCTAACCTATACTAACCCAACCTAACCTAACCCAACCTAGCATAACCCAACCTAACCTATCCTAAACTAACCTATAATAACCCAACCTAACCTATAATAACCTTTTTTAAATATTTCTTTATTTATAAAACAAACCTAAATACTTTTTTGTTGTTTGTTTTTGGGGTGTTATGCCGTGTTGCGCTAACTCCTTCTTTAGCCGACGTTTCGGACAGCGTTGCAGTGTCCATCATCAGGGCAGATCCGGTAGATCCGAAGATGTGATCACATCTTCGGATCTACCGGATCTGCCCTGATGATGGACACTGCAACGCTGTCCGAAACGTCGGCTAAAGAAGGAGTTAGCGCAACACGGCATAACACCCCAAAAACAAACAACAAAAATGCTTTTGGCCGTGAGAATCTAAAAACTTACCAAACCTAAATACCTTTATTTTATTTTTCGAGCTCGGCTAAAATAGTACCTACCTAGTATTTGCATAGAGTAAATGGTAACAAATCTAGCCACTAATCAGGAATACCAACAAAGAAAATGTCATCAATGGAAATTATTCCGGCTGTCATCCTATGGGATGCAACGAAAGCGAATTTTCATTTTACATAATTAAAAATTAAAATGCTAAAATCACAAATTTCCCAAATGCATTCAGATTCCTTTTATAATGATTAAGGTAAATCAGAAGGTTTTATGTAAAAAATATTTCGTATTATCCGTGTCCAGCGATTCCGAATAATTTCCTTAATATTATATACCTGGCAAAATGATTGTTTTACTATACATATTGTCATAAACAACAACTCCTTGCTTTTACGATTTTGAAAATATTGATATTTAATATTATTTATACGCATTTACAGAGCGCATAAGAGCGATATACAAATACGTACAATTTCATTTATTCAAACAACGGTAATTATTGTTGTATGAATAAATGAAATTGTACGTATTTATATATCACTCTTATGCGCTCTGTCGGCCAATAGGGAAGCTACTCCAGCGGCCGGTAAAGGAGGGATTGACAATTTCAAGGAACCTTAGAATATGCTTAGAATGTTTGATTCTTGATAAACGTCAAATATATAAAACGTAATTGTGGATAATTTTTACTGTAATGTAATTAATACAATTGATTTACCTTTCTAACACATATTTTCTTCGATATTATCCAAAAATTATATGAGCAGAAACGATGCTTTTGAAGAAATCCCGTATTACATGAGGCGATCTTATTTCAGTATGAAATCTAGTCTTAATTTTCAAGTTAGCGGAATTTACCCGAAACATACGATTTGAATTCGACCAATCACAGGGCCTAGACCGTCCAGAAGCTGGCGTAATAATACTATCAGATGATCAAAAAAATTTTTTGAAATTGGCAGGAATTTTGTAATACGTTTACCAAAACTACCTTTTCACGTGAAAACTTACGATTTTAAGTAGGTACTTGATACAATCAATGTATTGAATTAATTTAGTACAAATAAATTTCAGTTTTATTTAATTCTAAAGAAATCACAAAAATAAATTTATCTTTTCTGAATGGAAGAACTGACAAAGAAAATGTTATGAAGATTTTTAATATAAAACACACATGGATTTCTGGCGAATACGTTTCAGAAACTCCACTCCATCCATCCATCCCCTATTCCATAATCCTTTGAAGTCAAGTGGCGTAGTGTATAAACATTTCAATTTATTCGACGAATAACTCAAAAGAAAGGAATTGGTATTCCGCTATTTTTTCTCTCCATTGTTTTATCAGACGTGATGAAATTCCACTCAAAAACTTTCCCAGATAGCGTTATGATTAATTTCTACATATTGTTCTATAGATACGGAATACTTTTTTATTATTTATTCTGTGAATTTTATGAATTACAATTTTTGTGTACTTAATAACTCCCACACTAGGCTTATGCCAGTGTTGTGGTAGTCATAATACTTTAAATTACAATAAAACCATATGTTTTAGTAAGAAAAAATAAAACATAATATGGAAGGAAAAGAAAAATACTACAATTAATTTTCATTGCACTGTTTTATCATAATTATTTGATAATTAAAACTATTTAAGAATTAAATTTATTCTAGTCACGGTTTGCTTTGAAGTAAAAAAACAACTTGTTATATTATTAAATCCAGGTCTCCACAACACAGCTGAATTTCAAGGTAAAATGGGATAACTATCAACTTTCAACTTAGAAATTATGTAACTTTTTATTTATTTATTTAGAATTTACGGCACTAGTGTACTTACACAAATGAGTTCTTTTTACACATACATAGTGCAGTATTAAATTTGAGTGAAAAATTAAAGAATCAAATTAAAAAATAACAGTAAAGAAAGAAGCAATAATATAAACCTGTTATGTAGCGACCTCATTAAAATAAGTGGCGTTCAAATGTGTTATCAGTGCAGCTTTATACTTCACAAGGGGCATATTAATAGTATCTGCGATTTTAGCATAAAAGTTCCCAAGTTTGTGTAATCTATTTACAACTGACTTATATCATGAGACTGTAAATAATTTGGGTTGAACAATTTTATAACATGTGTTAAAACTGTCTAAAAACATGTAAACAATGTATATGTGTTTCGGGAGTAAAAAAAAAACCACGGCGATGAAAAAGACAATGATATACTTGACAATATAAATTACACGAAGATATCATTAAAAACGTTGAGGAATATATATAACGTGTATTCACATTTATTATATGCCAAATATATCTTTAAAAAATAGCTTCTTAATTTAAACACCAATCATAGTTTATAAATAGACACCAACCAATTTTTGAATAGTCATTGTGTTTAAAAAAATTATTAAAAACGTAAGTAATTTCTGAATGGTAGCGAGAATTAAGCAGATGTAGCCCGTCGTTTAAAAATATCCCCATATAACATTACGACGTTTTTCGTCACTGAGCAGACAATCCATAGAAGTGTGATATACGCCGATTTGAAAGATATCTGAAGTCGCCAATTCACATGAGACCTTTCGAGTTTCGAGTTGAAAGTTTACCAAGTTTACTTTGAACGCGTCGACAACCCACGAATATCGGTTTAACTAAACAGTATTGCAAGTTGTGTATCTACCATTGTACAACTTGTAGGTGCATTTTTTACAACACTGTATAGTTAAACCGATAGACGAGAGTTGTGGACGCGGACGCGTCGACATGGTCGTATATCGGTAACTAAACATTGTTGCATGTTGATTATCGATCATTTTACAACTTGTAGGGGCATTGCTTGCAACACTGTATAGTTAAACCGATAGACGAGAGTTGTGGACGCGGACGCATCGACATGGTCGTATATCGGTAACTAAACATTGTTGCATGTTGATTATCGATCATTTTACAACTTGTAGGGGCATTGCTTGCAACACTGTATAGTTAAACCGATAGACGAGAGTTGTGGACGCGGACGCGTCGACATGGTCGTATATCGGTAACTAAACATTGTTGCATGTTGATTATCGATCATTTTACAACTTGTAGGGGCATTGCTTGCAACACTGTATAGTTAAACCGATAGATTAGGGTTGTCGACGCGAGTTTTATTTGGACGCGTCGACATCGTTGTATATCGGTAACTAAACATTGTTGCAAGTTGCAAGTTGAATATCTATCATTACAAAACTTGTAGGTGAATTGCTGGTAACACTGTATAGTTAAACCGATAGGCGTAGGTTGTCGACGAGAGCTTACTTTTACACAGTGTTGCAATCTGTGTACATACTGTTGTACAACTTGATTGAAAATTACACATTTATTAAGGTACAAATGTGCCCACTTCAAGACCACGCCGCAATTTGTAAGTACTGAAGAGTTTATAATGTGATTTAAAAAAAGTTGAGGAGGAACAGTGCAGTGTCCAGTTTTCTTGAGAATAAAAGTATTTTTTGCGTTTGTGGGAAACGGTAAAACCACAATTTTGTTGAGAAAACTTTTTTGAATTAAAACACACACAGCAAAACATTTGGATATCGTATAGACGTCTGATAGTTAAAGGAGATTACGAAAGGTTAAAAATGTTTTGAATAAATCGTAATGCAGCTTTTTATTATCAAAAAAATCAATGACAAATACGGTATTTTTAGTACCGTAACGTGCTAATGGTGCAGTCATTCATTCTAACAGTTTCAAAGATCTGCAGACTTTCGTATCAATGATAAACGGACAAAGATTAATGATTTTAAAGTCTATAGTCATCCTCGGAAAAAGCGAATGCATTTGCTAAAAGCTTGTAATCTGTTCTAGTGAATGATACCGAAGTGTGAATTTAGGAAAAACGAATGTGTATGGAGAAAAATGAGAAAAATTCTTAGAATTATTGGTAATCCGTTTAAAAACGAGAAGGTTTCCTGACAAACTCTGTAAATTCCTAAAATATCAGAACACGTGCTCTTGAACCTGCATTTGCCACGATTATGACGTAATGACGAAATATCAGGATTTTTATATTTACACGGGGTGAGGTTTGTCTAGGCCTTAGCGACGGATGCGTACCCACCTACTGCGTGGCGGGTCGGATCGAGAGAGACTGGTTGAGTGAGACCTTTTGAACTTGGGACACATTGATGACCAGATTCCCACCCACCCCTTATAGCTTTTCTTTCCCAGATCTTCATCTCCTTCCCCTCTTTCCATTCATTAAAAAACCCATTGTGATAACACGTTCGTATTTTACTACAAGTTTATTAGGAAACCTATCAATTCATTCGTTAAGGATCTGCAATCCCGTTTTTAACCAGATTACGAATAATTTGAAGAGAGTAATTAGAAATATTTAATATCAATAATTTTTCTCTGTGTGGTAGTCGTTACGGTTAGTAAAAGTTGCACTGAAATATGCTTACACCCAGTCATAAAAGGGGTGGTTTATTTAACAATTTTTTGAAAGACTTTTTATTTTAATTGTTAGTAGCGCAGGGAGTTGATTAAATAATCATGTCCCAATTTGATTGTATTTACATCTTGTAGCTATTTTCAAATAGCGAATATTATTTTTTACCGAAACCGTAGCCGAAACGTACTTTTATAAAATTACTTTAACTCAAATAACCATTATGAAATCGGGATAATTTTGTCTATAGTTAAAATAAACTGATTTAATTTTTTTTTTAATTATTCTGCAAACTTATGAAGAAACTGCTGAAGAATTAACTCCGCTAAGCGCGAGAGATAACAAATAATTCTGCCCTTTTGTTAGAAAAAACTTTAGCCGATAGAAAATAAATTCATGCAAATTGTTTTTTTGTTTTTCTTCAGAAGGAGTAAAGTCAATATGCGAGCATTGAACTGGATACTTTCCCGGCCTTTATAACTTTCACGGCTCAGACATTTATATAAGTTAAGAAGTGTCTAAAAAGTGAGCGAGTGTTTAACATACATAATGTAGGTACTTAATTTATGAAATAACAAACTTGATGTAACAAAGTCTTGTATGGGAGAGACAGTGTGAGTGATTCAAGTAGGCATACAGGAGCGTGCATGGTTGTCCAGTTTCTCTTCATCACGTGTCATCCTAGATACTATATTGTTTTTATAATATACTTTCACTGCCTGCAACCCGGGCGTTTATTGACATCCAATTTGAATACTTAAAGTCACCCGCCTAATTAAACACAATCAAAAAGACTATCACGCAAAAAGGTTACATAAACTTACTGACAAAATAAGAAAACACGCATCTGCATATTGAAAAAAATTATATAACCCTTCACCACTGTATTACGAGCGAGGAGATGCGAAGAGAATGCAAGGCCGATGTAAACGTATTGAATAAATAATAAGGACTGTTATGCTGAGTACACACTTGCAAAAAAAAAATTCGATTGCTTCGTACCTTTTCCGAAATTCCGAAACGCGAACCGAGCCAAGAATGACAGGAAAGGAACGAAACAACTGTGAGCGGCATTTCGCGCCATTTGCAGTTGATTCGTTCCTCTTCCATAAGGATTCAGTTGAGGTTCAGTTCAGCAGTTCGGTGTATACATGGTGTATACATTATGTATACATGGCATTAGATGGATTGGTCGCATAGAGCGTTACATGGCGCGAAGGGAGGATGCCAGGGACGCCTCAGGAAGGCGTAAAACGATGAGGTAATTCAAACGCTTGAGTATGCTTTGAAATACATAGCAATTTATAAATACATGCATGATTTAAGGTGAGTGCTAAGATAACTAAAGTGGTGTTCCAATCTCTCTGTACTACACCCTTGACATATTTTTTTGATATCTTTCCATTGAACATATAAAAAAGTCCCACACATAAAAAAAAATTATATTGTAGGGATTTTTTGTGTAGATTTAATTTAAAATATAATCATGAAAGTACGTTTTTAGGTAGGTACAATGTTTCGTAGGTACAATTATTTGCTATTTAAAGCGAGCTGCAAGTGGAAAGAGAGGAGCGAAATTTATGTTCGGAGCCCCCACGCACAATATTGTCGCCCCGGGGCGGTGTGCAATATGCAATATCCGCTGCAGTAATGACGTGTAATCAGCAGCGTGCATATAATAATAATAATTTAGCTCCTTAATATACTTTCGCAGCTGTGTGCAAGTGTAGAGGGAGGTAAAGTCGGCGGTGGTCGAGGGGTGATGTTGTGTCAGAATTTTGTAAACTTTGAAGTCAAGCATGCAATATTGCTGACAGAAATATTTATGGAATATTGAAGGGTAGATGAAAACGAGAAACGACAACAGTTAACCTTACGGTACCTATGTATTATTCCATATTTTATGGTACAAAATAGAAAAGTCCGCATGGTCTTAGCTTTTTTGGATTTTTCACAAAATCACAGCGTAAGCCATCAATTATTTGGACACAGAACCGATACATTATGGAGAAAGAAGTGTACTGCCGGGGTATGATTCATTGTAACAATAATACACAGAGCTATCAAAATACTGATATTAAATTATTTGCCCGTCTATGTTGGTCTAAGTCACTAAGTATAGAGAAGTAAACATTTTGATTTCATAATACAGTAATGGTGCTTTGATCTTACAAACTCTGATGCGCACATTTCGGTTTCGTAAGAAAATATTATAGGTAAAATACTAAATAATATATGGTTTCTTAAGTTCGAGACGTAAATACGAGAATTTTTCTAGACATCATTGGCTGCGTCGTCAACAAGAGAAAGTCTTAGAAAAAATATTATTTCAAAACTGTACTATCAAGGGCCTCAAATGTTGTGCATTACTGTAAAAACAGTATAAACAGTAATGCACAACTAATAAACAATTTTTTTAATATTCAGATTCAACAGCAATTGAAAGCTTGTAGATAGTGTAATAATTAATATACCAATACCGATTCGATAATTTTTTTATTATGAAACCGCACAAGAGTCCCAACTGCTCCCAATCGTCTGGAGTCAGTAAGAATATGGCATCTCCAATTGGGGTATGTTGTGCGGCTGAAGGTAGTGTGGAGGGGAAAGAGAAGGAAGAAGAAAGTGGGGAAGTACCTGGCTATTCAGATCCGGTCATCAAAAACGTCCAATTCTGAATGGCGGTCTTACACCAGGGCAATACTGAAGTATATTCCACTCGGAAACGTGTCGCAAATATACTGTATATTATTTTTTATTTGTAAATTGTGAAATAACACAAATTAAATTTTTGTTGTTCATATCAAGCAGATACTTGATACTTGTGTTGTTCATATCAACCAGATACTTGATACTCGTGTTGTTCATATCAACCAGATACTTGATACTCGTGTTGTTCATATCAACCAGATACTTGATACTCGTGTTGTTCATATCAACCAGATACTTGATACTTGTGTTGTTCATATCAACCAGATACTTGATACTTGTGTTGTTAATAACAACCCGATACTTGATACTTGTGCTGTTCATATCAACCAGATACTTGAGTTGTTCATATCAGCCAGTTACTTGATACTTGTCATCTGATAGTATTAATACGCTAGCGTCTGAACGATCTAGGCCCTCTGATTGGTCGAATTCAAATCGTATGTTTCGGGTAAATCCCGAATAGGGGGTCTGCAGGCAAAATTCGACCACTCTGCCCCTCTGGCGGTATAAGAACGAACCAAATTACTGGCGCGAATATTTAAATATGCAGCTAACTGTTACATAGTTACGCAAAATTACTTGACCATTAACAAGCATTTAATAAGAAGATTTCTTTTGGAAGCTTATCACTTTGTGATGGCATTATTTATTTTATTAAAACATAAATAACTTTGTTTCCATCACTTAACTACATACAACCTCTACATGTTTTATGAACGAAGTTCACCTCATCAGGAGTATACACTGAGTCAAAAATTAAATATAGATTACAATTGGAAAGAAGAAGTGAAAGGAGGGGGGAGGGGTAATAGTGGGCGGAGTTTATCAGAATTAGGAATTACAATATCTTTAGACGGGAAAGACCAGTTGAGTGGGAAAATATTTAAAAGAAGGTTAATATTTTTTTTGCTTATTAATTATATCTTATTTTATATTGACATGTTTTCTTATTTCTAAAATTTCAAAATTATTTATTTGCGATGCTTTATATTCTGTGTGAAGTATTTTAAGACCTGAATTTTTATCAAAAGTGTGATCATTATTCAAAAGATGATCAAACTCAGATTCACTAGTTCCATTTAGAGCTCCGAGATGTTCTTTAGTTCTGACTTCAAAGTTTCTATCGGTTCTACCTTTATAAAATAAATTACCATTTTTTATTTAGTATTTCAAATATAAATTTATTAAAATATTGAAGACAATATTAGTGATTTCTAAACGAAAATCTGAAACAGAAAAATCAGAAAAGGAAACGGTCCCAGATGTGACCGTTTCCTTTTCTGATTTTTCTGTTTCAGATTTTCGTTTAGAAATCACTAATATTGTCTTCAATATTAAAATATTACAATTTGAGGTATTACTCAATAAAGTTATTCCGAAAAATAAATATAAATTTATTAGAATAACCGTTATTAAATGCTATTTGTTTTATGAATATATTGTTTTATGGTTACATGTTATTTGTTTTTTTCAAGTCTTAAAATACTTCACACAGGATATAAAGCATCGAAAATAAATAATTTATATTTTTAGAAATAAAAATGTTACTATAAAAGCAGATATAATTAACAAGATTTTTTTTTAATAAACTCTCTTTTAAATATTTTCCCACTCAACTGGTATTTCCCGTCTAACGATATTGTAATTCCTAATTCTGATAAATCCCGCCCACTCTAACTCCTCCCCCCTCCTTCCACTTCTTCTTTCCAATTGTAATCTATATTTTATTTTTGACATCGGAGTATACTTACTCCTGATGAGGTGAACTTCGTTCATGAAACATGTAGTGGTTGTATATAATAAAGTGATGTAAACAAAGTTTTTTGTGTTTTAATGAAATAAAGTTTAATAAGATTACATTATTTTACCTATTTCCGTTGTATTTCAATGCATATGTACGCAATAAAATGTAAACATTATATTTTAATAATCATTTATTTCATTCTTCTTTGTTATAACTTTAAACTTTATTAGATACAGTAACAGTTGTAGGTAAAGAATTACCATCAGTTGGAGTAAAATTAACTCATTTTAATTAAACCGACTGCTAATCGCATCGCACAATTACGCTCCTTTTATTCATAAACACGGGTACAATTAATCAATATGTAATAATCTATTATTTCAGTCAGCTTTGTTATAACTATCTTTAATTGTTGTAACAAACCATACGATATTGATTTACCTTACAGACATTGATGGTTGTAACACATATTTAAGCACTGTAAGTCTCCTATGAGCAAATTATATTAGATACGGCAAAAGTTAATATCAGTTGTAGACATGTAGTGAATAATAGTATTTCATTTGAAATAATCCATCACAAATACGTAAAATTTAATTTATTTAAACAACTGTCATTTTAATTATGCCTAAATTGAGCATTTTATTATCCATTAACTCCTTCCTGTTCCGTGTTTTAACAATATATACTCACCCTCTCTCTGTGAATGACCTAATATCTACCTATTAAATGTAACTGTTGTTAGGATCACTTAAACTGGGCGAAGCCCAACCAAGTGCCACCAGCAGGGCCTAGCAGCAAAAAACCTGCGGAGCGGGTTTTTAGCTGCTAGTGTCACATTATTATTTCAAATAAAACAATAACGCGCCCTGATGAAGTCCGGTCGGCATTACGTATAAAAAATAAAAGTGGTGTTTAACAAAATTCTTGCTCAGGCCGGGATTTGAACCCTCGAACTCGAAAAGACTTCGAAATACCCCCACAGAATATGAAATCTGTTGTCACAATTATTTTATTAGTAAATCGGTTTAACCGGTAATAAATCATTTTAAATTGGGAGGGGGTAAAATATAATCATAAATAAGTCAAATATGATTTAAGATTTTCACGGCCAAAAGTATTTTTGTTATTTGTTTTTGGGATGTAATGCCGTGTTGTGCTAACTCCTTCTTTAGCCAACGTTTCGGACAGCATTGCAGTGTCCATCATCAGGGCAAATGTGTTATTTGTATTTGTATTTGTATAAATAAGTCGTCTAAAGGTGGCTAAAACCACAGTTTGAAAATGGCCCTGAAAGCCGAAACAGCTGTAACAATAACAAAAACGAAAAAATACTTGCAAAACTTAATTATTATATTATGAAATTTGATTTTAATTAAATTTAAAAAAAAATTGAGTTCTACGAATTAAACACAAAAATCAAAAAAAAAATTATACATGGTATGTCCATAAACTAATACGTACATTGCCCATGGTAATTATAAACTTTATTGTATAAAATTTTTACAGTAATCATAAAATTAGTTTTTTAACATACCCATTAGTCTAATTTGTTCATTAATTTAATGTTTTTTTTATTTTTTTAAAGAAAGACAAACATTCCCGGGTTACGAATAACCTGACAATATTTGAAAATCTCCTACTACCATCACAGTAAGCTGAAAATTTTGCTTGTGTTGTGATGGAGGACTTAGCCAGCCGAGGAATTGAACACACTACGCCTGGGTGGGACCCAAACGCGATGTCAACTCGGCCACCGACCGGTCTGTATTTTTCAATAGTTTATTTTTAAACACACTCATTGGGAAATTGATGCAAATTCACAAACATATATTGTGTCAAATGTATTCAAAATATTAACCTATCAACAATTTAATGACTTTGGTATGAGAAACAATACATTTTCCACGCTTAAGCTCATATACTCCAATTGTCGGCTGCTTTTACAATTAAAAATTGTTATACTGTTTTAAAAGTACGTAGAAGTAATATTATAATTTAGGTAGGTACGTGTTGGATACAGGGGAGGCCAAAAGACTTGCAAATATCATACATAGATATAAAGACGAATTAATTTTACTGCCCCTAAAATGTCAAATAATTGTAATTGTAAAATATTCACTTCTTACAACGTTTGAAGAGAATATGACCGAAACATTAACTGTAAAAATCAAATCTTGACTAAAATAGATATATTTTTCTTATACTTCAATCATCTGACGTGCTATTTACTTACATCAGTTGTGCAATACCATACATACCTTGTGTTTAAAAAATATATTATTGCACTAAAAACAAAATATTTATGTACTTGCTTTTATAAAACTTATTTTTTTGAAACATTAGCTTCCGATAATTTAGTTTAGTTAAAAAATTTCATAAATAAAACCTTTGTCCACAACTAACAATGTATTTAAAAATTGTTAAACATTAAAACAGGTACACCGTCCGTTTACCTAAAGTAAAGTTTTAATAAAGTGTTCCCTCGGCACAATTCCGGACGCTGGTCATAATTACGGAACGGGAAACCAACCCTTGACAAAGGAAGGGCGTTCCCGCCATCATGAATCCCACCTGCCTGTCATTCCGAAATTTTAAAATGAAGTATTTTATTACGTAATTGAAGCTGCGACGCCGGCGACGACGTCTCTTTGGAGAGCGGCGCACCTGAGAACGGCGTCTTAGTACTGGGAGGAAAGGGTTAAGACTTGTAGAATACTTATCCTTTTAACAGACAAAGGATAATATTAACAACAGTGATTAACAAGATAGTTAACTAAATATCTGACTGTTTCCGTGGAGGTATGTTAAAAGGATAGAGTGACATTCTAGCGTTATTCACATTCGTATGAATGCGCAATATATAATATTCAGTGTTCGGTAATTGATTATTGGAAATCAAAATGATTCCCCGTACAGTGGTCCGATTCTTAACCTTTTAAATATTATATCGATTTTAATCTCTTTTTTAGCCAGTATACCTTCTAAAATAAAATTAAGTTAAAAAGTTCTGTGTTTTTGGATTTTTTTTCTTCAAAATTATGAAGTTAAATTATGTACTTTTCTAATGAAAGTATTTTTTTGAACTCTTAATTCACATTCGAAGAGAAAAAATAGTTTTTCTTCATATGAAGCGGTTACTTTGTGATGTGACATTATAATTTAAAATTAAACAATAACTTTGTAAACATCACTTATAGGTAAATACTTAATGTCGACCGGGTTTCACTACAACCGTAGCTTCATCAGGACTGTATAATACTAAACCTAGACATCTAAAATATAAATTTAGGTTTAAATCTAGGTTTAGTATTATACAGTCCTGATGAAGCTACGGTTGTAGTGAAACCCGGTCGACATTAAGTATTTACCTATAAGTGATGTTTACAAAGTTATTGTTTAATTTTAAAAGAAAAAATAGTTGTTGGTAATAAATAAAAATAAAATAAAACCTAGTATTCAAATGAAACTGATACAAAAAATATGTAAAATAAAAAAGTTGTAAAAGTTGACATACAACTTATTGGTCACTCTCTAGTAAATTATTATTATTTTTAACTTAAATGTCTTAAAAGTGTTTGAAGTTTAATTTCATCTTACAAAAACATTTAAGGCTTAAAGTTTCTCACAAAAAAATTACCATTAAAAGGAAAGGTCATTTGCCATCAAAATTACCAAATTTATAATGTTCCAATTCTTAACCCTATCAATTTTGTAAAATATATAAATACGAGTATATATATATATATATATTTTAACACCCGCATGGCATCTAAAAATATTCAACAAAAATGAAAATATTTTTTTAGTGGTGGTTCCACTTTCTATGGTACATTTTTTTGTGTAGGCTTCATTCGAATGCTAGGTTTAATTTAAAAGATATACATACCATTACAAAAAAAACATAAATTTACTATTCTAACATGGAAATGGAGTTCATAAAAATAATAATGATTGGATTATTTGTATAGCGCCGTTTTCGTGAGAAAATCAATTTAAGGGATAGATACTTTTAACAACATAATGAGAAAAAGTAGCGAATTTTTTAAATGTTTTTTTTTAGATGGCGTACTACAATAATCGATACAACACTGTAAAATACATATAATTCATCCACAGAATAATCGATGTAAGGAATGGGTTAAGAATAGAAGAACTTATTGTCACCCCACTTAGTTTTATTCATAGCTTACTGGATTCCCGCATACTTGATGAGTTCATACTCGTACAGATTGACAGGTTGACGTTGCATTCGGTGGCGGCGCGGCGCTCGTGTTTATTTTGTGAATACAATAACTAAACTCTGCGGGGCGAAAAGGTCAGAACTAAGAAAAAGTACAATTCTGTTCCTAAGGGTTTGGTTTCAAACATTTTACATGTTCGATTTTTATAATGCCTTAAGGGAAGTTGGTTTTGACAAGTGGGAAATTGGAGGCAGAACGTAAAACTGAAATTTTATGGTGTATTTAAAGGAAATATGTCTGAAATTATGTATAGTGTTATGATTTGAAAAGTTTATAAAAAATGTAATAATTTGATAATATTAAACGGTATGATGTGAAAAATTTACAAAAAACATGTAGTAATTTGATAATATTAAATGAGATATACCCGGAATTATAAATTTAACCACAACAACCATGTTTTATTTTAACAATATCGTGAATTATCAAAGATTTATTATCAAAGATCGGAGTTGGAATAAGGCCACTTAGGATATACCTAGAATGTTTTGAATCACCTTTATTATGAAAACTTTGCAGCTAAATATTGAAAAAAAATAGTATCACGCTTTACAGGTACTTGTATAGTAATATTCTGCGAAGGGCATGAAGGTCAGAAGTAAGAAAATATACAATTCTTTTCATAAGGGTTCGGTGTCTAGACTGCTTGCCGTATTTATTAGTGGCCGTTGCAACACTTGTAAAGCCAAAAAGGTTGACATAAACATATAGGGTCTCAAAACGAGACTGAGCGAAAAATAGCCAAGGTTAGAGAATAACATTTTGTAAAGGTTGACTGAATTTGCTTTGATTTCCCATAGCATAAATGGTTGGGATATAATTCAACGCATGAAATGTATTTTTTTAATTAAACATACCTACGTATTGTAAAAAATCCATAAAGCACACTTCAAAGTAATCATGCATGCATAAATTATTATTCTAAAATACAATATTGGATACGCAAAGAGAAAAATGTTTGGCTTAGTTTTTTTTGAGACTGTATAAGAAACATGTGTTGAACACTAAAGCATTTTTTACAATAGAGTCATAAGAAGGATCTCGTCTAGACACGTCTAATATGTCACCTTTTATCTTGAAATGATTCTTACTATTTGTGAATAACTTTTCAGCCTTTTCCCAGGTTTTAGTTTTTCCCAGAGCAAAAAGTTTTAGAATTTTTTTTATTATTTTATTTACCATAAAATCAGTGTGTTGCTTTGTAATATTTGATATCAATATCAAGGATTTTAAACGGGTAGACAAAGAAGAGAGTATAATATTATAATGTAATAATAAATAACTAACTGATGGCCTCCGTGGTCGACGTGTTAGACTCTCGACTAGCAATATGAAGGACGACAGAAAAAAAGGATTAATTTGTGTTATTTCAAAATTTAATCATTATATTAACGGCACGTTCCAGAGTGGAAGACACTTTCTGGATATTTATCTTTAAGATAACCGGTGTAATAACACCATTCAAAATTAAAAATTCGCTTGAAATGGCTTTAGCCGTGTTTAGTGAGCAGATCTGAATAGCCTCACCCTCCCATCTCCCCTCTCCCATCTCCCCCCCTCCCCACTACCCTCAGCCTCACTGGCTCCAGACGGTCAGTTGCAATTGGGAATCTTGTGCGGTATTCAAATAGTAAATGTGCATAATAATTGAAAAGTATAATGGAATACCTCAACGAAAACGTGGCACAATCAAGTAAATCAAATATTTTTGGAAAGGGTCATATCAAGAGCGATATCACCAGAAGTGTTTGTATTAGAGTTCTGGGTAATTGTAGGTGGTATTGGTGTATGCATCACGATGGAATTCATATCCCGTAGGTCACATTCCGTTAGGATGTGGATTCGTGTTCAACGCTGTGCGGGCAGATATTTCTGATGATGGTGAAGAAGGTCAGATGGTGGTGAAGATCACGTATTCTCTAATGAGATGCTTGACACCGTGGGTGGTGGAGATGATAGATAAAACTACTGAAAAAGAACATTTTTTACCAATAAATCAAATTTCGACTAAACACCAAATAAAATTAATGGACCAGTTAGTTGGGCATACGCACAAAACATAAAAAAGACTCCACAGGCACAATAATTTGGACAACAACACGATAATACCATGCAATGAAAATCGTTTAACAATATTAAACTCACAGACATATGAATATTAAACTTCATAAAAAATCGTGAAAAAGAAAATATGTATTTATAAAATTAAGACCTGGATTAAAAAACACAAAAAGCAACATTACACAAATTTTATATCATAAGAAAAGAAAACTTAATTTCAAAATTAACCTACAAAACAAATACGTAATACTCACGATACACAAGCATATCTCATAATAAATTGCCTAATTTTCATTATTATCTTTATTATTTTATGTGTTGTATTTTATGAAACTGTAAAGTACCTAATAAGGCCCACATTATCAAATATGTAATATAATAAATAGTTATTGCAACAAAAGAAGAAAGGAAGAATGTTGTTTTTACAGTGCAAAAAAATGAAAAAAGTATTTCGAAAAAAAAAACATCCGAAATTCGTTGTAGAAAATCGCGTTTGCAATTTGTTCCATAGCCAGTTAAGATTAAAAAAAACTATCAGGAGTCTACACCTCAATGCTCTGAAGGGTTAGAAAGCCAAAGGGCTAAAGTAATTCTACATGGGGCAGAAGGGATTAGTGATGTATCGGGGGATTCAATTAATGCAAATGAAACATTTTGCGGAATGAAGAGAATGAGCGGAATAAACGCGGGGATCTGACTAGATAAATGCATTTAAACCCATTGTCTGTCGAAAGAGGGTGACCCGATATCTGCATATTCTTCTGGCCCTCGCAACGGATAATAAACACCACTCGAGGCTGCTACATAAGCCTGTTGGGCGGGGAGGGACTGGATGGGACTTATCTGTAAGTGAGACTTAATGGGAGGATTGTAATTGGGATGACGAATGATAGGATTTTAATCATTTTAACCTGTTTACCTAATACACCTATAAAATATTATTGCCTATTATTATTTTAAAGATTTACTAACCCCAGCACATATATGTATATATAAGGAAATTAATTAAATTTCGGGTCTATTCTTTTAGGGAAAATGAAGAGAAAGGTAAAAATGATAAAATTATAGGGTGGTCAAAGGAGATTAGTCTGAAATTATTATGGTAAGGTGATGTCAAAATTTTGTGATAAAAACGTAAAAATTTGACAATATTATACAGGATAAGAATAGAACATACGGAATTCTACGTTAAACTTAAACATGCAAGTTATTTCAATAAATAATATTGTACATCTATTTGAAGATTTTTTTAAACTTTATTTTGGTAGAGACGTGTATAAGTGTGTAGCGTCGATATTAATCCATTGAATAATTAATAATAAACCGTTCGACCTACTTAGGTACGTACTTGCTACTTAGGTACGTATTTGCAGCCGAAATCAAAACAAAGCAACCTACCTGTTTCAAGACCTACTTGCATACTCGCGACAATACTAACGCGCACTCAGTCCGGGATACTACGAGAACTCGCCAGAAGGTTCGAGTCTACGGCCTATGCTTAATCGCCGCAATGTCGAAGGTTCCCGAAACACACAGTCCGAGCGAGTGGCCTCGATTTAATTGCAATTTACTACCTACTGTCGCCATCGGCCGGGTAGTATAAATAAGCCCGACGCAGCGAGCCAGTCAGTCATCAGTTATCAATCTGCCGCCAGTGGATAAATCTCACGAGTGACGATCGGCGCGTCCCGCGCCCCGCGAAGGACACGTACCCGGCTTCGCCCCTATCATCATGGACTCTATCGGGACATCATCATAGCGCCTCGGCCACGTCCGCGGCCAGCGCTACTCGGATTACAAGCGCCCTGGTTCCAGCGTCTCTGACCAGCGCTTCTTCCACGCTACCATGACCACCACGAGGACACGCAGCATCCTCACTGGTCTACATCGTTCCCGTTCAACTGCCTACAAGGTCCGTCGCACCTTCGGCCGTCTCGTCAGCACTGGAGTGCCTGAAGACCTACGTTCTTCGCCAGTGCCTGACCTCCATCGAGTCCCGGTCACCAGCGCCCGGCGTCGACTCACTGACCCGCGCTTGACCTGCCAACACATCACAGCAGCAACCGGAGTATTCTACATCTGTCCTTCATCATCTCCTTGTCACGGCTACTGACTCACCAATAAACACATGTGACCTTCAACACCTTCTTTCATTTCGTGCCTCACCATCGATCCCCAAAAGTCTCTTAGGCCCAACACAACTAGGCACATGGTGGTACAAGCTAAAGGATAATTTATTTATAAATTAGGTCATGTTAACCCAGGCCTCCAGCTCTTGGCAGAGCTAAGAGCTCCATCATCAGAGATGGGCAGTGCTTCCATGATATATTAGTTTGGATTTTGGGAGTTTTGAAAGAAACCAGATGAGTTTATTTAAATTATAAGGAATATATTTAAATATAACATAGAAAATTAAATGACACTCACCTGTGGACCGTTATTAAACCGTAGCTATTATTTCCTAAGATTATAACCTCGATAGCATGTGATGCGCTGGCCTTCCAGGGCGACGAACAAGAAGGCGAAAGGAACGCTGCCAACAAACAAACTCTATCCTGTTTGTCTCCCTTCTCATCTGGAAGTGTCAATCAGAGTTGTAACGTCAACTACATTTGTCATGGCTGGGTGGGTAATTATTGAGCACTCTACTTCGGGTGGTTAATAAATATAATTTACCGAGTACATTATACTTCAAAATACGATTAATGGGGCTAGTTGTAAATAAATACTGTATTGCAATATGCTTCAGTTAAGAAAATAATACATTGTTAATTTATTCACAGCACACCTCAATACGCTTCACCATTTCTAAGACCCAAATTAAAGACACTATTAAATTCAAAGCATACTGATCTTCATTCAAACCTGTTGCGTACAGCGTTCAAATCAACACATGCTTCATTAGAAGTTGATGTTTTCTAATAAATTGATTAAAAATTAAAAATGATACGTTAATATCTCGTTGACCTTGTCCATATATACGAGGTCATCAGGTCGCTCCAAGATCGGGAAACATTAGGGTAAACATTGGTTCGAATTTGCGGTGCGTATAAGCTGTAAGGCTCCAACTAGAGCAGGTCTACACCGCAATTATGGTCTGTATACAGTTCTACACTCCGCAGTCGACAGACGCTACAGTCTACTCTCTCACAACTTTAAAATCCAGTACAAACTTCTAAGTAAACGGAGCTTTGTATATCTGGATTTAGTGCGAGAACAATATCCATCGTCACCATCTTGAAAATAACTTGGATGTTTGAGGATGATTTAGTACTTGGTAGATTGCTGTTTTTGTAGCGCTATTTCTTACGTAACTCACCAACTAACCACTATGTAGGTATTGTAGCCAGAGCATATGAATACAGTATCTACACACACGGATGCATTGCTTATACAGTTTGTTCAAAACTGTTATTCGACTTAGCAATTTGAAGGCTGGGAGTTCAAATCCATTTTAAATTCAAAACATTTAATTGATTAGTATTGTTTCACTATTAGTGTACAATTCATTTTCGGCACGGATAGTATCGTCCTGGTGATGGACCACCATTCAGAATTGAAAAGATGCTTGAAATAGATTTATCAGTGTTTTGTGACCAGGTCTAAATAGCCAGATACTGCCCCACCATCCTTTTTCTCATCTCCTTCCCTTCCCACTATCTTCAGCCTCATAACATACCACAATTGGGGACGCCATAGTCCCACTGGCTTCAGACGGTTCATCAATATCTTCGGGTGAATTTTCTAGTTTCCCATCTTTCCCGGTACTATCTGTAAACTGATATTATTAGTAAATTCAGCTTTCATTACCTTAGTTATCTCCCCCCAGAGATCCGTTAGACATCATTCTCATTAAAGCAGTTTAATTCAATTCAGCTTCGCATTAACTGCTCAGTGTTCATAGCTTTCATCGCGTATTTCACTGCAATTCACTTGCTTTAATATCGCTTTCCCCCTTCGCACAAATGGCCATGTAGCACAGAAAACAATGGGATATAATAATGTTATGGTAAAAAGATGCCATTCAAGATTTGATAGTTTGTTGTTTGTTATATTAAGGAATTCTTAATAAGGATTAAAGATGCATTTTAACTGTTGTGGTGTTAAAATATTTAGTCTATTGAAGCACGATCCGTTTGTTTTTAATATTAACTTACTTAACGTACGAAACTTTTTATAGTTACTACGCAGAGCTTCTTGTAAAAAGCTACTTCTAATATTGTGGAACATTGAGAGTGACTAACTAGAATAGATAGGTAGTTTGGATTGATGCACCGAATGAGATCTAGTCACTAAATACAGTAAATCTGTTGAATAATAGGTACTGTATGACATTTACTAATTGACAAAAATTTAGAAAAATTATCTTTCCGTGAGGTTTTTTTATTTATTTATGATGAATGTATTAATAAAATCTCAGATGTTTCTAGACCAATACCCTGAGAAGTTACTAATTCATCGTCTAGAAAAGAAAAATCTGGTGCTTCCAGCAAATTTTTAACGTTTTATAAAATTATCAAACTATTTCGAATAAAAAAATTTCAATTTTAAGACAGGGCAGATGTGCCCAGATAATACTCATTTACATTTAAAAAAATGTATTTTTTCATTAACATATACATATATTTATAATGTCCGAAATCATTGTCAAGTAAGTCTCTTAACATCCCGTATATAATTATGTTCATAGCAAAAATGCACATAGTAGGTACCAAGGTAAATATTTAACAAAACTAATACAGCCTTACTAATAAAAATTACTTCCAAACCGTTAAACGATGTTTTTATTACACATCGTATGAAGACTGTAAAAGTTTAGAATCTAGTTAGTACTAAAAAAAACTTGAATTTCCAAGAAACAAACGTTTTTACATGTGCAAGCAATGCATTCAATTTTTTGGTTGTTTTTCTGGTAATTTTAAAACGGGACGAAATTTTTTATTATTTTTTTTATTGTATTGTAAAAAGTGACGTTCTAGTTTTCTTGCAATTCCTTAAATAAAAAGGCTGTTTTTTGAATTTGAATTCACAGGAATTTTTCAGCGTTTTGATTAAAAAATGAAATTGAAATTGTCCTATAGCAATTATTAAATTTTAAAGTATATTTCAAATTAGAGGTGGGTGAGTTCTGCATTTTTCCGGAGGCATCCGAGGACTGCTTCCTTTTAAAAGAACTCGAGTTCTTGGAGTGGGTCCCGGGTCCGAGTTCTTGGGTGCGGACTGGGTACTGGGCGACTACCGGGACGCACGGGTCCGGCCAAGGACTCGGCACTCGGACTCGGATAGAACCCGCGAAAGAACTCGGACCCGTAGCAGGACAAGGACCCGCACAAGAACTCGGACCCACACGAGAACACGGAGTCAATCCCGTCACCCATCGCACCCGAGTCGCGAGTTGTGCAGTTTACATTTTGGCGAAGTTCAACGAAATCCATTCGTGTCTTGTCGTGTTCCAGCTGATTGGGCTACGGCTAATGCGAGGCCGTAACGGATGTAGTATTAGGTTCCAAGTTCCAGATGATAATTTTAGCACACGCATAAGCAGTAATAAATCAAATGTAGTAACATAAATTTCGGTTGTCGTTGAGAATTTGTCGTTTTCATAATCTCTGTCCATCGATATAGATAAAGGTACTTGGTCGAAGCCTCTATCAAATGAAACTCAGTAAAGGCGAGATGTTTTAAAAACAAAGTCAGGAAGTAGTTAGGTACAGCATTGAACTATTAAAATTTTAACAATTAACAACATGTTTTAATATCTATTTATTCCAGTCCATTTTTTTTTACTTTTACAATACATACACACTTTGTTCAATATATTATTGTAGGATTTGTGTATATTATATACTTGATTTGTATATTTTTCCTTTTGGTTTCACAAATATATACATATATATGTCTCAGGATCATTAAAAAATAAACATTTGCCAGAAATTTGCCTTTCGAATGAACACTATTACGACATAGCTAAAAAATTTTAACAAAAGATAGCCATTTTAAATAAACAATTATTGAATAAAATAATCTTGGTACCTAATTTATCGCTTGTCTGAATCTTTCCAATACCAGTTGACAATCAGTTCCAATTTTTAAAATCAAAGCAAATCCATATTCTAGAGTTCACTGAACCAGAGTTACGGATACACAGACAGACACCACTGAAATTTGTATTTTTAATAACACAAAAAATAAAAATAGTGAACGATAATTAAAATAAAACTTTAAAATAAAACAATAATTTTTACTTACAGTAGGTACCTAGCGCCTACAAATATGAGGGGCTAAAATAAAAATATAAAACCTCAAAGAATTGCGATAAATCATTGAGATTTTACATAAAAACCGTTAAACTAATCGGCAATATCTCAAAATGCCAACGTGTTGATTTTTAAAACAAGATCATGAAACAAAAGAAACATAAGAATTGAACATAAAAATAATAAATCAGTAAGTTTTTTTTTAAATTCTGAATCCGAAAAAAAAAATGTACAAATAGGCATAACAGTCAAAAGAATCATAAATAAACTCAAAATATCTTCGTATTGAATTTTTTAAATCAAGATAAAACATAAAAAAAATGAACATAAAAAAATGTAATATTTTTTTTTTAAATTGCGAATTGAAAAATTAAATTATACAAATTGTTACAAACAGTTAAAAGAATCAGCAATATCGCAAAATCCCCCCGTATTATTCATAAGACATAAAAAGCATTGAAAAATAAAATCAGTAAGATCTCGAATCGAGACCCCGAGTCCGAGTTTTCTGGGAGTTGTTGATTAGAGGCATTCGGGTCCGAGTCCAAGTCCTTAGAGGCATTCTCGGGTCCGGGTTCTCGGGGAGTCGTTGATTGGAGGCATTCGGGTCCGAGTCCCAGACCGAGTTCTCTGGGAGTGGTTGATTACGAAAAGGAGTGGGAGTAGGACCCGCTTCCCGCAAAGGACTCGGGCTCAAGGACTCAATCCGGCTGAACCTACACATCGCTATTTCAAATACAAAAACTAAAAGGTCGCTTTATCTAGTTTCTAAAACGTTATTTATTTTTACAACATCTTTAAAATTTCTTTGAATAATTTCGAAATTAGACGAGGAATATTACTATTTGAAGATTATACGAGTACAACAGATAAAAAACCCTATTTGGCTGGATAAACAATGGATATATCTTTCAATGAACTATTTTATACACAGTCGTTCATCGATTTATTAGTAAGGTTCGTGTTTACTTTTGAAGGTTATTATAACTAGTGATGGATGAATCACTTTCCGAAGACATTTTTCAACTGTCAGACCGCTTGACAGTGATTTGAGAACTTTTCCAAACTCGTACATAACATTATTTTCCGTTTACACAACATAAATTTTTTTTTGTACTTAATTGGAACGTGTTTTTTTAAGAATGAAAAATTTGTTTTTTCAATCATTTTTCTAATAAGCATTATGTACTTTAATTTGAGATTTGATTAAATTAACTTTAGAAAAAATGTTCAATTTTTATTAAGTCGACTCTTTCAAATGCCACGATTGCCGTTTCTACCCATAGAAAAGTTACAGAAAATGTAAGTAATACGTAGCGAAATAAATGATTTTTCCCCACAAATGACGATAAAGCATATCAAAGATAATCGAAAGCAATATATCAACCCAGACAAAAGACGTAGAATTCCATTATTCATCAGAATAATTATAATGAGGGCTTATATTACTTCCTGCAGTGGCTGAGTGCTATTTGACCACCGAATACTGGTTATTAGAGCCGATGCTGGTTACTTGTTTGAGTTCAAGACAAACAAATCCGCAAAAACCAACAGATAATGGGATAGGGTGGGGAGGAAAGAACGATTTTAGCTGAGATTGGTGGATGGAAATTAAGGGTTGGAGCGCTCATCGTCTATCAAATTTTCATATCATAGTATATTTCTTAAGGATTTGCATGCATTTTTAATTTTGTTTACAATAGTGTCCAGAGTATAATTTATTTTGGTATCCATTGTTGGCATTCTTTCTTATCACAGCCAAAGAAACTTAAAATACTTTGCGCCTAAATTATACAATATTATACTAGACAAAATATAAAGTTTAAGTCAATTTAAAATTACCACTAAAATAATGGCTAATTAATAAAGGTCCTGCAATAACCAGTGAACTCATCCACGTCTAACAGTAATATATGTATTATCAATTATATTTCCAATTCCAATCCTTTATTTTTTCATTGATCTTAATAAGTTAATTAATTTATTTATTATTATTATATAAGTTTTATTAAATCAGTTATTAATAAAAACGAATATTATTTATTGAGCGTAGTAAAGTCCTGTTTTGAATATAAATCGACCACTTTGCGTTTCGTTTGTCTTTAAATTAGTTTGTGTTTTCCAGGTCTTGATAATCCTGTGATGATGGTAGCCATGTTTGATAGTAAATTTTTATTCCGCCAGAGCGCATTAGCGTTGCGAGGCTGTCAAATCAGAGAAATCAACATTACGCGAAGTCCACTGTTCACCGAACTGCCATAATCTGTGAATTGTGTACCAATAAATATAACACTGAATACAAATGAAATATGTTAGCATTTAAATCATAACCTACCTGCACACACGGGGCATTTTTATTTAGTTTGTGCTGGAATTGGTGAAATAATTTCTTTCATTTCAAGGAAATTTGAAAGATATTGTCTTATTTGGCAACTTAATTATGTAGAATGGTGTCTTTCCTGTGACAATAATTTGCCTAGTACCTTAGAGATGCAGCCAGTTCGTTTTTGAATACCGTAAAAATGTAATATTTTTTGGCGAAAACCGTGAAAATGATACTTTAGGCATTAGGCAAAAGTGGTTCTTTTCGCAGAGGAAGTAAAGAAACAACAACAATAATTCAGAAATGTGCGAGGTTTCTTCTCTAGCATCCAATTTTGTTGAAATAAATTAAATTAATCCATCATGCTTTTGCTGTTCAAACGACTTCTGACGCTGGTCAATATTTACTGAGATATTCTTCGTTATTTTGTACCGTCTCGGAGCGGCCGCTACGATCGCGCACGCTTATTTTAAAACACCATAGAAATCTTCATAGTTTTATTTATACAACTTTGCCCAACTTACATAAAAATCTGAAGCTATTTCAGCGTTGCAAGACGGCTTATAAAAGCTTATCAAAGATTTGAATATTTTCTCTCCAAACACTTGACTGTCTCAAAGCAACGTCGATATATATTTTTTAAATATAGTAGGTATGAATAGACTGAAGATCGCATACTTTTTGATCGTCCTACTCTAATTAAATAATAGTTTTAGTCTAGCTTTATAAATGCATATATATACACTAGTACTATAAATATATCTTTCTTTGAGATCCTGACCATGTATTATTTCATTTGATATCCTACAATATTGCAGCGCTTTGACGAGATTGAATAAGTTACGTGTTCACGGTTTTACCTCCCTAACGAGACACCGGATTGCTTGTTTTTTATAAAAAGTTCACAGTTTAGTCAAAAAAAAGTCGACATTATTTTATCATATTTTTTACAACATTTTTTCTAAATAAATATATTATGATATTTCTCTTATCTTATCTTTACAGGGTGTCAAGGGACATACTTGACGTACTTTAATTAGTCTTTTCTGACATCATTTGGAGAAAAGTGTTATTGAATTTTTGCCCTCAGGTGACTTATTTTTTTCAGATAAAAAAATAAATTTTTTCGCATGTCGTAACTGATCACTCATTCGAGTCACTTCCCAACCCCCTACTCCGACTCTAACTGTACAATACACACTGATTTTTAATACTTTTATTTGAAAAAAATATCAAATATGTTACCGGAGATATTTACGTTTTTACAAAAAAATCATTCATATTTTTTACTCAAAATAATGTCAGGAATCACTGGTTGTAAGTCAAAAAGTAAAAGTAAGTACGCCCCTTTATACCTTATTTAGAGTATACGCCGCTTTTAAAAATCACATAAAAAAGTTGTTTGTTTTAATAAACTTGAGACCGGTTAATAGCTGAGTGGACAAATGCGTCGAGTTCCCACTAAGGCTTCCTGATTACAATCCTATGCCTGTTGAGTCCTCCACTTTTGTAGAAGCAACATTTTGCAATTATAATAACCTGTTGGGTGTTTTGCAACCCGCTAATATAGGTATGTCTTAATTTTTCGTTTCAGTGCAAGTCATTTTTTAAATCTTAAAAAATCGTTCACTTTTCAGGATGCCTCCAATACATTAGAGAAGAATGCCAAACAAAACCAATAATTTACCTTTAAGATAATCAGAGTAAGAAAGTGCATCTGGATTATTTAAGGTCAATAATATGGTAATCCTTCTGCGATAAACCAACGAAAGCACTCGTAATAGAGCACCTGCTTGAAACGTCCCAGCGCAAGCAGTCAGCAGTCAGTACCAAATATCAGCCCGCCCACTCTACCTTACACCCACCCCATAAAGGCAATTAAAATGTCCATAAATTAGCCTTCACTGTTTGCCGAGCTGGAGGAGTTCTCGTTCCAGAAAAGCTAATCCAACTGCCATTTCATAGTGCTTTTCGGCGTCGGGCTGATGTCGGGAGGATCCGACGCCGGGCGCCACGACGCATGCATAAGTGGCTAAATATTTACATTACGCTGGATTGTTGCATCGCTCCGGTGCATCGGTTAATATATAAGTAAACGTATTTGGATAAGAACTTATCCGCTGAAAGCGCCATTGAGAGTGTTTGATTTGATGTGTTTCGAATGGATGCGTTGGTTGTTGGATGACGATATGGTAAATGGATTTTCTCTATGGAGAAATGTATACGTATTAATACTTAACCTATCTCCTATAATACTGAATTCCCATTTGAAGTAGTCTAGTGGGGAAGAATGATACATAGAAATAATGCGATGAGAAAATATTTGATTGCATTTACTGATTTTATTTCAAATACAAATATCCTGATATGAATGAAATTTCCAACTAACATATTTGTCGAGCGAATTTTAATATTTTGAATGTTTATTATTTACTATATACTAGAAGCAGGTATGAGTACTGCTACCCGGGAATATTTTATTGGATAACCAACACCTCTGCCATCAAAAACTCAAAGTGGTTAGCTACGTTTGGTGAATTAGCAGGGGTGCCCGGTTTCATAGGGTGAGGTTTGTCTAGGTGTTGGCGGCGGGTGCGTTTGCCCACCTACTGCGTCGCTGGCCGAATAGGGAGAGACTGTTGATGGAGACCTTTTTACCTTGCACCGCAGTGGAAGGGGTGAAGTCATACGCCCGTCACTTCTGGACACGTTGACCTCCAGATTCCTACCCACCTCTCACACTTTTTCCTTCCCAGAACTTCCCTTCCTTCCTTTCAATAAAAATACATAGTCCTTGGGAATTTTTTTCTCCTCGGGACCTCTTTTATTTCATATAATGAACTCAATCTATGCAATCTTCAAAAGATTAGAACGTGGAAACGATGCTAGATGATAATAGCGTTGACCTAGATATTTGCTACAGAGTATTATGTAAATTTCAGATCACTCGCATATATTTCGCTGGACAGAGAAAAAGGAATATTAGTGAAGCAAAGATATTTTCTGTGTATATTAGTAAAACCAAAATATATTTAATGGAATTTCTCTTTTAAAATCAGTGGCACTGAGAACTTATGTACTTTTGTATATACATAATGTATTATGTTCTCGTAACATCTTTCAATTCTCGTAACTTTTACTGTCTGGGTCCTTTTCTAATTGAAAGTCGAAGTCAATTTGTAGGAAATTACTTTCCCCTTTTGCCTCCAAATTTTTGGAAGATGCTCATCAACAAACGAAGTGGGTTTTATAGAAAGAAAGGTTCGACTTATTACGATATGGAAACCATAAATCAAGCACGATGTTTCAATCACGATAGTAAAAAAACTTTCAGCTATGTATAACAGAATTTTCTTAAAATAAAGGAATTGTATCATAATTTTTTGTGGGCATCAAATAATTTATTGTTTCGTATGATTAGGACATTTCCTCTCTGTGGACCTTTAAGTACCAACGGCGTTTATGTTCCTACAGAGAACCTTTATTATAATTTTGTTTTATATCCCAGATATTTCCTTTTCCCGGAATTCTTTAATGACAATAACAAAAACTCTTTTTACGAGAAATAAGAAAAACATGCCGCAGCATTTAGCCCGAGTCGTAAAGCTGTTCGCAAGTAATAAGCATACTTCCAACTGTACGTTAATGTATTCTTCACAAGTCGTCTAGACTCGGAACACAAGAAGGCAATTAAATGCAAAGCCTGAATGTAACTAACCAACCAACCCGTAATAACATTCTCGACCTCAGAAATCATCACTGTGTAGGCACGTTAAAACGTAAGTAAACGCATGTGAAGGATTTAATAGATACCTACCTCGTTTTTAGTGCCGTTGTTCTTTTGTTTTATCAAATATTTTTTAAAGATATCGTACATGTATGGCCCTTCGTCCACAGGAATACGCAACTATCATCATATCCTATAACATCCGATACTTATGTTGTGTACTAATATCGCAAACTGGTGGCGCATACTCACGTGCACGTCGCTACTGAATTCAGGAGAACGGCGTCGCTTCCAATCATCATTGAGTTCTCGTCAAAACTAGACCTCCAAACGTCAAAACTAGAACGCCATAATCTCACTGAAAATTAAACACTTGCTTAAGCTATCATTCTTTCATTTGTTCCTGGAATTGATATTGCACACGCAATGCTAAAAAATGTCCGACACAAGTGAAACCATATTTAAAGTCTGGACGACGCGACCGGCGACGACTTTGCCCGGCTAGTCGTGGGAGACTGGCGTCACCTACGAATTACAACATGTCGTACAAACCTCCGCGTAGATGTATAACGGTAGTCGCAAATATACTTCATTTATTGAGAATCGGATTCTTGCGTATCCCCGTGGACGAAGGGTCTAATGAATATCTTTATAATCGTTTTAATGCAACATAATCCACCACTAATATAAAGCATTGGAATTTGGATAATGCTTACAATTTTTATTTTATTAAAAGTGTTTTAAGTCTGTTAACCTTAGTCTAAATAACTATTTTATAACATCACTGTATTGCGCGACAGTGTGAAAGCAATTATATACTTTATTTAACATCACTATTTATGAATATTTTAAAGGAGGATTTGCTTTTACCCATGCTATTATACCACGCAGCTCTAATGAAATTTGGACGAATGAAAACAAGTCCGCCTAAAATATTAGGACCAAAATAGTTCTTGAAAAATGAGGTGCGATCTGGTGTGGTGTAGACGTTACGTTTTTTGCATTTGGACCACTACTTCAGACTAAAATATAAGGTTTATTATCGATTGTAGTCTACAGTTTCATAGATCACTTAATGGAACACGAGTGATCGATATAACTCTGAAAAATCTATGGCAAACGTTTATTTTGCATGGTCTATTTGGTAAGTTAGGTTTGAGTTTATCTACGTGTTTAAACTTTTAACTGATTCCTTTTTAACATTCAACTGGTCGAACAATTGCGGTTTTTTCAAAAACCTACATTAATATCCACTTTTGAGGATAAATGTAAATCTGACATTTTGCACGGTGAAGTAGATCACGCCATCAGTATACAAAAAAACAGCTGAGATTTACTGGAAAAAAATATTAACGAACTATAAATAATATTTTTTTGCAAAGAAAAGAAAACTTTAACGATGTCTATTTTACTTATACTTATAATAATAATAATAATAACTGGATGACTTGTATAGCGCCGTTTTTGTACAAAATCACCTCAAGGGCGCTGTACAAACAATAAATTTCTACAGTGATCTATGTTATTACTTAACTATTTATGGAGAACTTAATTAACATTATCTAATTGTTTATTGGTGAAATTTAGATACAGGATTTAGGACATAATTGGAAAATTGAATATAACTGGACTTTCTCTTAGGAATGGTATATATAATTTAAGAATACGACAGCTTAAAAAGGTAAGTTTTTAGTTTAGACCTGAATTCTGTTGGACTTGTTATGGATCTTAGTTTCGGAGGGAGTTTATTCCAAGCTTTTGGAAGGCTGGCATAAATGCCGTTGCAGTAATCGAGACGTGAGACTAAGTAAGAGTTGATAAGTAGTTTTGTTGCTTCTTTATTTATTTATTTCTCTACATACAGTGTTTACCAAATATTTACATTTGTATATAATACATAAATTTAGAACTGTTGTTAATATGGTGTTTTTTTTTAATTTTTTTATTTTTTTTATGCTGGGTGTGAGGTAGGTTTGAGTAGGTGACACTGTGGTGGGTAATGTTATATGTTTCGTGAACACCTCACTAGGAGAACCTGTGCTGAGGTGTTTACGTGGTTATGATTAAATGGTACATGTATTTATGTGTATTGGTTAAATTTTCTTATATAAGTGTAAGATGGAATTTTGTAGGAAGGTTTCTTCGGACAGACTTGAGTTGTCTTAGGTGAAAAAAACCGGTGCTTACAGTCCTATTTATTTGACTTTTAAACGAAAAGTCTGAATCTAAATTGACACCGAGAAGTTTGACTGTTGTTTTTGGGATGATATGTGTTAGACATTCAGATTATTCAACTTGATCAAATAATAGAGATTTCAAGTGAGGGAGGTATTTTTTCATGCCTTTTGATGATTTATTGGTGTCCAATATAAGATAACTTTGACTCTTATATGTATCAAAATAATGACAATATTTTTGGGTTGGTTTTTTACATTCCATTGAGCCTTAATTTCAAACCAAAACTCATGGGTAACGAAATCACCCCGCCCGATCGAAGACGATAACAAGGTGAAAATTGCATTACTCATATATTTTTTTTTACTTTTTGCTGAAAATTTAACACAGTCAAGTCAAAAATGTATTTTTTAAGCCGCTTCACCCCAAATTACGATACCATTAAAATAGAGTCAGGGTTTTATTTTCATTACAACAAAGTGTTTTCAGTAGTTTCATATGCTTTTATATGTACTCATACGTACATAAAGCGATTTTAGGATGGCCCATGTCTATGAACAAATGCAAGAAATAGCTTTTGCTGTGTTTTTTCTACCCAACGGAGTATAAACTTGTAAAAAAAACATTTTTCTCTCTATTTGATTATATGGGACTTAAATTTGAAAAGCGTTCTCCCCTAGCACATATATATAAATATAGCATAGTATTCTTGCCTTTGAAGCTGCCCCCAAACAATATAGCTGAAACGAGGTCGCATTCGGCAATCAAGGATTCAATCTGCGGCATTATAATAACGGCATAATGCTTGCAGAGCAATCTTGAGGTCAGCGAAGCAGCCGTGGTCCGGCCACCAGTTCTCCGGCTCTGAGCGGCCCTGAGCGGCGGCAGGAGACAAAGGCACGTGATAAGGGTGCCAAACGAGGCGAATTACTCCCTATGAATTTATAGAGTGCAATAAACGCGGTCGCTCGCTTATTAACTAAGGCGCATCTATTGCGAAAATATCTGCGTTTGAATCCGCTATTTTATTTTATGCCGAACAGAACTCTGTGAGGTAAAAAAGTGTTGGTTTAATTCGTATTATTATTTGTACATATATTAATTTGTTACTCTCACTTTAATTTTATTTATTACTTTTCTTAAATATTTCGTGCCTTGTTTGACCTGTTTATACGTTGTATAAGATGTGGTAGTAGGTAAGTAGGGTTCCATGATATTTCATCAAAATGAAGATTCAACACACCTTTAAAAAGTTATATAGAGTCATTAAAAGTGATGAAACAAAAACTAGGTTACATAGGTAACTATTAACTATTACCTATTAGTTTTTATGACTTTAAATTGGTGCACAGGATTTTGTAATTCATTTATTTATTTAAACGCGCATTGGCTTTTACATACATAGAAACAATTTTTAAAAATAAAAACTACCCACGTAATAGTTATAATAATCTTATAACCATATAAACAAACAGATAAATTTGCTTTATGAAGCATGCAATATTTTTATGTCGACAGAGCGAGTTTTATTTTCTATATAATGAAATCTCCGAGAACAAGAATTGTACCTAAAATTAGTGCGAGAAGCAACTACGTAAAATGGAGCTTGGAGTCTAGTGTTATTATTCGGAACATGATAATTAATCATACTTTACAGTTCTTTAATATATATTAATAAAAAAAATTCGTCCATATACAATACACATTTAACATAAAATACGTATTTTTAAATACATTCTTTGAACAAGATTAAAGAAAAAAAAAAGGTGACAAACATATTAAAACCACACGAATCCTAGAAAAATATCAACAGTCTTGGAAATGTAATTTAACAGCGTCATACCTCGTGTCATACTATGCCCGGCCATGTGGGATACATGCCTTTAACCTATGTCTACCTTCAGAAGGCACGAAGGCAAAACAGATGTCTCGCGTAATAATAATTATGGAAATTAACTTGTTTATGGATAATCCTTTTTTTTGTTTGTTGAATTCGTAAATTTTCATTCAGTTTGTAAAATTTCTGTCACTTTCGCACATTTATAGGTTAATCCCTTTGTGCATAAGTTTTGAAGGTGTTTATGTTACAATATGTTTTGAACTAATTACCATTATGACTAAAATCGAATCGCAAACACAATTGCGCATAGAACACCGGAGCACGACCGTGCAATTTTCATTAGTTGGTTTGAAATTGAATGTTAGCAAGTGGAAGGTATCCTGTACGCTGAACTCGAGCTTTATTAATAAAGTTCGTCGCATCGGGAGTGACTTCTACGTCGCTTAGTTTGCTCCTGAGCAATTAATTACTTAAGCCCGGAGGAATTGGCACGTTAGGTGTTTAACACCATGTTACCCTATTGCACAATTTACCGTCACCGGATTTCGCCTAAATACTGTTTGCAATGGCCAGCCAATAATATGCGAACGTTTGAAGCAAACTTGACAAAGTACAAAGGTGATGGAAAATGTTTTATATTTGAATTTTGATGAAAAGATAAAACTATTGAATATATAAATATCAAAAAAATATATCGGCCAAAGTTAACTCATTTAACGAAAAAGACTTTTCCCTTTAAAAACCACTTATATGAACATAAATAGAATGAATCCACATACTTACGCTAACGTGCTGCTGGAAATATACGTGCAAAAAAAAGTTTATTCATTCGTTTGTTTCTTTCTTGGCCATCTGCGCAGATGAGTTTATAAATCTCTAATAGCAGAAATAATAATGGAATTAAAAATAATAATTTTGGCGGTGTCTGTACGTCTCTATGTAACTCGTATTCAATGAACTCTAGAACTGATATTTGCTTTGACTTCCAAATTGTAAATGATTGTGGGACACATTCAGACAAGCGATAAAGTATATACCTAACAAAATTATTTTAAATAAATGAAACGAAAATACTTGGTTTTAAGTCGCTTTATTGATATATTTTAAACTCTACCGGTTTTGTTAAGAAACCGGTTGCTATAATAGAGACAATATTCGGAAACCGGTAGACAATAAAATATATCAATAAAGTGACTTAAAACCAAGTATTTTCGTTTCATTTATTTGAAATGTCAAGTCACAATGTATTTGCTTATTTTGAAAAAAACAACAACAAAAAATAATTTAATTAATTTTCACGGTTCTGGGCTGGTGTACCTATAACACGATACAATAAATAGGACGGAGCTAAGATTAGTAAACAAATAGTTACCAAACTTCCTCTGCCATAACGCATTCACTTCCCGCGTCCCTCCAGCCTCACAATACAGGTACCCCAATTTATTGGCAATGACGTATTACCTCCGGCTCAGGACAGTGGGGAGCAATTTAAATATTACATTACATTAGCATGTCCATTACATCAAAACTACATATTAAATTTCAGGACAACACTAAGGTGTCTGCAGAAGAATAAACGGCTATTATTTAAAATTTCTTTAAATATAAGATTTTCGTGTCCGTAATGATGTTTCTCAAGTGTTTGAAGAAAATATCTTACGGTACGCAGAAAAGTGTGAACATTATTTAGGTAGAAGAATGATCTTCTCAATCTACTTAAGAGTTAATGTACACTTTTCCAGCCCCGGTGTTGTTTTTATAGAGTATCCCCTGGTGCGAAATGGTTGCAGGCAGACCATAATGTCAGTCGAGTATTATGACGCCCGTGTTGAGGCATTTAGCACATAAATTCTTGTTATTTGACACTTTAACTGTTATGCCCGCCAAGGCTTTTTATCGTCTCTTGTTTTTAAGGGCCTGCCTTTCATCGGATGGAATATTATGTTGGCATTATTATTATGACCTGCGTGAATAATTTACTAGGTGCAAAAAGCACTAGTGAACTACAATTTTGGCTACATTATTGTTGTGTAGTTTATTATACAGAACTAACTATCATTGGTTAGCATGAAATATCATTGAATAGAAAATTTTCTGTATTTTTTTGTGGATACTACATAGAGTAGAAAGAAGGGTAGTGGAAGAGAATTTGTGGATAAATAGGATCGTTTCATCTCACTACCCAAATCTTTTTTGTAGTAATTTGACTATACATGGTAATTTTAAATGCTGGATTTTCACAAAGCCAAGTACTAACGAATGGTGACTTCAGATTACCCATATTGCTGCTTATCATAAATCAATGTGGAAATCCTACATTCGATATTCTCATTATTTACTTACTATTAATTATGTACTTAACTTAATATCTACATAATTATTCCAACAGAATTAGTTTTATCTTGTTTTTATTTACTGATTATTATGAACCCTTGTATCGCCCTTGCGGTGATTTTTCTAAAAACGGCGCCATAAAAATTATCATTTTTTAAACGTTTTTCCGACTTTATGTCCGGGTTAAATCTTCCCCCAGAAAAAAACTAAACCCTTCCACACACTTTTCCACAAATGATCATCTAATCAATCCACATTATAATAATAAAAGCATAATAAATACAAAATAATACAAGAACAATACGTCTATAAAAGCTAATGTTTAATGAAGACGGCGGAACACGTGTTCATAAAAATACTGATATTGATATTGACATACTGATATTGTCATATTCTGTTATGATATTTATAAAGAAAATAGCACGTGTTCTCGATATATTTTGAAATACTAATATTTTATCAGGAAATAGGCATCCTATCACTTTTTTAACAGAATCATTTTTCTACGTGTCCTACGTCCGACTGCCTCTGAACAAATGAGCTTTGGTATAATTTCATCGAGTCAACCAGCCAGGCAGTTGTCCATGCAGCATAAATATGGCTTGGCTTGATGTGATAATATGATTGAAAGACTTAGTCCTCTCCTATCTCAGTCAACTGGCTCTCATGCTGCTTAAGAGATTCTGCTTAACCATGAAAGGTATTTATATTCTATTTCTATATTTAAATAGTTGCTCTGAAAGTCCACTAAATAAATTAGTGATAATCATATCCAACAAGGAAAACTCCGCATGTAAATTTTATTTCCTATTAACAAACTCCCCACGTTTAATTCGCTCGAGGATTCGCTTTAATAACTCTCAAGCGTATGTAATTGTAATCCGGTCATCCAAACTTTGAGTTTAATTTTAAATTTAATTTCATGGCAAATAAATTCAGAACACAGGGCGTTTGGAGCCGAATGTTCCTAGTAAGTTCGCTATAAAAATACCCTGGCAGAGCGTAGTGTTTTAGCAGCGCAGTTCAGAGGGATGCTATGCCGGCTGACGGCATGGGATAGGTAGCCATTCTTTGAAATAACACTGATGCCAAGCAAGTTATATTAGTTAATAGCTATTCTAGACAAATGGTGCAGCATCTATTCGACTGTAGTTACTACTTTCTACGTGCAGTGCGGGAAGTTCGGAAGCAGGGCTTGATGGGCTAAATTAAATTATACAATTATTTTTTGTAATATCTTTTCGTTTATTTATAAACTTACTCGTCTATGTGGTGTACGTAAACAAGAAACTTGGAGTTTCTTCTCTAGTAAGTTGGAAAAAGTAGGTTTTGGGCAGAATTATCTGGAACTGAAGTTATTTTATTACACCGGCTGCGCCAATTTTATTCAGTCCTCTGTGTTAGAGATAAGTTAGATAACTTAAATTTGACTTCTGTTCTTCTAAATTTACTTTATTGATTGATGCACCAATTTTAGTACTACTATTATGGCGGACTAAAGACGAACTTGGATGATGGTATAAAACGAAGATAAACGAGATCGCGCTACTCCATATGAGGTCTCACTCTAACACTAAATCAACAAGCGCCTGTCTAATCCTTCATCAATGTAGGATTCGGTGATTTCCTTACTGGAAGATCTTTAAATGTCGAAGTCAAATGTAACATTTTTTAAAGATTAATGATTTTTCCTAACTTCGAAATATGTGGTCGGCATATTTAAAGTACTGCCAATAACAATAATAACGATCAATTCCTACAATTTTTTTTTCTAATCCTAACTTTTACTATAAATGACAAATTTAAAATGTTTTCACTCTCTTGTTTCAAATTAATTTTTAATTACCGGTAACCCAATGGTAAAATATTAATTTATACTGGAATTAGACAAAGTATATTTGAGACAGGATTTTTCACTAATTGTTATTTAGCACTAAAAGTAAAAAAAAATACACTTCAACAATTTCCAAGCGTCCTGTACAAAGGTAATTAATGAATGTTACTTTTACTCAATATCATTGTAGACACTGTCCATTAATCTTCAGGATTATCAAAATTTAGTTAACGTCGGGTCAGGTTAGGTTTGTGCGATTACCTAATGTATCCGGGACACATAAATGCATCACAGTCAAAAAGTCAATACGACAAATTATTGATTTTAACTCTTCGGGCTCGCAGTTTACGTGTTAACCAAAGTACTCGTGGAACCCAAGTTTGTAAGTTGACAAAGTGGATTATCAAACGACGCCGACGCTCTGTGTGGTGACGGACGTTGACACGAAGTAATAATGACAAAGTGTAACCGTTTTGGCCACACAACAAAGGTTCGGTCACACTGTGTCGCGTTTAAGGTTATTTTGGTGCCATTCGGATGTGTTGGTTCGTCTGGTGCTACATTGGATTGTGTTGAGTTGGTCTCGGGTTTGTTGGGCTGTGTTGGGTTGTGTTGAATTGTACGAAACGTGGCGGGTAACATGCCTCGAGCAAGAAAGTTGGCCTGAGAAGGAAAGGCAAAATAATATGATGTTGCCGTTGGCAAATAATTGTTTTTGTGTAATATGAAGGTTTAAAATTCATAGCTTATTATTACGAAGATAACTGAATATATTTTACAACATTTGACACTTTTTAATTAATGAGTATTTAAATTAAATAAAAACGATGTAAAAAACAGTCCTCTTCACTAGGTATTTCTGTTCCGAGGTTACATCATTATGTCATCAACTTCATGTTTGTTGATTTTCTCACCTTCATGTTTTTTGACTGTAGGTTGTGTTGCGGTTACTTCACAATTTTTATTATTTCCTCATCTTCGTGTTAACATACTTTGGTGTTATTATTGAACATGTTTATCTGCATGGTATTTTTAATTTAATTTGGTAGGCAATATATAATTTTGTAGCAAGGAGTTTATGGTTTTCTGGCCAAAAGATGTATTTGATTTTTGGATGCTCGGTAAATTTTAGGTTTTCGTCCTTGTAGAGAACGGGTGTTGTTCAGATTGTCCCGACAAACTTTATTAGTCTTTTAAAAACTGAAATGACAGATTTTGATTTTAATGCGTCCAAGAAAATCCATAAAAAGGGGAAAAGTGATTAAATAATGCTGTACCTTGAAAGATAAACTACGGAAGTCCACTTTTTGGTGCTTTTGATTTGAATATGCAGAATTTTTTATGTATTTCATTACGTAAGTGGATGAAACACTGACGTCCATCTATATAAATGTTCGTTTGTTCAAAATCTTAAATCTCCGAAAGTTCTTCACCGATTGCTTTGAAATTGTGACACAACGTTGCATTCAGATACGCGTGTGTTTTATATACCTATATTATTGACAGGTAAAAAAATGTTTTATTTGAAAAACAGTCTCCATCTTTTGGATGCAAAAGCAACACGCGCTATTGTTTCTCTATCTGCACAGACAGATTTACTTTAACCATTTTGCTGTATTACAAGTATTAATTGGATGCTATTTTGTCAAATATATTAAGTGAAATACATCATAAATATTCTAGGAATCAAATAACTTTTTATTAATGTGAAATCGCACAAGAGCCCCAATTGCTCCCAGCCGTCTGGAGTCAGTGAGACTATAGCATCCCTAATTGGGGTACATTGAGGTAGTGGAGAGGGAAAGCTGGTAAAGCACCTGGCTATTCAGATCTGGTTACCAAACACGGCCGAAGCCATTTCAAGCAGCGATTTATTTCTGAATATAGTCTTGTACCAGTGCGATACTGAGAGTATCTTCAACTCTGGAACGTGCCGCGAGTATACTATATATATTTTTAAATGAGTAATTTGTGTTGGGATTACACGCTGGGATCTGAACCCGATACCTCAGGCTTGTTAATCGAGAGCCTTTCCCCTCTACCACGGAGGCCGTTTTGGTCGGTATAGGGTTAAAAAAGAAAGTGGTATATTCAGGAAGATTGGTTAAATCTGATCTTAGAGGTTGCCAGCTTTCGGTAAGCAAAACAAAAGAAGAAACATTGAAATCTATCAGGTACTTAAATTTACTATTTTGGATATAATGTTTTTTTTATTAAATATAAATCTTTTAGTGTTGTTTAAAACTGAATCTTTTGAATTATATCAGATGAAAGGTTAGAAGCCGAGGGTACAAATGCGTTGGATTCCTACCCAGACGTCATGAGTTCAATCCAATGCTAAGTCCTCCATCATTGCAAAACAAACATTTTCCACCAAAGTAAAGATTGTTATATTGATTTTCATTTTGATTTTGATGTTTTTGGCACTTCCCCTCCTACGTTGGGGCCCTATGAATGGATACTAAATAAACTTACTGTGATTGCTCAGGTTGCGGGCCCGGGCCCGATGATTTACTCCCCTGAATCGGGCATGAGTTCCCAGCACCCCTCAGGCTGGGGACCCCGAGGGCCTATAGGGTAAAGACGGAACTGCAAGGGGGGCCCAGAGGGACCCAGCAAGGAGGGGCCCAGTCAGCATTTGCTAAAATGCTGACCGTTAGATCCGACCTTGCTCATCCGACCTTGCTGATGTTCCTAAAATTGATCAAGAGTTATTCTAATTTTGTTAAGTTGTTGTATTATTACAGCTCTAGACTAAAGAAATGGTAATTTTCTTATGATAATCATTTTCTATTATTTTTACCATCCGCTTTTTTCCCTTGCAGGAGAACTTTGGTTCCTTTAATTAAATATTTTGTGATTTCATTGTGATTTTGTGATTTTACTTTGTGTTCTTCCACGTGAATGTGTTAGAGCATAAAACATAGTAATCCATTTATTTCTTAAATATTTATCAATTGATATATTTGTCTTAACTTAATAACATGACTTTAATGACGGGGGTTTGCTCGACGCTCATATTTTAATTATTTTTGATGAACGTATTACTAAAATCTCTACGGATGTAAGTTATTTATATTTAAGATTAATACAAACAGGGCCTTTCCATTAAAATATTTAATGTAAATTTTTTAAATACTTTATAAAACGTTTTTCAAGTATAAAATTTGCGGTAAGCACCAGATTTTATTTTTTATGACGATGAATTAGTAACTTTTCTAGGGATTTCTCTAGAAATATTTGAGGATTTTAGTAATAAATTCAACAGAACTAATTGAAAGAAATTCCACGGAAAGATCGATTTTCTAGGACTCTTAGGGCAAAGTCGACCGTATGTCATTAAAATTCTCACTTTTTTTTAGGGATTTAATAGGGCAAGATCAAGCACATCTGTCCAATACACTCGTGTTGCGTGTAGCATTTTTTTGGATACGGGTGCTTCACTTACGTCGTTAAGGTTCTGGCTTTATTTTAGGGAATTGTCTCGTCTTAACAGATCTTAATTGTTGCCATCGACATATGAATATTAGTAGACCTGCCCTAAGTGATTAAAAGCGTATTATCCCCACTCCCCATACCGGTTCCATTGGAGCCGGCTGGGCTCGCGTATGGCCTCAAGTGAAATTTGAAAACGTGACGTCATCATTCTTGTGCGAACTATGGTCGAGGCATCATCGGTTCATTTTACGAAATAACACGGCAAAATGTTGACTTGTACTATGAAAACTTGTAAAAATAGATGTGAAAAAGAGAATAAACCCAATTGTCGTATTACATTCCATATATAAGCATTATTTTACTTTATTTTAAGCATATTCACATCGTATAATATGGATCAGTTGTAGAAACATATACTATCACATCGAGATACGTCTGGACGCGAAACACAAAGCTGGTTGGTTGCTGGGAAGTAAATTATGAACATTTATAAAAGTGTCTTAACTAAATACTTAAACGAAATATTCGACTCTGAAAATGTAACCGAATTTTTTTGCCGAATTTGGACTTCGCAAATTTGTTCATAACGTGGCGAGTAATTTGCGCTCCCATGTAAAAATGTCTATTCATTCAAAAGCAGATTTTACTTTTAAGAAGTAAATGGTGATATTATAATGCGAGATGCCTATTTACTGTCAGATTGATTTATTGACGAATCTCAGCCAGCCTTACGCCCTTCGTTCTTCAACAGTTGATTTTACCCCTCGCCATTATCTTCTCGTCTATTAATTCCTATGTCTGTGATTATTGCAGTAAGCAAAATAGTTATAGAGCTTCAAACATCAAGTTAACAGAAAAATTACTTTCCTAAAAAAAAGTTCAAAGTGGACTTCCGTGGTTTCTCCTTTAAGGTAGAATGGTTTATTTTACTCCAATTTTATCATATTTAAAGCATTTAATAATCAGGAGTGCTTGTAAGCATGATACAAAAAGTTTTTTTTAAATGTACCAATTTATAACAGCTTCTAGCGTTCGAAGAAAGTAGGTACAACCTTATTTTTGAAGTTCCCTTCCATTGGAATGTTTTAAAGCCTTAATGAAAAATAAATTATAAAGATTTTTTCTTTGATTTTCACGATTGCTTAAACTTTTTCCTCTGGGTTTTGTGATCCCAATTTTTTTACACGGTAAAGAATTTATTAATGACTACATGATTATTTTTCCTGGTAACGGAATGTAAAAATTTCATAATTAGACACGTGTTTAATATTTCGAAACGATTTCATGCCTAGTTAGTAAAAATTAGAAAATTTAAGCATTTTGGTAACAGTTTCCGAATAAAAGTTTGTTGTCATTTTGCCACAGAGCACGGTAGGTACTATGCGATGGGTTCCTTTGTGATGGCTCCCGGAAGTGACTGACCGTAAGCTCAACCGCCAGTAATGACGGCATTTCCGGAAACGCTGGTACCTGCCTTAAATTATTACAAAAACTATGGAAGATTATTAATGGCGATGCCATACGTAGTCATGTAAAATCATGTGTTTTTGGTTTGAAAATTTGGTCGCCTAGAAATGTTTCAGACGCTTTAATTAAATACTGCGAGTAGAATACATCTTGGCCTTTGAAATAATCGAGTACTTTTTAGATAAGTATTTTTATAAGCCCAGAAAAAAATAATGTATAAGGCCTATGAAAATTGCTGTAAAATTCAAAATCTCCTACTTACGAACCCATTTTCGGTTATAATTTTATTGTATAATATGGAAAATTAAGTTATTTATAAAATGTTCGAAAAAAAAATAAATATTTATGCCTGAACATCCACAAAATAAAATAAAAGGCACTTTTTGGCCATGTTTTTTCTTGCATAAATCTAAACAGGCAGATGGTGTTAAGCGGGAATTTAAACCTTATCGCCATCTACGTAAGGGTTGTTATTGATAGCGGCTCAATTTAAAATATTGCATGACGTAGTGCATCGCCTTAAGTAAATATTTTATTGTTTGAGAGTTTACGGAAATCATCGCTCGTATCCGCGAATAAATAACTTGATTATGAACATATTTCGTAACAATATGTATCAAATAATAGACAACCAACGGTAGAGATTGAAGGGTCATCAAAAGAGGAAAATAAATTTGAATAGATACGAATATCGCTATTGACATAGTACATTTTGGTTCTAGTTAATTTAACACATGTTCTTCATCTCTTACACCTACCAGACGCGATACATCGCAGTCCAATTGAAATTCATAATGATGATGAAACATGAAAGTTTCGCATTGGAAATTTAAAACCTGATTATCAAAATACAAAAGGATCACGAAACACGCCCGCATCTCATTTCCTTGTGTTCTTCTTTATTCTATTAGTACCTCTGAATCGGGGCAGTTCTAATCCTTGAAATCGTATACTTCGAGATCGAGTGCTATATTATAGGTATCTACAAATAGGAATAAAACGGTACGAAAATAAAGAATTGAGATTTGTACGAGTGGGATTAAGTTTGTGTTCATAAAAAAACTACGCGGAAGCAAGGACATTCCTTATTCTTTAACTCCGTTGCTTTTGGTTGTTTTTCTTGGAAGTTTCAGATAGGAGCTCTGAAAAACAGAAGTTGTACTACAAATTACATCTATCATTCTCGGAGATTTTAAAGCAGGAGGTATTTCATCTACAGGAATTTAGTTTGTTTAAACACAAATTTTGTTTTACTTTTTATTTTTATTCTTTTGGTTTTACGTCCAGATGGGCTTTTACACGGATTATAAGAACAGAATACACCTAGCAAACTGTCGAAAACTATACAAAAAGTGAGCAAAGCATGAAATAACCTTAAACTGATAAACTAAACATGAAATAATATTATTAAAACATGTCAAAATAACATAAAATTAAATAATACCACATAAAAGACAAATCACTAAAAATACACTACCAACGCTACTATAATTTATAGGATTCAATAAAGTGCTGATATGTAATGACCGGTCGGTGGCCGAGTTGACATCGCTTTTGGGTCCCACCCAGGCGTATTGTGTTCAATTCCTCGGCTGGCTAAGTCCTCCATCACAACACAAGCAACATTTTCAGCTTACTGTGGTGGTAGTAGGAGATTTTAAAAAAAAATTCAGGTTATTCGTAACCCGGGAATGTTTGTCTTTCTTTAAAAAAAAAAAAAAAAGAGTACGCTTAATTCTGAGTCTGCAAATATATCAATAGTACCCCAAACTTGTTGCACAGATCATGCATTCTATTGGTCTGCGAGTGTGTCTGATAGTTGATGTACGATGGTTGCGTATGTATTGCAGAAGAATATTACATTTTGTCTTGTGTTCCTAGTCGGCACATGGCATTTAATAGTGGCGACGATGGCAGGGCTGGCAATTAAGTTGTTAACTACTATAATTCTCCTGTCAGACAGCGTTATTAGATGTAATTGATTCATCAAACTGACATAATTTATGTATTCAATTGAAATTTTGAGTTCAAAATTTATGAATGAATAACAATGTCATTGATGAATAACGAGAAAAAATATTATGCCGAGGTGTTACCCTTTAGGAACCCCACTTGTAGCATTAAATATACAAGATTTTACATATTTGGTAATAATAATAATAATTGGATAACTTGTAGAGCGCCGTTTTTGTGAAAAATCACCTCAAGGGCGCTGTACAATTTATTTCCTAGGATCTACATTTGTTATTTAGAAAAGATACCAAAACATACTTACCTGGCAAGTAACTTAACTAACATTCCAACTCAATAATATACCTTTGTTGCCTAAAAATCGGAGTTTGTATATATAAGTATGTGATGTCGAACCTTATTAAAAGCTTGACTAAAATCGGTGTACATAGTGTCCACTTGTTATTTGAGACCAAAGGATTTAGATATCTAATTTTCATAAATCTTTGAATTACTTAAGGTAAAGCAACGATGACGCAATGTTGGTTAACAGCAATAATTTTGTTTGCTTTTTTAAGGTTTTAGAATTCTATCTAGTACTAATTTCTCAAAGAGTTTTGTAAGAACGAATGAGTTTTTATAATTTTTTATGCTAACCATCTATATCAACTGCTTCCAAAGGTCTTGAGCCAGTGAGATTTTGGCATTCCCAATTGGGATATCTATGTTGTCAGGCTGAATTCAGTGCGGAGGGGAAGGAGATGGAGACGGGGAAGGTGGAGAAGTACCCGTCTATTCAGTTCTGGTCACTTAAAACGGCTAAAGCCATTTCAAGCAAGGTTTCATTTTTTAATGGTGGTCTTTCACCAGAGCAATGCTGAGAGTATCTTCCACTATGGAATGTGACGCAAATAATTTTTTAAATAATGCCAGGATTTGAACCTGTGACCTCCAGATTCGTAGTCGAGAGCCTTACTCCTAGCCTTACTGTTAAAACTAGTTAACGTTTACTTTTGTTAAACTTCTTCTTTTATCTTTCCAATGGAGATTATATAATATCAGGGCAACCTTCATCCTGCAGTGCAGTCCGAATTAATGGGCGTTTCGTCCAATGCTTTTTTTCATACATATTCCCATAAGGAAACTAAAAGCGCACCATTCGAAAAACCTTTGCTTTGCTATTATTTTCTCGTCTACTATTTTATACTTATCAACGATTAAAATAGTTGCCATTAATGGTAAAATAAAGTCAAAATGGCAACCCCTTGAACGTAACCACAGATCACATGTAATAAACAACTCGTCAAAAATGTACGCAAAATTAACAATACCTAACAGTAATACACGTTCACAATCAGTAATAAACACATTTTATAGTCTTTTACTCATATTTCAAATATAAAAAGAAATACACACGCATCGTGTTTATTTAGTATTATTTGACCGGTCGGTGGCCGAGTTGACATCGCGCTTGGGTCCCACTCAGGCGTAGTGTGTTCAATTCCTCGGCTGACTAAGTCCTCCATCACAACACAAGCAACATTTTCAGTGACTTACTTTGGTGATAGTAGGAGATTTTCAAATATTGTCAGGTTATTCGTAACCCGGGAATGTTTGTCTTTCTTAAAAAAAAAAAACTTTTTATATCCTTTAATAATATAGTCACTTAAAACAAACAATCTTTTAAAACTTTTTAAAAGATGATCACGTGATTTTTTTTATCCCGAAACCATATGAAAAGACGACCCATGTGCAAACCTGACCAAAAAAGCAACGTGTAAAACACCCATTACTGAGTAGAAAATGGTGACCTGATAAATCATCAAAATGATAATTCATCACATCTTTAAAAAGTAATATAAAGTCATGGAAAGTGATTAAACAAAATCTTTACTAACTGGGTTAAGTAGGTTAGGTTAGGTAAATTTGTTTTTTCCATCGTTTCAATGACTTTATATCACTTTTTAAAAGTGTGTTCAATAGTCACTGTGTTGAGTTAGCATGGAACCGTAGAAAATAGTATTATAATAAAATAGTATTATAACACATAAATCATTATAAATGCCGATTTACATTCTCTTTTAATATTTTTCTTTTAGTGTGATAATTATATTTTAATTTTTAACCTATTTTTGGTTTAAATTTATCTTTATTTTAATGTTGTTTTTCTTTTTTTTAAATGTATAAATTCTTATATTATAAAATGGGGGCCTCAGCACGGGTAAACAACCCAGTGAGGCCAACATTACTGAATTAGAATATGAAATATTGTAAAATAATGTATCAACAATAAAAATAAAAAATGTCAATAAAAATAATTATATTTGACTAATTTATGCATCGCCGAGATTTTGGAGAAATCATTTCAAGGCCGCTTGCACTTTATTTTATTTTATATTGATCATTTTACATCCACAAGGATTTTACATAAGTATATGTGGTATAATTTTGACATGGTAAATTATTTAGAACATAAGAAAGAAAAAATATCACAATACATGATCTATACATACAAGAAGCCAAAAAAATACAAATACAGATGGGTTTACAAAGAGAAAGTATAGGGTTGGAAAATGTTTTTAACATGATCCACAAAATTCGCCAAGTTATCATTAACATCAATATATCCTGTATTGATTTCCCAAAGTGTGAAACCGCTGTATCTTAGAATTAGCAATGCAGTTGCGCTTATGTATACTGCAGTAGAATAGAGTATTGTGTCGTGTTGTTCTTGTGGGTATGAGTAAGTTTATAAGTTGCAGGAATTCGGATCTATCTAATTTAGAGTTTAGTATTATAAGAAAGTCAAATCATTTATTTGGCGCCTGTCTTCTGATGAATGCGTTTTTATAGGAAATGATAATTTAGTATTCTAGAGGGATATTCAATTTTTTTGTATTCTCTCAATGATTATTTTAAGAAACGGGAGACCAAACTATTGAGTTGTATTCGATTAGGCTTCTGAAGAGAGATACGTATAATAGTTTTATGGCTTGTACGGAATTAAAGTTATTGATCGTTCTTAATATGAAGCCTAGTATTTTTTATTTTATAGATGTGACTAGCAAGTTTAGTTTTTCTTCCAAAATGATACCAAGATCTCTCATTTCTGGGACTCTTTCTAATGCCGTATTGCTAATGGAATATTCAAATATAACAGGAATAGTATTTCATTATACTGATGAGCAATGTTTGTACGTGCAATTATATAATTATATTGCAATATCTTTAATCATAATTTTTAAGATTACCTAGACTTGCATTATTATAGCGAAGTGTAGAAATGACCTTATTATCTGAGATCTTTCACTACACGAGAGGAACTTCCGCGTCGTAAGATCAAATTTGTCACTAAACTAACCCGACCTAATCTGTTGCAGAGCTCATTTTGCCATTTATTTATTGTTCAGCTTAAACTGGGCTTACAATCAAATAATATACTCCACAGTTTCAATTAGAAAATCCCAACGTATCCCTTACTGACTTAAAATTCATCTTTATATTTGATGAGCCCTTTTGAAGAAGTGTTGAAAATTAACAAGTGTTTTTAAAGGCTGCTGGGGTTTAGGGGATGAAGCTTTAAATGCAGGGGGCATCGCATACGGCAAATAAACAGTAGTCCGGGAGTTAACCCCTTACGACCAGAGTTATAAACAAGGACGGCAAGTGTTAACTGTTAGCCTGTGAGTAAACAATAATACAAATCCAGAGCAGGTGTAAACCGGGGAGATATAACAAACACAGTAATAGTAAATCTCATTTTTAAATTATATTTATTATATATATTCTCCGTACGACAAAAAATAAAATCAGTAATACCACCCAAAAGTTCCATTCGCCCGGAGCCAAAGATATTAGAAGAACGAGATATTCTATGTTGGCCGCCGGACCGTAGGCGGAGTACTACCTAATTAGGGTACGTTGAACGGTATCGGGACGTGTACGCACAGAAATCTGTTCTATGTATTAGTGCGGATACCTTAGCGTAAGCGAAGGTGTGCAGTAGTATTGGTGTACAAAACCGGCGACACTCCGCAAAACAATTCCACACAGTATGAACTGCACATCTCGTTCTTCTAATATCTTTGCCCGGAGCTAATAGATCTACGGCTTTTTCAGTGTTTTAGGAACATTGTGGAGCTGTAGGAACATAGCTATTCAGGCCAGGTCGAAAAAAAAATAATGAAAAAAAACATAATGAACTCATATACGACTACAATAATACGGGCACGAGCCTAGTATGGTAGTTGAGAAAATGACCTAAATTTTGAATGACCACACACATCTTCGGATCTACCGGATCTGCCCTGATGATGGACACTGCAACGCTGTCCGAAACGTCGGCTAAAGAAGGAGTTAGCGCAACACGGCATAACACCCCAAAAACAAACAACATAAATTTTAATTTTTTTAAAATTTATAAACTTTAAGAAAAACAATGTTTCGAATTATATTATTTTTTGTTTTATGCATTTTTAATGGAGGGTGTAGTATTAAAATTGTTTTGGTAAGATAAAACACTTGAATGAAAGGTGCGTTAAATAATTAATATTTTTACATTTGAGTAAAACGCTACCTGTTTTCCAGACTGCAAGAAGTATTATGAATAATTTTAACTTTTGCCACATGGAATGTATCAAGGTTAGGTAATAGATTTGGTTGTTTTTAGGTATCCGTACAACCATTTTTTCTATTTAAAATTTTAAGGGAATAGATCTAACAGACAGGAATAAAATTCATTTTTTATTATTGAATAGATTTACAATAGGCGGTCGAAGGTTACACACCCAATACAGCAAAAGCTGTCGCGTGTTGATTATTAGTGCCAAGATTATTATTATTTAGATATTTGTCCTAATCTAGCATTATTTTAACACTAATTTCCTCTCTTTTTTATTCTAAATAAAATCCACCCGATTCCTAAAAATGATCTTTTAAATAAAATATCTACGGTGTCCACCCTAACACACATAGCGTTAGGTCGGGTCCACTAATTAAAATGCTGTGATTTCCCCGGTCGTGGGACAGGTTGACGGAAAAGGGTCGGCCGACTCACTTAACACTGGCCACTGCTCAGCGCCGGACACAGAACACAGAACACTGAGCACACTGTAGGGTTGGGCGTGGGCTCGTGGTGTGATGTCCCGGGAATTTCCCTAAATCTGGGGAAAAATAATGAAAAGTACAAAAAATGGTTATTTTTTCTTCGTAACGAATTTTTGGATGGGAAAAAGAGACAATACTTAAGTTGACACATCTCAATTTTTATTTTACAAGATAATACATTACAGAATGATAACAAATGTATAATGTATTATTCCCATTAAGTTTACAAAACTCATTTCGGTAAAGACGACATTAGATTAAATACAAGACAACATAAATAAACGCAGAAGTTATTTTGGAGTTCCAAAGAAAGAATGTGTCAGTCTTTAATAAAACTGCTGAGGAAATAGCTTTTAAGAGCTTTTGCCAATGTTTTTTTGTTCGTTGCCGGAAGTTTTATATTACTAGCATTAGCACTAGCTAATGCATTACTTTGTATTGCTTCTGTGCAATGTATTGTAAGGAGTTAATTCCAAATTTAGTCATGTAAGTAAGATGACGATAAGTGTATTTGATTTGGTTATCGTGTTTTGTGCTGGTGTATGCTGGAATTAAAGACTGGTTTAGTGTTAGTGTGTGAGGAGTGTTGAATTATTTGTAGAATGGCAGTTGTGATGACTTTGGCAGAATCGTAAAAGGAAGTATTTGTGTCTGTGAGTATATAACTTTGACATGTGTATCCCATGGTAGATTATATATATTCCGTACGGCTCTTTTTTTAATGACTAGAATTGATTTATGGCATTCTTCTAATTTGACACACTCTCCTTGATATTGATCTATATGGATAGTTTTATATATAAATAATTTAATTTAATTATTGAAGAATTTATTTGCGATTCTTAAAGCCCCGTAGTAAGTGTTCAAAGATGGGTTGAAAGGGAGATATGTAAATACGAATGATAGAGGGAGCGCGCTGATATTAAAAATGAGATATAATTAAGCGCAAATGGTGAAAATATTTAATAAAACATGACTCGTTTGAAACAGAGCAAAAATGTCTCGACAAATGCTTTAGTTGCGTATAAAGATAAACTGAAATGTTTTCATCCCCATAACATATTAATTAGGTAAGAGAATAAAACGTGTTTCAAATAATTTTCGGAGCTTACTTTACGATTTTCATATAATTAACGTTTCGACATAACTTCTTCTTCTAATCTTCAAAAATAACATTTTTTTTGGAATCTAAAAACTAATAGAGTTAACGAGAAACTTGTTATAAAACGGTAGATATCGGTAAAAACGAAATAAGTCGTGTTTAATTACCAGATCTAAAAAAGTCACGCATCTCCAAACATTCATCTTTCCATTTGTTTATGTTTAGACTACTCCTTCCCCTCCTCAATTTCTCTTAAACCTAATAAATTTTTCCCCTGACTGCGTGCAGATGGTACTCTTGTGTGGTAGTGAAAAATTAAATAGAATGGTTAAATAAAGTAAATTTTGTTGGTTTCAGGGTAGAATTCTAAATGTGGGGAATTTCTGGGGAAATTTTTTAATCAAATCCGAGAAAAAAAAATCACATCACTACTGTAGGGTGTAAGTAGTGGCGAGCCGGCCGGGAAGTGACGGCGTGGTACACGTGTCAAATGTCACATACTAATGGTGCCCCGCCGCGTGGCACCACGGGACTTGCTTGCTACGCCAAACGTTACACGTGACACCGTGGGTGGCGTGCAACAATCAGCCAGTGAGTTGTTTTGCAAGCGTGTTAATAAGGTTACTGTCGACGGCCACGACACAGATGTGAGTTTTCCGGATTAAGAAAAATAAATATAATAATAATTAAATACTTCAAAGGAAAAAACACAATTCATTATTTAGTGGAATTACTGATTGGATGAAATGTAAAATACTGAGTGCAGGAGAATATTATACGATGGGAGAGAAGATCAAAGGAATCAGTGACGTCTCAGAATAAATTGCATTCTAAAATGATTAATAAGACATGTCATCTCAAGAGTTTCAAGAACAGAAGAATTAATGTTCCTATTATTCGATGTGAGACTGTGAATATAGCGCGAAGCATTTCAAGACAGAGTTGTGGCAATAAATTGGATATTAAATTTTAACTTACCTCAGCGATGAAATTATTAATTTTTAGGTTTAATGATTCAAATGTGCAAGCATTAATTGCTACGTATTGAAGTAGGTATTCATATCATTTCTCCAGAGAGGTAGATTCTCCACAGGTAAGGTCAGACGCCATACATTCTTGGTGCGTACACACTTTGCTTCAATAATATGCAGACATCTGTTCCTATAGTTCGTTAATTCAATTGCTCGACTGTCAATTGGACAAAAAAACCTTAGATTTAATAGTTTTCTTACCAAAAAATCAAATAAAGAAAACTAATTTTTTACTTAATTAATAAGTTAAAATAACGAACAAAGTTCTTACCGTAATGATGAGTAGTGTGTTCCTTGTTGAATTTTAAATCTATAATGAATTGCATCCACAGTTTAGTCATGCGGAACAATACACATATTGCACAGTGCACCGCTCTGCAAGCATCCTGCATTGTATGAACGTCGCATGACACTGATGACTGAGTTGACGTGCTCAGTTCCTGCATCTTTGCTCCGAGTTGCCAGTTCCATGTTGTTTCCGCATGCTAATGATGTTCATCTCTTCTCTAAGGAAGTTTGGCAGCTATTGAAATATGCAACTATAAATAATTAGTTGTCTTAATAATGACTAGGCAATCCTGATCAGGGATGCGGAATTTTGTGCGGAATTTCGTCTAAACTTATGAAGAAATGCATTATTTATTTTCGGGAAATCGACAGTTCATATATACAGTTTGTACATTGTAATTAAAACCAATTATGGATTTTATCCTTTGTGACTTACATAAAAAATCAAATTTAATAGAGAAAATTACATAATAATAAATAATTGCTCTTGAAAAGTAATAAAAAACGTTTATTTTAGTTTAGTTATTCTGGTGTAATTACAGGCGGGTAAATAGAGTAATTCTACGGTCTCTATCAGACGGTCATATAACCGGAATAGTCAGGTACTTCCCCACCTTCGTCGCTTTATCTTTCCTCCCCCTCTAGCTTCAGCCTCACAACATGCCTCTATCTCTCTGGCTCCAGGTGGTTGGGAGCAGTAGGGACTTTTGTGTGATATTCAATATAAAAAAAAATACCGTGTGCAGGTCGGAACTACATTTTTTTCAAACTAACATTCACCTAAAGATGTATGTTAGTTTCGTCACTTTATCTTTGAGTATGTTTATGTGTATGGAACATTTTAGGCATTGGTCTACTGTAATTCTTAGGTATTTTATTTCGGTTTGGCTTTCTAATACTATACCCAAGTTATTGCAGTTATGTTGTTGTGTATTTGTCTTGAATTTTTGTTGAGTGAATTATAATTTGTATATCTTTAGGTGGTTCTTGTTTTTTATGCTAAATTAATGTCATTATTAAATTTGTAACAAATCATTTTTTTTAGTTTGTTTACATCTGCATTAGCCATGTTGTTGACTTTCGTCCAAGTATTACCAATACTGTGTCGTCTGCATATGAAATAATGTTGAAATATTTAAAGACATTAAATATATCGTAAACATATATGATAAATGGGAAAAGGGACTAATATAATAGCTTGAGGTATTGAGAATTCACTATATTCAGAGTCACTAACTTGATCAATTAATTTAACTTCTCGGGGTCTCTTATATACCATTATTTTATCCATTTATTTTCAATCTACTTTTCCATTTATTCCAATGGCTTAAATTATTAATTTTTTAAGTGATATACTGCCGAACGCCTTTTTTAAGTTTTTAAACATTTCTATACATTTTTCATTAGAATCTAGGGTGGTAAACGGGTAATTCGTTTATTTTGCGAGAGCGTTTTGAGTGCTTATGCTTTTTTAAAGCCAAATTGATTATTTAATTTTTTCAAAAAATTCTCAGATTTGTTTTTTTACAATTTTTTCATATATGTTTGATAATAGTGATATCGGTCCATAATTTTGCGTGTCTTTGCGGAATTCTGTTTTATGGGTAGGAGTGATAGATATATATTTTTTAAATTGTTTGGGAATAAACCATTTTCTAGACTTTTTAACTTACTTTAGATTAATTTTGTATGTTATGGGGCACATTATTTTATTATATCTTCTCGCTACCCTCAAGAAAATATGAAAGTTTTCTTGAAAATGTTTGTACTAGTAAGCATCTTCAGGTTTTACAATTTCTTTTCCCGCTGTCTATTAGGAAACGGTTGAGAAACTAAGTTAAATCAGGAAAATAACGGGTATCCCAGAAGTCAAGTAATGAAGAGAAATTTTAATTAATAAAGTTATCGTATACTCTCGGGCGAGTCTCCAGCCGAGAGAACGATGTCGAATATTAAAATTCTGCTACTTAGATTTATAAATGGGATTCATTTTTCACCCACAATTCTAAAATTATGCAAATGCTCGCCTGAGTAAAGCTAACCTTTTTCAAATACATTTTCGAAACCGACAAAAACTAGAGTAAAATCTTTAAAGTACGATAGTTTGTGCCTTCGGATAGAAATCGTTTAGGAAAAAACGGTCAGTAGATCGTATCATCTCCAAGTCGGTGATCAAAAGTTAAAAGAAATCCTCGGGAGAAGTCAACATGTTTTGCTACTACTATACTAAGGAAAATTGGCAAAAATAAAGATTTGAGTTTTATCGGTAATTTGTATGATAAATTTATATCTAAGTCCTAGATAATATTTAGAGTGGATTGTATTTGCAGAGTTGTTAATAATAATAACATTATAGCATAAGAATAGTAATAATAAAATATTTGAAAAACATTTATAGTACAAAATAATTTTTTGGTCTGGATAAAAACAAAAGGTGATACAAATTGTGAAAAACAGGCTTAAATTTCTAATAAAAAACTGTGTTTACAAAATTCAAATTAAATGTAGAGCAACGATATCAGGTGAGTGTAAGTGAGACGGAGTTATTTTTTACAATTCAAATATGTATGGAAGGCACTTATAGTGTAATTATATATAGTGCTGACTATTCGATCTGCCTAACCCCGCTCAGAAAGTAAGTGATTGGGTTAGCTAGAGTTTATAAATAAAAATATAAATAAAAGTTCGAACAAGCATTATTATTAAGGTTTTAAAATGAAAAATGGTGGTATGTCGTACGTACATACAAAAAGAAATATAAATTAAATTAGAAAAAAGAAATATAAAAAAACTATAATTTCTCTCGTGGTTTTTAACTAATTTAAAAGTTTATAATGCAAAGACCTACCAGAACGTTAACTACAAATATTTTTTTATAGCTTAAATGTTGAACTTCACATTTTTAAACTGATTGATCGATGTATCTAAAATTTGCAAAACAGTTTGGTTTGAATTCCGTGCAATTTTCACAAAACCGGTTTTGTTCGGTAAAAAAAGTAATTTGGATAAAAAATGAACTGTCCGATAAAATCCATTGGCATTGTTATGATAATTTTTTTATACGATTTTAATACTTGGGTAGCGATGGAGCGATAATATTGTTAAACCCAAGTATGCTCAGTTAAAAAAATATATTTTATATTGAAAAATTAAATAATACGGAACAAAAAATACAACACATTATACATATCCAGTAGCTAGGCTTATTTTAGACAGTTAAATAAATGATAAATAGAATAATATTAATATACACATTTTTTTTTATTTAAAAAAAATACATTGGATACATTTTTTATGTAATTTGACCGGCCAAGCCCAGGGATGTAAAGATGTAGGGATTTATGGACTGAGGTCATGGACAAGAGTGAATTATTATTGTTAGTAAGTTGGGTAGCAGAAGACAGACTAAAGGATACAATTTTTTATGTCGAGCTATTAGTTTTCCGGTTATGGGTAGTTTACAGAGATTATTAATATATATGAGGAATAGAATAGGGCCTATGACGCTTCCTTGTGGGACTCCGAATTTAATTGTTAGAGGGTTACTTACATCTCTATCGTGAATTTTAGCGGTTTGCAAACTGCCTGTTACGTATGAAGAGAACCAGTCTAGAGTTTTATCCCGGATTCCTATATGAGATCGCCTTTCAAGAAGTATGGGGTGGGAAACCGTGTCGAATCCTTTGACTCGGTCTTAGAATATGGCTAGGCAAGAGTCACCTCCGTCCAGGTTGTTTATTATATTTTCCGTCAGATCTAAGATTGCCGATTCTGTATTTAGTTTTTTTGGAAGCAAAACTGATTAGGCGAAAGAATCTTCTGGGTTTCTAGTTTCGACCTATAAATGTGCATATAATTTTTAATATTTATTTTAACCCGACTCCTATAAATTAAGATAACCGTTGCATATTTTAGTTGGTGTGAAAATGATCCGTTTTTGAAGCTTAGATTAACAATATGCTTTAATGGTGCGGTAATAATGTACACTATGTGTTTTAATATGTATGGTGACATTTTATCATTTTTAGCAGCACTATTTGTTTTGTTGTAGAGTACTGTATCGACAATTTCTTAGTCGATGCAGTATTGTTTTACCCGTGCGGTTAGCGATTTTGCTTTTTTTTTGTGTTTCTTAATTCATAAATAATTAAATGATTACGAGAATTTTGTTGTCTACCACCACCATACTAGGCTCATACCCGTATTATGGTAGAGGTTTTATTAGAGGCTTTGAAATTTTGTTGGCTAAGTTCGTTCCGATGATATTAAAGTAATGATTGGCATGATCAGCTAAGGTTTTTGGGTCTTCGTGGACTAGAATATTTTCCCATTTATATCCAGTGATGACTTAGGTTTTTGTTTTTTTTCTGAGATGTCATTTACTATGTTCCAGGTTAATTTACTGTCATATCCCCTTTGATATGCAGTCCATTTTGATCTAACCATGATGTGATATATGCATCGCTTAGTAGTGAGTGTGAGGTTTGATATTTTAATGTATTGTATAAGGCCATGTAGGGCCATTAGGTTTAGGTAGTCTGTAGTGTGGGGGCTGGTTTCGTTTAGTAGGTCTATGTTAATATCACCGACTATAATGAGATCCTTAGTTGAACCATTAAGTTTTCTGTCGAGAGTGTAGAGATAGTTAAGTTATGAATAGTAATAGTAATCACCCGCTTTTCATCAAACATGGGATGCGTGGTCCCTAAAACTAGAAAAAACATTCGCTCAGCGACAATTCTTGTTCATCTCTCCTAAAATATACAATGCTTTAAACACTGATATAAAGTTAATTAATTCTATATCCCTTTTTACTACCCATGTTCAACATTGTCTATTTGAAAGGGGACGAGCCTTCACCAAGGAATGAATGAGTTTCTAACACTGTTAGGAACTTTATCATTTATTTAGTTTTATCTTTATTCCTATTTGTAATATGGTTTCTATAAGGATGTGCATTTTTTTAGATATTGTTTTACCATAACAATTTTTTTTTCCATTATGTTTTATTATTGTAATTATTAAATGAATCATGTGCGACCGCCATGGGCATGAACCTAGTGTGGTAGTTGGGAAAGGCATAAAAACTGTAATTTTTAATATTTATAAAACAAATAAATAAAATATTGGGGCCACCCGTCGGATTGAGATCTGTGATGAGTTGTATTATGCACAGAGTAATTATTTATTATTTTCGGGATGTAATTTTCATTAAGCAATTTCAGTTTTTATTGAGGCTACGGATGTTTATGGTGAATTATTTTAATGCTGTCGGCTTGGAAAAAAAATTCGAACGTATTAGTGTTATTTGTCGGTTATACCATTATATTAAGAATATTATCAAAAGAACTTTAAATAAGTCCAGAATTTTTTTTAAGAGAAATGAGATGAATAATAAAAATAAATCAATTCAGTGATTTAAGAAAGTAGAAATATTTAGGAGAATCGAAGGAATCGAAAGAGTTTTAAAAATGAAAGTAATTAAATGAATCATTTCACAAAAAAAAAATTTAAGCAAATCGATATAATGAAGTGAATTAGAAATTTATTTCAATTATATTAGTATAGTGAATTAAATCAGATGAATAAGTCACATGAATTAGGAGAATCGAAGGAATTAAATCAGATGAATAAGTCATATGAATTAGGATAATCAAAGGAATTAAATCAGATAATTAAGCCACATGAAAAAGGATAATCAAAGGAATTAAATCAGATGAATAAGTCACATGAATAAGGAGAATCAAAGGAATTAAATCAAATGAATAAGTCACATGAATTAGGAGAATAAAAAAATTGTAGAGCAAGAAGTAGTGACATAGATGGATTAAATTCAATAAGTAAACAGATGGGATTGAATGAATTAAGATAATTATATGAGTTAAATGTGTTGAGACAGTACAGATAACTGAGATGATAACATGGATTAGATAGATTAAGATATTTAAAGGAATTACCATAATTGTTAGAAATTGAAAGTTTGAATGAATAATGTGATTTATTTCACTTTCATATTTTCGTTGATAGTTTTCAAATTATTTTCTACAAAATTCATAAAATTTTATTAAATAATTTTCATAAGCCAGAACTCACCGTTCGTGAGTTCTTATTTCTCCAGACAGACATATTTAATATTTAACGGTTAAGATGAATATTATGTAGTTTTGTGGACGAAGTACTTTTAATTGGAAAGTTTCTGAAAGGGGTACTCCATTAAAAGTTCTAGTTTTCACAAATTCAATAAAACTACATCAATACGGCTTAAAATTTGAAGATTAATATGGAGTATTAGTATGGAAAGGTTGGATTATGTGCGCTAAGGTGAAGTCGGGTCAGGTACCTTTTCAATATATGTAATGAAAAATTTATATATCTAGTAACCGATTTTCAATGAATTTTTTTGCTTCTACCCAAAATTATTTGTGTAAATCTTCGCAATGGAAAAATAAAATCCCACACGAAATGTGAGTAGCGTCTGCCCTTTGCGGTTTGTGCTTGTGGGATTCAATAGAACCGGGCGCGAATTGAATCCTCACGGAGAAATCCAGTTCAATTTTAAATATTTAAGTGGATTAATTTAAAGGATAAACGTGTTACACATTTATAGTGAACGATCCGGCGTGGGGTGCCCGTCGAAAAATTCATGGCGCAATTTTAAATTGCTTTAAGGGCTGTTGGGGTCACACGGGGGGCTGTGGCCGATATACCACCCCTCCGATGGAGCCTGAATACAGATCAGATTATTCAAGGCGACCAGTTACAAATGCTCGATAGGATGTGCTTCAGACACTCGTCTGCAGATCGCTACTGATATGGGCTGGATTGCTGGTTTTTTTTAAATGTAAATAAGTAGATGATACGTTCTGCTACGATGTATATTAGTTTTACGCGTTACATAGGTTCAACGATACCTTCATTAAAGTTATGATCTCGGTAGTGTCGAATTATCCTTCCCACCCCGTTCAAAGTTGATGTTGGCTTCTTCGACTCGTTTCTGTGTAGTACGATTAGTATGTGGAACGAGCTTCCGAAATCTGTTCTTCCTCCTTCATATAATCCAGGCCTCTTCAAGACCCGCATCAACAAATCCTTTCTACAGACCATACCTTAGCCCACCTCAGAACGCTGCCCAACCGTGTAAACAGTGTGCATTTTTACATTTCCTTGGTGATTCTTAGGCAGATCTCTACCTCCCATGTTCCACGAACACATTCATCCAAATATTAAGTTTTTAAAAACATTTTTACTGCAAAGTTTTGTGTTTCGAGTTAGTGTATAGGGAAATAAAACTGTTGTAATAGTGAAATAGTGTTGGGAATAAAACAGAACTTTGGTATAAAATATGCTCACTGTAAGAACTTTTTAATCTGGCTGATTTTTAAAAAGTAAAAGAGTTTAAAAGTAACAGCAGATATTAGTAATTATTATTTTTTTGGTAAATTAATGTTAAAGACAAGATTTTTTATGCATAGCGCAAAGGGTAACAATTATTTTATAAGCAATAATTATTAGCCTGAAACACTCATCCACATTGAAAAATCTCCTGATAAAAGATACATGACGCCAACGTCCCGTTGGCGTCATGTATCTTTTATCAGGAGATTTTTCAATGTGGATGAGTGTTTCAGGCTAATAATTATTGCTTATAAAATAAGATATTAGTAAGTACAAAACATTACAGATACAGTACAGGGTACCTTTGTATACAGGCTCGCGAACAGAGAATATTTTTATTTTTTGGTAAAAATCAGTCACTTTGTGGTTTGACATATTATTTAATAAAAATGAAATAATTGGTTAAAAAAACACGAATTGTTTAAATTTTATTAAGACCGACCGGTTTCGCTTCGTAGAAGCATCTTCAGAGTTCAAAAATTTAACTAATTGATTAGTTACTAGTTTTAAACAAAGTATTTTATTTTATTTATTGTTATTAAGTTTAATTTGTAGAACTCCATTTTATTTTTATTTTTTTTTATATATACAATAATATTATTATTGGGTTTATAAAAACAGTTTTTATTTTATTTTATATGTTAGTATTTTATTTTATTTAGGAAAATATTTTTTCTGATATACTCTATATTACCTGCTAAATGACAGAAGCGAATTATCACCTAATACCTCGTACCTAGAAGAAAATACCTCTCAGGGCATTTGTCATCTTTGGGGACACTGTGTGGTGGGTCTTTTTAGGAAGGGAAGTGGAGGAAGTTCAGGGAAGAAAAAAGGTATGAGGGTTGGGTAGGAGTCTGGGGTCAGTGTGTCCAAGAATGAGGGATGTATAAATCTATCCTTCCACTGCGGTGCAAGGCGATGTTGTGAGATTCCTTCTGGACAGGTCATAAGATCTCGCCCAACCAGTCTCTCCGAATACGGCCGGCCACGCATCTGTCCAAACCTCACCCGAACAAACCTCACCCCGTGAACCCGGGAACCTCTTGCTTAGTAACCAAACGTGGCTAATCCCCTGGGGTGACCTATGAAAGAGATGTTGGTTATCCTATAAATGGTTCCCGGGGCGGCGGTACCCATACTCGCCTCCCAAATTGTGTTTCCTGTTTATTGTAGATTGTTAAATTCACGTTAGTTAAGAACGTTTTGCAATAGCAGTTAAACTATTTAAATAGTAGGAATAGTCCATTCTTCTAGTAGGTAATTTGGCTGCCACTTGAGAAATTCGCCTTGTTCTCATTTGTCTTGCAGTTGTAGAATGGGTACGTAAGGCGTTAGACTCTTCTTAAATGCTTTTTTACTTGAATGCATCCTGAATGCGCACTTGGTTACCAGTAGCGTAATTGCATCTGTAATTTTTGAAAGAAAGACAATCAAAATACACATAATAACGTATTGTGATATTATAGGTTTAATTTTCCTTTCCAAGAAAGTATATTCTGTCACAGAGAATCTAATAAAGCAAGATGGGCATTTGGTCTGCTGGTGAGAGTTATTCTTTTCTGCCTTTTTACAGTCGATATTAATTATAAATTCTAAGGCTTTTAAACAAACAGCCTTGAAATCTGTAGATAATTACTGATGCCGCTGGCGTATACCATCCACGTTTTCAAAGGACTTTCCAATCACTACTTGTAATCCTTCTATTCACAAAACGGGCCTTCTCAATTTGAACTGAGGAGTCTTTCTTTCCGTACACCTTCCTTAGGATCCGCCTGGCAATGCCAATGCAGAGAGTTTCTTTACTTCTTTACTTAGCACTCAGGGATGTGAAAGGAAAGCGCCGATACGCGTGCTAAGCCCGAACGTGAGGGCGCTTCACCTATCTTTATTTGTTTAGCAAAGTGCCAGGGCTGCTTCCCCTATTGCGGCAGAAATGGAAATGAAGCCGCTCCTAAAACACAAAACACCCCCTGACAAATCTCACCCACACGCAAAAAACTTAAATATTAATATTTAAAATTTTCTGCTCTGTGTTATTATTGTTGTCCTTTTTTGATAAGGTGTGAGGTAGACCATTTGTTTCTCTTGTCTCCGGTGAGGTATTATTCGCTTAAGAAGGTGGATTACATAGGTGAAAATCGAAGTTCCTGTACTTGCGATATACTCCGATTGTTTTCATATGTAAATCTTGAGGGCGTTTTTGATAAATGTGCATAAAAAGCATTCAGGGAAAAAATATTGGCGTATAACTTGTACATGGTTTCCTTCTACTGTTTGTACGTCCAAGCCGTACGTACTATGGTGGCCGTTTGTTACTTCAAAGATGATTAATATATCTTATATTTTTTAAATAAACTAAAAATAAAGTTCAATAGCCTTTAATGAAATTTACGCGGACAACTGAAAAATTGTTGAATTTAGCTACAAAATCCTAACTGAAAAACTAGTGACACCAGTTCTAAAGCTTCTATGAGACAAAGGACAGAGAAAGAGATTTTCTTCTTTACCGTTAAGATTATAAATTTTTCAACGTTCTTCCATTAGGCCACTGTTTTTAAATGAGTATTTATAATTTTTCTCATGCCCTAAATTATGTTAATTAATTACGGCCTCCATGGTTAAGGAGTAAGGCTCTCGACTAGCAAGCTGGAGGTTGCGTGTTCAAGTCCTGGCGTGCGTAAGATAATTTTATTTGATTAATTTGTGTTATTTCTTAAATTACTCATTAAAACTAATATATAGTACATTTGCAGCACGTTCCAGATTGGAAGATACTCTCAATATCGCCCAGTTCCCATATCCCCCCCCCCACTACCTTCAGTGTCACAACATACCCGATTGGGTTGCCATAGTCTTACTGGCTCCAGGCGGTTTTGAGCAGTGGGACTCTTTTGCGGTTTCACATAAAAATGTACTCACAATTATTTTGTTTGTTTTCTTCAGCTTAGTAATTTTTTTCTTTGTTTGCATTAAAAATATACACAAATCCTTCTAAGTTATTTGAAATTTGTTGATCATACCTACGCATAAAAATAGATTAAATGACTAAATTTAAATCCAATGTAGTAGGTACCTAAATGAGTGATTATTCAGCTCAGCTTTCTTTGCAATATAAAATTTTTTAACACAGGGTTTTTCATATCATAAGGCCTTAATTTGTTTTGTTGTGTACTTAGACGTACTAATACTAATAGTAAAGAATTGTCATATTTATTGGAAAGATAAAGATCTAAGTACTAGAATTAGAAAAAAAATTAACGCACCAACCATGAAGTCTTCGGAAGGGGTTGGCAGAGAGAACAGCTTTGACTTTGATCTTGACCTCTTTGGACTTAATCCTTTTCGTCCAAAACATTTAAGTTGTCATTTCTTAATTTTTCTTATTTTCCTTACCAGCATTGTATTATATTGAGTTCTTCGTTGTAATACGGTTATTAGTGGTATAACTACACAACTTTTAGTTTAATTAATTCCTTTCTCTGACATAAATCAAAGTTCGTTGATATCACAATATTGCGAACAGAAGAACATCATATTCTTTTAAAATCTTTGCATAATTTATGGGATTTTATGTAAGCGAGGTGACTTAATACTAATGTTAATAATGTTGAATATAAACTAATATATATTTTCGACGTAATATTATACAGTGAGTATAAAAGGTTTGGACCTTATTAAATTTCTACGAAAATGAATAAATAGAAAATAAACTACTGAATCAGTAAACAAAGATTTACTGCTTCAAAATATGAAAACGTTAAATTCTCTATTTACAACGATGTTATTTGATTTACTCGCTTGTAATAAAATTTTTGACAAAGGAATTGACGTAAAACGTTGACAAGTGAAAGAAATGCTGAAAAAATATTATGAGGCGATTCGGGCACCGGGAAAATATGCCTTACTAATACTCTTTTCGGATCGTAAACTTATTATACTTAGATGTGATTAGTTTTTGGCTTATTATGCCGTGTTACTTTTTCTACTTCTCTTCTTCTTTCTTCTTTATGTGCCGTATCAGGTCCCCCCGACGTTGGCGATCACTCTGGAAAATGTCTCTTTGTCTTGCGCTGCCCGGAATAGCTCCTCCACACTTCTAATGCCGGTCCACTCTCGTATATTTCGCAGCCAAGACATTTGTCTCCTACCAGGCCCTCTGCGACCCTCTATCTTGCCTTTCAATATTAACAGGAGCAAGTGATACTTCTCCCCTCGAAGTACATGACCCAGATATGAAATTTTCCTGATTTTTATTAATCTAAGCAGTTCTCTCTCTGCTCTAGCCCGCCTGAGAATTTCTGTGTTGGTGATCATGTCGGTCCATGGGACTTTGAGTATTCTCCGGTGAAGCCACATTTCAAAAGCCTCTAACCTGTTCATGGTATTTACTTTCAAGGTCCATGTTTCACATCCATACAACAAGACCGACCACACATAACATTTTAGCATTCTCTGCCTTAGTTTTAAGCTGATATTATCATTGCAGAAGAGGGATTTCATTTTAATGAACGCAGTTCTTGCTGTTTCAATTCTGCACCTAACCTCTACATCTGGGTCAAGAGTCTCCGTGAGAATACTGCCGAGGTATTTAAATCTTTCGACCTTTTCGACATTGCAACCATTTAACTGTATCACTGATTCAGAGTGATCTAGTCGTCCAAATGTCATCCATTTTGTTTTATTGACGTTGATTGTTAGGCCCAGTTGCTCACCAGCATTATTAAACATTTTTTTAAGATAATCTCTGGAACTATACATAATCTACCTATTTTGAAAGAGATTAACTTATATGTCCCAGACAAGTATACTCGTGGAAGGTCCCATACCCTTTTTTATGCTCCAAAAGCGAGGACTTCTGCCTATCAGAACGCCCCAGTCAACAGAGCGACTGAACTGCTCAACGAGTCTGCATTGACCATCGACATTTTTAACGTAACCTACAGGCAGTTTAACAATTATCTTTTGACGTATGTCACAAAGTAGTGAAACTGACCTTTTTATGTGTTTTGCTATACTTTTTGTCTAATTTGTAATCTTCTCCATAATGTATTGGTGAATAACCGTTTTACGGAGAACATAAAAAATAAATAAATAAATAAATAAATAAATAAATAAATAAATAAATAAATAAATAAATAAATAAATAAATAAATAAATAAATAAATAAATAAATAAATAAATAAATAAATAAATAACAAGATTTAATAGGTCTTGGAGGTCATCGATACAGTCAGCTAGTAATACAGTATCATCTGCGTATCTTATGTTATTAATGACAACTCCGTTGATCTTAAGACCCTTCTCAGTATTACTTAGGGCTCTTTTAAAGACATAGTTGGAATAGAGATTAAACAATAGTGGCGACAGGATACAGCCTTGTCGTACTCCACGCTGAATGGCAATTGCATTAGATCTCTCATTCCCATGTCTTATTTCTTATTTCTACTTCTCTAACCAACGTTTTGGACAGAGTTACAGTGTAAGTGTCCATAATCAAGGCAAATGTGTAGATGGTAGTATGTAGAAGTGATATTGTGTTGCAAGCGTTAATCCTCTTTATGTGGTTTTCTGTGATTAGTTTTGGTGTACCAGATGTCAAGTCTGCAATATATTGCCTTCAGGATATGATTTTATAATGAAAATATGTCATGTTGGTATTCAACTATTGAAAGAATGTATTTTTTATCAATCAGCGAATTTAAAAATCACGGAGAGAAAAGTTTTTTGCGCTGTTAGGATTTGAACTCTGGAACACGCATAACTTAAAACGTATTGATTAATCACCTCTGATCTACAAACACATTGGCTCAATTGCTTAGTTAATTTATAGATTACCGTAGTACCCAAATCGCAAGCACTAAAATAATCTTAATAATGTGCTTTCAATATTTTATGCTCGATAATGTGGAGCGCTTATTGTATCTTCACGAAATAAAAAAAATGGCAACGAGCCATTTTATTCTAGAAACCACAACATTTACTGTAAATCTAACCGACACGTTTAGCATATAGTCTTTGCTTTAAAAACAGCCGGAAACTAAACAACAAAAAATCTCTGGTAAACTGTGACATTCTGAAATGAAAATATTACTAAACGAACATGGTTTCATCATAATAAGTTTTACAGATGAAGTACCGAGATGGCCTGGATGTGAAATACTATCATAAATAACGGTTATTTTTTATTTAAAAAAATATCTCTGTCGTCATGCAATGGGTTTGGTCAGAAGCTTTTGGTTTCCAACGGGGTGTTGCTGTAGAAAGATTTTCAAACAATTTGTGAGGTGGGTTTCGGTACCGCCGCCCTGGCAACCATTTATTGGATTACCAACACCTCTGCCATAGGTCACCCCAAGTGGTTCGCTACGTTTGGTGATTTTGCAGGGGGGCCCGGGTTCATGGGGGAGAGGTATGTTCAGAATGCGCCATCCCATCAGCTGCGTGGCGTGCCAGATCGAGAGAGGCTGGTTTGGGGAGACCCTTCGACCTCTTGAACTGGTTTCTCGACCAGATTGCTAACCAGATGCTGATCCATAGATTCCTACCTCATCCTGATACATTTTTTTACCTTCCCAGAACTTTCCCTCCTTCCTTTCATTGATAGAGACCCTCCAAACAGCATCCTAAAAGATGACATAGACCCTGAGGGAAATTATTTTCCTAATTTTTTTTTATTTATTACTTGTAAATTATTTGTAAATTATATATATATATATATATATATATATATATTTCACATTAGTTCCACAAAGGAGGCCCTGACCTTATTACCTCGGGTACTATGTCATCCTTGGGGATACTATGTGGAGGGTATTTTTATGTAAATGAAGGAGAGCAGGTGACGGACGTATGAATTTATCCCTCCTACTGTGGTGCTAGGCGATGGGTCAAGAGAGTCCGGCTGGAGAGGTCAAAAGGTCTCCCTCAACCAATCTCTCCCGATTCGACCTGCCACACACGTGGGCAAACGCATCCGCCGCCAAGATTTAGGTAAACCTCACCCCGTGAAACCGGGCACCCCTGCCTCCCAAATTGAGAATAATTGCTAATAGTAAAATTGCTACCAAATAATGTGTCATCCACACATATTCTACTTTAAATTTGAACTATCGATATGAACATAGATGTAGTGGGGTCACATAATAATTTAATGCGGATCGCTATTCACATTATATGGTAATGTGACACGAGACCATAATGCTTCCGAAGAACAAGTGAGAACGGATTTATCGCCCGGTAAAACCTTCGGGTGTTTATTGCTTCAGATAATAAAGCTAGTTTCCGCGTCTTTACCGTTCACAACCCTCCTAGTCTTATCTTATCTGGCCATTTGAAGTATTGTGGAAATAGATAAGCGAGGTATGATTGAAATATACCGTTTTATATTACTGCATTTACATATCTTAGTCAATGGGCGAGTAACGTTGGTTCTCTAACAATAGAATAAGGTGTTACAGCCGTTAGAACAAGGGTTGTTGAAGCTCTTTTTGCAGGTGACTAAATTCCTGTAGAAGAATTGCGGTATGATTCAATCTATAATTTATTTTTCAATACATAATTCAATCTATGATATAATCTAAGATCGATCTACGATTCAATCCATAATTCATCTTTCAATACATAATCCAATATATGATTCAATCCTAGTTTCGATCCATGGTTAAATATTCCATCTATAATTTGTCTTTAAATACACAATTCATTCTATGATTTAATCTAAGATCGTTCTATGATTCAATCTATAATTCATCTTTCAATACATGATTCAATCTATGATTATGATTATTATATAAGGTTAGATCTACGATTCATTCTATGATTCAATTCACGTTTCAATGTATGATTCAACCTATGATTCAATCTATGATTCAAAACCACGATCCAATTCATGAGTCAATCCATGATTTAATTTATGATTCGATCTACGATTGAAAAAAAATGATTCAATCCATGATTCAATGTACGGTTCAATGAATGATTAAATCTATGATTCAATCGAAGACCTACGCCATACACTGCCTATTAAACTAAAATACAGGTCCTGTAGCCTAAAATATATATATTTTTCTTATTAGGTTAGCGAATTCCACAGACTGTAATGTCATAAGTATTAAAATGTATACAGGTGCTGTTCGGTCTCCAAAAATTGTTATGATGACAAATTTGTTTGATGCATTTTCATCTCACGTTATGAAACTTAATTATTTTGATAGTATCATAGTGTGCGTTAGTCCGTTTCTAGAGTGTTTGTAAACCGTGATAGAAAATTCTGCTCGGGTTCTTTAATATTCAGGTTTCTGACTTATTTTCCTCGGAAACTCTTGAAATAATGAAGGAACTGTTGTATTATTGGTTCACGGTAGGATTATCGGCAAACAATTCACATTATAGGAGCTTTCCTAGGAAAGAATAGCTCTTTGAATGGTAACGAGGAATAATTTAATAGATCTCGTAGTACAAGAGGAAGAAATATCTTTATACCTCAGGAATGCAAAATCTGCAGGAAGTAATGGAATACTGCCAAAAAATACAGGGATGCGATTATGCCAATAGGAAGGTAAAATAAATATCGGGTTAGTAATAAAGCTTGTTTGCAAAACATAATCTTGCATGCAAAAATTGTTTCTGGGAGGTATGTAAGATATCACGTGACATGTTAAAAAACCACCAACGTTCATAATACCACTTAACGTGAAAAGCTTCATATTATAAACATAAGTAAAAAAAAAAATTACATGTAAAAGTAGCACATGATTCTGCTAATATGTATACCTAGATGGAGTTTTGTGTTTATGCTGGGAGGTATAAATACACATTTTGAATTATGGTGGAATACAATAGTCAAATCAATAAAAGCATATACTTAAATAAAAACCTATTTACGCGTACCATAAGAATGTTCCTCTTAATTTAATTGTTAATTGAAACAATCTTTCGAATTCGTAACTAGCCGTACCAAGAGGTATACATTGAAGATATCGCTAAAAAAAATAGAGGAATGCTTTGCACGGGTGGAATATGAAGAGGTATTAAGGAGGCTTAAGTTAACCTGGGGCGGGCTTAGAGAGTATAAAGCATGCAGCTGCACTTAGCCGAGTCGGCAGTCGGCAGTCGGCAACTCACCGCCTCATGGTGCTGCCACACGCAAAGCTCACATCAACAGATAATATAAAGCACAATAGCGCTCGCCATACAATCCCATACAGACCCGACACACGTAAAAAGATAACGCGCTATAAGTGTGGTTCTGAACTTCGCTAACCGAATTTATTTTACGTAACCGCTCCCGACGCGATATTTGAAAAGTTATGCGTCCCCCTCTCCGCCGTAAAAAGGAGAGGGGGTCATTTTAATTACGGAGCTACCAACTAAGTTCCGTGTTCCCTTTGACAGCCATGACATAAGCAGCCTAATAATGCATTTCTTATTTATTATGTTAGCTCATATCGTCATGTGTGCTAGTAAATTTAGAAACATAAAAAAAAACTTTATTTGGCAAACATACTTAACATATATTTAAAATATAAATGTAATCAATATTTGAATTTGAAGTAAACAAATTTTCGCCCTTTCAAAATTAATCATATTTTTAACTCAGTATGTTTATATGGTAATATCATTCGGTTTTTTGATAAAGTTGGACGGCCTGATACCTACATAGAGAAGCTTCTAGTTTGTTCGTTTGATGATTGTTTTCAATTGTTTTCCTGGGTAATCTGGTTTGCTCTCGTCAGCTCTCGTGCTCTCTTCTCGTTCCCTGCCCTGGTGTTGGTCCTTGCCGCCTTTGCCTTCGACATTTTTGGAAATCGACGTGTGCTTATTTTACAATAATTTATTATCTGTCGCTTTCGTCGATCGGCGTGCGAACTGCGAATTTCCTGATTCGACGGAGAGGTTATGTCAGGTTATGTGAAAATGCGCTATTTACGCGCAGATTGTTTAAAATCTAAAAAGTTTATAAATAGCATTTATAATTATATATTTGGCGGCATCATCATCTGAGGATGAGCTGTCCAACAGATCCAGCAATAGGCGACAAGTATCATCCCTTTCGAAAACGTGCTCAAGCTGTCAGTAAGTAAAGTTGTCACTTTGACAGATGAAATTATGTTCCTCGGCCGCTCTCGAATTCAACTGACCCCCTCTCCTACCATAGGAAGAAATATTTGATAGCGTCGTGTGTCGGTAGAAAAGATGATGCGCTGTACATTAACTTTTGATGTGAGCTTTGCGTGTGGCAGCAGCTTTAGTCAACAACAGCAGTCTTGCTTAAAGAAAACTCATTAACAATCTACACGGGCACTGTTAATTTAATAATGAACACAAAGTCTCCTGTTATGAGGAAACTTTCTGTATATTTTTTAATGGTCGTTGTTTTGTGCCTCCCGCGAGTCGCGGTCGACCGCCGCCGAATGCCGAAACTTATCCAATTACAATGGAATAAAAAGGGATTTACTTCAAGAGCTAGTTTTAGACTCAACTTCTGTATTATCGTATAATTATTCCTGTTTAATACAGGGAATTGTTTGGCTAATGCCTTTTGGAATGAGGAGACGCCATCATCGGAGATGATAATTACTGCTGATTATTTCGCTCTGTCACCAGACAACTTGTTTGGAAAACATATACCAAAGAGAAACAGAAGTCTGGTTTGTTGCTGTGTTAATTAAACGGAATAATTTGCTATTATTTCCAAATAAATCGGTTTTAATTTTAACTAATTTAACAATTATAAAAAAAAGCTCAAATTAAGGTTATTGCCAAAATATATAAACAAACATATTTTTTTAACAGAAAAATATATTTTAAAGTTTTTACAGCTAAAAGATAGAAATTAACATATTTTTTATACATAATTTAACCCTTCAGGCCTCTGGCATATTGACCGTTATATTTTTTGTCAGTAAGTCACTCTTTTTGGTGCTGTTAACAAAGCAATTGGGCGAAAATATTGACGGGGATATGTATATATATATATATTTTCGCCCCAATTGCTTTGTTATAGCTTTATTGTTAATGTTTTTTTTGCCTAGATTATATATATATATATATATATGTAATCTATAATAGGGTATATATACATATACGCTATTATATATATCTATTCTAGACATGCAAAAGAGTCAATAGAGGTCGCATATTAAAATTAAAATAGGATAAATTTATTGTATCTGTTTGTTTTTTCGTTTTTATTCGAGAATTCGGCGGCGATGACGTCACGTCAGGCGACGTTGGTGACAGCCGTCTTACCAGACATTGGCATTTTTTGTGCCATAATGACGTTCTAGCCAGTTGGAACCATTTCGGAATACGCGGTTTTACAACGTTTTTGAAATCAATAATTTTGGATTAAAATTACCTATTTTTAGAACGATAATCAAAATCAGAAAAATCATTTTTAAATCTTCCACACATATTAAACGTCGTGAAAATACCCCATTGTTAATAGTTACATTTATTTATATCATTGATGCGATCGAAAATTGCTAAATAATCATTTACTAAGGCAATTGAAGCGATTGACACTTGAGAGATCCCATTGACGGGGGGAATGATGTGTATTTTTATTGAGTTCATAGACGCGGAATGATCGTTTCGCTGTGCGATTGACAATCGTTCATTCAATTACTTATTTGTAATAATTGCTCTATCTATCGAGCTCTTTGAAATTCAGTTTCATCGCGGAACAAGATTTGTTTTCACTTGTAATTGGAATAGATCGCGATTATTCAGAGTTATTGAAAGTAAAATCATAAGATTATCACTGTATTTGTACACTTTTTGGTGCTGTCAACAAAGCAACTGGGGCGGAAATATTAACGGGTCGATTGAAGTTTCATCGATCGCACCTTTATACATATTCTCGGTCTCGGTCTCTGGATTGCTCTTTCACACACGTCAATCAATTCACCAAAAAATATAACTAAGTAAACACCCCATTTATATTTTATACTTAGTACCGACCGGGTTTCGCTACAATCGTAGCTTCTTCAGGGCTGTATAATACTAGATGTTTACTAAGTTACTGTTTTATTTTGTGTCACATCACAAAGTATCTACTTCAGATGAAAAAAAATATCTATTGCTGAATAATGGGAGAAAGTTAGCTTTCTAATCTAAGTATGATTAGTTCGAATTGTTAGAAATGTTGAAGCAATTAATTTACAAATAAAATTTTCTCCCAGTCTCAATATTATTTAATATCGTACAACCATTCCGTGATTATGTTTCCATAATGTAATTATTCCGACCCACGGCGTTCCTTGTGGATTCGATAACGGATCTGGGAAAAGCGAGGAAGTCGGAATAAAGGCGCATTTTTAATTACAAGCACAAGCAAATCTGTCTGCCTCATAATGCACTTCCGGCAGACTTATCGGGACCTCAAAAGGGATTCCATTTAAAGAAAATCCTCGGCAAGTTTTAATAAAATGACGCCTCGGGCAGCCGCAGGAACGGTCTCCATAAATAACAATGGATAAAGATTCACTTGGAAAAGCGAGCGCGGGAGAAATTATTATCGTTGTGTTTCTATCTCCAGGAATTAAGCACAATAAAATGCACGAACAAAATGCCCGCCTTATAATAATTTTTCTGACAAAATATTATTTTATTTGACGGGAAGCAGGGCTACCAAATATCCAATATTTCTTACAACCGGTTTTTCATTTTTTTTTGCATCCTCGAAACCGGTTAATCTATTTTAAATGGAGGAACACTAAACATAGAGAAATACTAACGTGTGATTAATTATTCATAAAAATGAGATATCACTTGTGTTATTAGAATTAAAATAGCTTTTAGAAGTCTTGGGATTTGAACACGTAACCCAACTAATATGTTAAACATAGACTAACCGCTGATTTCCCTCTTTCTCAGCTATCTTTTGTGGACTACTGCTCTCGTTTCCGATGAAAACTTTTTATTAGATGCTAATAATATTATCCTTCTTATCACCCTCAGCTACCACCCTCGGGAATTTACTTTTCAAGTATACAAATTGCAACCCCCAAGTATTTCAAATTTATATTAACCATATATAGAAATGCAATTTTTTAATCAAAATTTTGAAAATAAAACTTTCAATCAAACTTCAAGATTTTGAATAAGTTTTTAGAAAACATAAATATTCGTTTTTGAAGTTTTAAGTTCCTGTAAAGTTTTAATTTTGTAGTTTGATGTGTTTTTCCAAAACATAGTCGATATTAAACACAAAACTAATGTAGTGTGAAAAAAAAAGGTTTATATATTTTTTACTATAGTTCAAATAACTGGGTAAGTGGTTCTATTTCCAACGGGCTTAATTTTTAACCAGTTTCAGTTCCAACCTCCTCAGTCATAATAAATTTCTCTTTAGAAACCGGAAGTATAATAAAATGATCGTTAAAAATAACGAGTATTTTATTTATATGGGTTTTGCTATCGTCGTTCTAAAACTTTAAAAATATTCCCTACTACAAACTAGACGAAGTTTTTTGAATGCTGCAGCGTATCGCTTAAATATAAAATAAATTTATTTTTTCGTTACATATAAAAATAAACAATATTTTAGTTTGTTGAATAGGAATTTTAGTCAAACATAAAATTTTTGAGGTTTTTATTACAGCAGACCTTTTGCGGTCGACCTTACAAGAACTAATCTAAATAAAGTTTTCAGTAAACGAAAATACAATAGTGGCTGTATAAGTTTGCCGAGAATCTGAAACCGTTTTAGAACGTAAAAAAATAAATGTCAACAGGCTTTTATGTAAATTTATTTCTCATTGATATTTTATAACCGACTTCCATACAATCTGTACATGGTATTAATGATATTGAAATCAATGACTTACTTTGGGTAAAAAATATAAATGAAATTTTGCTCACCGGTAAAATTTTTGATGATTTTAAAAACAGACAATAACAAAAAATTATTTCACATGACGTCACTGCGCACTCAGCCGAGTAACCGACCAATCCCGCACCACCACACCAACTCTCCAATACCTACCTTTTAAAATGTTTTCAGTTGAAATTATGTCAGGAATCACTGGTAAGAAAGTCAGTAGTATCCCGATTTGGGTTTATTTTTTAAACGAATCTACAATTATATTTCGAGGGAAACCAAAATATTTTTGATATTTTGCAAATATAACCTTTAAATCAGTAAGAAGGTCACTGTTTACATCGAATTTTGATAAACCACCCACTCTTTTCTCATCCTTTAAAGCAGAATTTGATACAGCAAAGTAAACTAAACAAAATAAAAAAAAATGTTTTTTGTTATAGAAATAGGTGAGGGTAAACGAGAAGGGGGAAATAACAGTACACAAATATTCAAATTTGGTCACTGAACATAGCTTAATCCATTATAATATAGTGTCGACTGTGCATGGAAGTCTCTTAACTAAGACTACGCTGAAAGCAGCTATTAAAATTATTTTTTTATATTCTGCATCATGAAAACAATAAGCGTATTTTATCATTTGTCAACGGCACTGGTCTTAAACCAGCGTCCCCCAAGGTCCTTAACCAATGGGCTAATAAAATAGAAATAAAATTTTACAATATATTCTAATTTTCTTTCCAAATTCTATAAAGCCTCAGCCAAGACATGTTTTTTGTCGGTTCAAGATAAATCTTTACCTTGAAATTTTACTTTAATTTTAGAAGTAGCCAAATGAAAACGATTTTTTTAACATAGTGAAATAATATTTTCAAGAATAAAACGATAAAATCATTTACCAATACTGCCGTGGTAACTAAAAAGAGCTTTCCAGATTACTTGCCAACAAACACGACCTGTCATCTGAATGATGGGAATATAAAAATTGTCTTAAATTATTTACCTCAAATCCCTCTCCTCCTTACCTCTAACAAATCTTTAATTAAAGTTTGGATATTAAAGGAAAAATAATTCAGAATAACATACAACGCGTAATCTTAACGTATAACCTAAACAACCTCACCTCAATTAACCTTACCTAAACTAACCTATTCTTATCTTAACTCTCCTACCAAACCTAACATAAGCTAACGTATCCTTTCCTAATGCATGCAATTTCAGTTTTGTATGAAATAAATCACAGTGGAAAATTCTGAGAAAAGGAATGGTTTGGTACTGCTACATTAAATATTCAAAAAATCTTATCAGTCTTCTAATCCAAAAGGTTTTTTCCTTCATTCCTTGAATTATTACCAATATACGTCTTGATCCATCTCTGAAGCCCGTAAAAATAGAGGCTGTAACATTTTAGCACTCTCTTCTAGGGCAGCAAATGTTACGATGAGTGTGGGTGGCAGATCTGACAGCCAGGGCGGCAGAACTGACAGTAGGGCGGCTGTCGGGAGGCAAGTTTACGATCTCCGGCGCCGCCCTTCGGTTCGCCAGTTCTTAAACCGCCCAAATTGGTCGCGTATAGTCAGTATAGGGTCATGTCGCGGAATGACGGATCCACAGTCAATTTGCTCGAAAACATTTGATATATTGTCCTCCGGAAAAGTCACGGAAGTTGGTAGATTGCTGATAAAATTAATCCATGTTATATGTCTTCCATTTTTAGAACCCCTACTTTTTACAACTAACATAAAATTATATAATGATAGGTTCTATATAATTTTAAAAGAAAATTCTATTTTTGATTTTTGATCATTTTCCTCTCACGTTTTGAAACAAAGTGCAAATATAAATACTTCATATTTCATTATACCAAAAAAATAATGGTTTGCTTATCTTCGCAATCCGCCGTTGAAACCACTTTTATTGACATTTTTCTGGGGGTTATTATTGAAACTGTCTATGTCTGTCAATGGCTATAAATATTGGCAAAGAATAAAGATTGTATAACTATATAAGCACGTAATCAGTAAATTACTATCCTTATGAAAACGAAGCTTGAATGGTGTGATATAAGAATAAAAATCCCTTAAATAAAAACTAAATAAGCAAGTTATCAGTAAATTATTATACTTATGAAAACGAAGCTTGAATGATGTGATATAAGAATAAAAATCCCTTAAATAAAAACTAAAAGAAGATTCCTTCAGAGAGAAGTCACATGTCAGTCCATATCCCCGTCTTTCATCTTGCCATTTCTCTTCCTAATGATTCTCCATTATGTGTGATAATAAATATCTAACACATAGGCAGTGATGATTTGTGGCGGAGCCCACAGTATGATAATGTTATATTCAGCTTATAGAGGATTTTCTGTTATGTTAGTGTGCGTCATCTTTTAGTAAGGACCTTTACTTTTTCAGGGCTGCATTAGGAACAATGTGTTTCCTAATATTTATTATTTAACTTGTATACTTATATTATGCATCACGTCTTGGTAGCAGATCAGATCATGCATGCCTAACTCATAAGATCATCTTAGACAACTTCGACATATTCGACAACAAATGGTTTTAAATTTGCATCAAATGTTTAGAAGCTTAAAATTGATTTGAAAAAATTTACACCCGGTATACTCAGTATCTGTTTCCTTCAGATTTATCTGAATCGATTACAAGACCAGTGGTTCCCAATTACTTGTTAATGAGTGCCCTTTGAGAAACAGCCCAAACTCGAACCTTGGAGACCAAAATGATAAATAAATAAAACAATTGGTTCTTCGACAATCAATAACTTTATAACCTTAATCCCTATTAATGACATAAAAATTCTAGTAAACGTGAAAATCACGTATTGTAATATAAGTTTAATGGTGCAAGTGTGCGTGTCTCTCTTTGCGAAGCTCTGAAAAATCATATTGCTTTTTAGTGAGATTCGCTCATTGATTGACTCTAAATATATTTCGGTGATTTTAATGTTTGCATGCGCGTACTCCTTCAAGAAACCTCACGTACCCCCCGGGCCACACGCATTACTAATTGGGAACCACTGAACTAGACCAATTCTCTGTAAAATTATATTTTTTTAATATACCATACAAAATAATCCATCTAAACGTTAGACCCCAATATTGGAAAATGTTGCCAGGCGGTACGCGGAACACAATGTGGGGCTAGAACAACAAAGGATGTAGGAAGGTAATGAATGAGAACTTTATTAAAGCGGTCACCTATCAAGTGCAGACTTCTATGAATGTTCCTGAACTTCGTTGGCGCTTGGTAGCAGAGCCACGTCAAGAATGAGAAACCCAGAAAACAAGTTATAAGTTTTTTTGTTATTTTTTTATTATTTTAAGTAAATCAAAGTTCAAAATGTTATTATTAAGTTATATTTTGGTTTTATTATTGTGACAGCTATTTCGGCGTTCATGGCCATTGTCAAAATGTGGTAATGCCTCATTGCAAAGACCTATTTATATTATTTTTGTTTGTATGAGTTTTTAATTTGTGATTTTATTTTTGTTTGTATGATTTGTTGTTGATTTTATTTTTATTGACTACACACTGATTTACATATAAATATTCTTGAAAACACGATTTACTTAAAAAAATATTATTTTCGTAAGGAACTTACTGTATTTTTTTGTTTTCCTCCCTTTAATGATGGCAGGCTTATATTAATTCGTTTATAACGACGACAATACAAAATATATTCGCTATTCGTTATTATATGTTACGATAACCGTTATTACACGATTTTTAAATTAATTAAAGAATTTCCAATAAATACACGAAAAATTTTAAGGAATTAAATTATTTTTTCACATGTAGCAAACACTTTGTGGATGTACATAATTATAATAAGCCCACCCCCCTCTCCCTCTTTTATTTTACCTATAAATATACTGTAACTCTGTTATTGATTTAATATGTTTTCATATAACCCCGATGAATGTTGGGGGGGAACCGAATTTTTTGGTTGATTTTATATATTAATAATATATACAATGAAGTGGTATATAATTATATTATTTTTTCGGTTTCTTAAAAATATCAAGAAGCGCAAAAAAGGTTATTTTAAAAATATATATTTACATCTGTTTAATAAAATCGAAAATAAATTCTCACAGAACTTAATATTATTATTATTTTGGTACAATATTTTTTACATTTCAGAGTTATCCAGTTATGTTGGTCCCACTGGGTGGCTTACCCGTGCTGAGGCATTCGTTTTATAATATAATCTACATAAATTTAAAGAGAAAATAATACAATTAAAATATAATCTCGTGTGTTTGTGAGTGATGTGTGTTTTATATTGGTTGTGTGTGTTACGTATAGGTTTATTTTATTTTATATTATGAAATTTTCTTAATATTGTCTTTTTTGTTCTTTAATCCATTTTGTAATTTTGTGCATGAATTTATTTTTCTTTTCCCCAATTTTAATTTCAAGTGTTAGACTGAAATTATTATGTCCAAAAATTTAATATATTTTTATTTGAAAAAAATTAAACAATAGTAGTTTTAAGAACTAAACACAAAAACAATAGATAAATAAACACGTTATAAGAGTGCATTCTTTTGCGAGGTCCATTGTAGAGATATGAAGTCATCCAAGCTTATCTACTCGAATTGATAGATTGATAGAAGACTTCAAACATATAAAAATTGAATTCACAGAACACACTTTGAGGCCCCGTAGTAAGCGTTCAGAGATGATATTTTATGGAGATATGCAAATAAGTATGTTAGAGAAGGCGCGCTTATATTAAAAAACAATAATAATTTTGTGAAAATATTTAATAAACCACGACTCGTTTGAAATAGAGCGAAAATCTCTCGATAAATGCTCTAGTTATTTAAAGATACACTGTGATTTTTTTATGCCTGTAACATATTCAATAACAGAACAAAACGTGTTTTTAATAATTTTCGGAGTTTACTTTGCGATTTTTTTTCTATATAGGGAATTTCATATAATTAACGTTTCGGCATAACAAATTTTTAGATATTATCTTCAAAAATAACATTTTGTTGAGTTGACGAAAAACTTGTTGTATTAAAAATTGGATATGCGGGGGCTTAAGGTTTTCTTCAGGGCCACTGTCGTCTTTAGGGATGCTGTGGAGTGGCTTTTTATAAGAACCTTTTATTAAAGAGTAATACATCTTGTAGGAGGAACGAAGAACATAAGTCGACGCATGATACTCGTTTGGAACGTCTCCTGGCTGTAGCGACGTACATTGAAATACCGATAGAACAAACAAAGCATTCGTACAAATTCCAAAGATTCAATCATTCAAATCCACCTAAAGGGAAGGGAACGGTTTAACTGATATCTGGAAGGGAAATCAAGACTAGAGGTGGCCACCAAACTTGAGGAATAACTGTACCTGTCTAAAAACAAAATGACAGTTAGGGGATGTGAAAATGGTGGGGTCCTTTAGGTGACCATCGGCTCTTATGACCTATGACGCAGTTTGTATCAATTATCAGACAATATTCCCATTTTCGGCCCTGTTACTGTTAGTCGATCTATTCTGTCCACAGGCTGATATGGACACAGTATCAGCAGGAAGTGGGAAGATAGTTTCCGATGACAGGTCGCATTAGGCTGCCGACATCTCCTGCCGCTCACGACAAAAGGGCAGCCCGTAAATGGATATGTATCTATCACACACAACTCCAAATAATAGGCCGACAGAACTGGAGTACATCCATTGTTGTAATGGTCTGGTAAGAATTGGTTGGTCCTTTGTGTTTTTTAGAGTTGTTTGCTTATAATTACTATTATATTGATTTATATTATACCCATTTGTGAATATATTCCACAGTTGCTAAGCATTATTTGATCAAAATCAAGGAAATTTTCTATACCAACATAACATAAATCCATCACCTTTATGGGCTCGTGCGTATCTTCGTCTTTTTTGATTTGAGCGAGATGGAACAAAACTTATGAACAACATAGTTGGCTTGTACGAAAAAAACTGAGTATTGCTAATTAATTAATAAACAAGACAAAAAAATTAAGAATCTCTTCAAATTATTGGTTAAAACGCGATTGCGGGCCGTTTCCTGATAAACTTTTAATAAATTCGTAATATTATCGGAACACGTGTTCATGCATTTGCGTTTTTTTGGTAAAATATAAAAAGAAATGCGAAAATTTTTATGAACACATGTTCTAACATCGTGATAATACATTGGTATTTTACTAAAAGTTTATCACGAAGCCTGTCAATTCATTCGTTAAGGGCCTGCAATCTCGTTTTTAACCGGATTACGAATAACTTGAAGAGATTCTTAGTTAGCAACATTTTTAACAGCGATTTTTCTCCGTGTGCGAGTACTTAGGTACGTAAGAATTAGAACTTAAAAAGGTTGAGCTGAAACATGAGTAGAGATATCTTTTTTGAAAAATTTCTGATAACCACTAATTTTTTATAGAACAAATATTTTAATTCTATTATTGAAATGTGCTCCCACCCGGCCAACTTTTTCAGGTTATCTTTAAAAGCGGAACTATACAAGTCAAGTTACAGCCTATGATTTTGTACGGGTAATGGTTAAAAATAATATTTGTATGCATTTAGTAGAAGAAAAGAATCCTGTTATTATAAGTCACCTCGTGCAAAAATAACCAATTCTACTTTTTAAAACCAAACTGCTTTCTTTGTGCGAGTTAATTGAAATACTGATTGGTTTTTTAATAAATTCGTTTACAAGAAGCATTAAATATACGACGTACCGACGTGAAAATATCGCTAAAAAGGCTATTTTTACGGTTAGTATAAATGAAAGGTGTCGTGTGGCAGTTCGGTAACGGTCTCCCTACACGGGGGACAATAAACCTCTTGACGTGTGGACTTCACGCCGCTTCTAAAGAAAATAACATGTTGACATTTCCATTACAAATTTTAAGAGCCGGCGGTGAATTAATTTATTTCGAATGGATGCCGACCTTTCGCCATATTTCCTGAACAAAAATTTGACTTAATTGTTTTGTTATTACTTTTACTTCTACCAAGCTTGAAACATTTGTTAAATGCGATATTCATTTATGTATTATAAGCAGACAGTCATCAAATACTGTCCCACAAGAATCCCTGCCTGAGAAAGAAACTGCCCTGAGCCAGTGCGAGTATTGTATCTACAGTTGGTTTTGTTGTGAGGCTGAAGGGAGTGGTAAGATAAATTTAGGAGGCGGTTAAGGGTACCGCCGCCCCGGGAACCGTTTATTGGATAACCAACACCCCTGCCATAGGTCACTCCTGAACTTTTGACTCTCTCTTGACCCATTGCCTTGGAGGGATGGATTAATACGTCCGTCACTCCTGGACACACTCCTCAAAAAAACCCCACACTACATCCCCAAAGATGACACAAGCCCTGTAGCAATTAACTTCAGGGCCTTCGGTGTGGAGCTAATGTAAAAACATTGAAGAAGGTTGGGAAGTACCTGACCGTTCAGATCCGGTCACCGAGCACAGCTAAAGCCATTTAAAGCAAAGCTGCGATTTTGGTATCGAGGTCTTTCTCTAGGGAGATTTTGAGATTTTCTTCGTCTTTATATCATAATAGTTCATTTAAAGCATTGCCAGTAAAATGACAAAATACCACCTGTTTTTTCCCCAAGCTTAAATAATATTAAGGCGATGCACTACTTCGTGTAATATTTTAAATTGAGCAAATTATAATAATATTAATTAAATCATATACGTAGATGGCAAACAGGTTTAAATTCCCGCTTAACACTATCCGCCTGTTTTGATTTATACAAGAAAAAAACATGGCCAAAAAGTGCCTTTTATTTTATTTTGTGGATGTTCAGGCATAAATATTTAATTATTATTTTTTGGTAAACTAATGTTTAAGACAAGATTTTTTATGCATAGCACAAAGGGTAACAATTATTTTACAAGCAATAATTATTCGCCTGAAACACTCATCCACATTGAAAAATCTCCTGATAAAAGATACATGACGCCAACGGGACTCGAACCCGTGTCCCTTCGATTTCCGGTCGACAGCTCTGACCACTGAGCTATGGCGGCTTATCTCTTATCCGCGAAATAATTCAATCCCGTTGGCGTCATGTATCTTTTATCAGGAGATTTTTCAATGTGGATGAGTGTTTCAGGCGAATAATTATTGCTTGTAAAATAATTGTTACCCTTTGTGCTATGCATAAAAAATCTTGTCTTAAACATTAGTTTACCAAAAAATAATAATTAATATTTGACAAGTTCAAGAATTTCACCTAAAAATGTAGACAATTTGTCTCGACGCCATCTAGTGAGAGAGTTAGCACTTACAATGCCTTTCTCATATAAAATAAAGTTGGTTGTTTTCAGGTGAAAAAATGTAACAAGCAGTAATTGTTGAATGAAACACTAGTATATATTGAATTATTTCGCGGATAAGAGATAAGCCGCCATAGCTCAGTGGTCAGAGCTGTCGACCGGAAATCGAAGGGACACGGGTTCGAGTCCCGTTGGCGTCATGTATCTTTTATCAGGAGATTTTTCAATGTGGATGAGTGTTTCAGGCGAATAATTATTGCTTGTAAAATAATTGTTACCCTTTGTGCTATGCATAAAAAATCTTGTCTTAAACATTAGTTTACCAAAAAATAATAATTAATATTTGACAAGTTCAAGAATTTCACCTAAAAATGTAGACAATTTGTCTCGACGCCATCTAGTGAGAGAGTTAGCACTTACAATGCCTTTCTCATATAAAATAAAGTTGGTTGTTTTCAGGTGAAAAAATGTAACAAGCAGTAATTGTTGAATGAAACACTAGTATATATTGAATTATTTCGCGGATAAGAGATAAGCCGCCATAGCTCAGTGGTCAGAGCTGTCGACCGGAAATCGAAGGGACACGGGTTCGAGTCCCGTTGGCGTCATGTATCTTTTATCAGGAGATTTTTCAATGTGGATGAGTGTTTCAGGCGAATAATTATTGCTTGTAAAATATAAATATTTAATTTTTTTTCCATCATTTTATAAATAACTTAATTTGCCACATTGTACAATAAAATCATAACCGAAAATGAGTTCGTAAGTAGGAGATTTTGAACTTTAAAGCAGTTTTCATAGGCCTTATACATTTTATTTTCTGGGCTTGTAAAAAGACTTATCTAAAAAATACTCGATTATTTTAAAGGCCAAGATGTATTCTACTCGCAGTATTTAATTAAAGCATCTGAAACATTTCTAGGCGACCAAATTTTCAAACCAAAAACACATGATTTTGCATTACTACGTAGTGCATCGCCTTAAGGGCCCACTATTCGAATTTCATCCAATTTCCGACATACTTTCCTTAAAATTTTGAAGTTTTTAAGCTCTTAAAAAAATATATGTTATTCTTTAAGATAGTATCTATTTGTTCCAAAAGCCGAAACGGTAATTATTTGAAATTCCCTCGATAGAAATAAATCGCAAAGTATGCTCCGAAAAATATTATTAACACGTTTATTTCTGTTATTTTACAAGTTATATGTATGAAAAAAATCACAATGCTTCTTTTAATGCTACTCAATAGACCCCAAAAGTGATTTTTGCTATTTTTGAAATACGCCGTGATTTATTAAACATTTTCACAACTGTCGCTTACGCCTATTGCTTTTAAATCATATTTACTATAGCGCGCTCGCTCCGACTTGAAGATTAACCTATCTTCTTTGAAAAGTTCATTCGCCAACTCGAGGGCTTTGGGGGCAGACATGTCGTTCAACGTTCTATGATCTACAGACGTGCGATTACGTGCAAATATTTGAATCTATAAAGATAATTTTTACGCGTGTAAAGTTTATGAGTTAATAAATATTGTTTTTTCAAAGATGGGAAATACACGAAAGATATCCCGTATTTCAAAGAAAAAATGATATCTCATAAAATTATATCCTATCTAATAGGTGAGAAGAAAAAAATACAATTTTTGATTTATAAGCTTATATTTATTATAAACGATAATTTACTATAAAAATTAATAATTCATATTTTTATTTATGTATTGTGTAGTAAAAAGTTATAAAAATTATTATTTTATTTTTTTCAGAATACGATAAACGATAATTTATTATAAAAATTAATTATTATTTTTATTTATGTATTGTGTAGTAAAAAGTTATAAAAAATTTTATTTTATTTTTTTCAGAATACGTACTTTGGGAAATAAAACTAATTCCAAAACATTAGAAATTACAGGGCAAGTTCTTATTAATTCACAATGCAACGATGTCCGAAATATAATATAATATGTAATAATAATATACGGGCCATCTGTTTCAAATAACAATACTCGAACGTGGAATTCAGAATAATAATGAACATGCGAGCGAAAGAAGCTATTGAAAGTTCTGAAACTGTGGGGAATATAATTTAATAAAATAAAATACTTTTTTGTTTTAAAACCACGATATTTATTAATTTAAGAACCGACCGGTTTCGCTTTACTTAAGCATCATCAGGGTAAAAATTAATACTAAACAAGAAGTACATAATGTGTGCATATATATAACAAAATATAGAGGGAGACAACATGATACAAATATAAGCAACACAAAGACGGTCATAAAATACATTAACATAAGTGCACAAGTAATGGAAAACCCGCTAGATAATTATGTAGACTAATGGGTTATACGAATAAATCGGGAGAAACAAAACATCAATAAAACCTCAATAATAACGGTTTTTCCGAATTCGCAAATCATTTGATCGATAGCTTGCCTTCCTGAATAAATCTAATTTTATTTAATCATTTACGGCCAAGATATTTTTGACAATGGTGTGTTTTTATCTTTCTGTATTCCAATCATTTAGCTTTGCTTCTAGGGTTGTGCCCCAGTATTGCTTTTTGGAGACTGTAAACGGATCTCTCGGCATTTAATGAAACTGCAGCAGAACAAAGGCTGTTGCTATATTGACGTTCATGGTATGTTTTGCTCAGATTGACGATAAGGTTTCCAGATCCGCATTTCGCTCGAAGCATGTTTAGGGTAATAAGTTTATAGTTTAGGGTTCTTTCACCGTATTTATGGGAACATTTCAGAACCACCAATCTTTCATTTTGAGTGAATCTTGTGTATGTGATTAAATTATATTTGACGATTTAAACAAATAATATTTAGAGAAGTTAAAAATAAAATTGAAAGTTCACTGAAAGCTTAAAACTATTAAAAGTAGTAATTTCATAAAAATGTAAATAAATAGAGCCCCTTTCACATTTTAGAATGTAATTTTATGTTGCTTACATGTTTTATTACTCTTTATAATTATTGAATTGTTTAAATGAATAAATAAATAATTACAAAAAAGTCTTCTGATTTGTAAGTCCTCAGGAAGCACTAAGGATCTTTCTATCTATCTTTATAATATAATAAATTTGATGAGCATAAAAATGTAAATTTATATAAATGTACAAAAGTAGATATTACACGTGTATAAATATTATATTGCGCATATTATACAAGATGTCGGGGGTAAAGTGCACAAACTTCGGGAGGTGATTCTAATTGATAGTACAAGTAAAAAAGAAAAAAAAACTTTTTTTGGAATTCCAACGTTTTAAGATAGTTTTCGAGTAAAAAAGTTTAAAACCTTATTGATGTAAAAATATATTTATTGATTTTATAAAAGTTATAAATTACTTTTATAAAAGTGAGAATAGTATTTTAGTAAAGTAAAGTAATTTTTATACCTATACAAATAACTTTCGTAAATGTTTTTTGTAAAATTAAAAAAAAAAATAATTAATTAAATCCGTAATAAAACCCATATTTTGAGAACCATCTTCATTTCGACTTCCTTCTCATTTGGTCGGTGCATTATTACTCTAAGGTCGGTGCTAACTAAAAATGGTTCTGTTTTTCTAAAATTGCAATAGATGTCGGTAATTTAATTTCATAATCCCCAAAATTATTCCTAATACGAATTCAGACACCTCTGTCGGATTCTTTTAACACTAAATTTTGTGGGTGTTGCCAAATCTAAATTCTTTACGCGGAAAGCGGGCCCTTAAGGGTTTTGTTTTATTTATTATTGAAATTATGTAGTGTTATCAGTGTAAGGTTTCTGTTTCAGCCTGTATAATACAGACTTCCCTATATTTTGTATAACTTTTATACAAGTTTAAAAGGTTACGCAGTGTAAAGTCAATTTTACGATTTATGTGCATAAAAAAGAAAGATTCAACAAACTTTTTGTCGACTTAGAAGTCAACAAATTTTTTCCCCTATAGATTTGTAAAAAGAAAGAACGAGATTTATTTTATGTACGAATTTGAAAAATGATCCGACCGATGACAGGAGCGTACGTTTCCTTGAATAGCGTATCTATTTAACGGTGTAATATTTCATTTCGTTAATAGCAGCGAAGAATGCGATATTGTTAGATTAGTCCTGGGGAGGCAGGGGGGGAGGGGAACTGGAATTGAACAAGACGGGAAAATAACAAAATAATTCTTTTTTTATGTCGCAAGGCACGCGACACTACTGCCCGAACAACGAAACTGGGTGACATTACACAGAATAGAAAAAAAGTTAAAAAAAAAACGATGATGCGACCGTGTGGACATGCAATGTGTAATGTAAGTAAGGTTCTAGTTTAATTATATTCAGTGATGGGGTTGGAATGAAATAGGTTTGGAAATAAAGGCCAGTGGCGTGCCAACAGCCCCGACTGGATGAGCTGGGAGAGTGCCCAGTACTGCCCGGCCCAGTTCAACGGACAATTCATTGCTAGAACAAAAGATCGGGTTCATCGTTACACGGACTATCCTCTGTCCGGACTATCCTATGTCCGGACGATTCTCTGTCCGGACTATCCTATATCCGGACGGTCTACTGTCAGGTCTGTTCAGTGTTTTCTCCCCGGTTAACTGGCATTGGTCCCAAACGTGGGAGTGTTTGATGGAATATAAACTGAATGTGACATTGTTAAATGAATCCAGTAATTTCACCGAAGATAATTTATTTTTATAGGTTTTATATTCGGAAGTTTTTGGCAATCCATTGTATTATATTGATTAGTGTTAGTATTTAACATTAACAGTATCATAAGACACTAAATTAAAACACAAACTTAACAAAACGATATTTATAAAATCTGACCCAAATGTTATAAACATCATGAATTATAATGCCGTAAAAAAGAGGAGGCAACTACATACAATTTTATGGGTTTCAGTGGGAAAGAGGAAAAAGCTTTGTCATCAGTAAAAAGTAGAACAAGGGAGACTTATTTCGTTTTTATAAAAAAACATTTGTAAGCAGATATAAATAATATAATATCGTATATGAACTTTGAAGGAAATTGGGGACATTTTTTTTCTTAACTCCAGAGGATAGTAAAATAAAATATGTTCCATATTTTATTCTTCTATGATAAATTGGAAAGATTTTTTAATAATCTGTAAGATCGTAAACCCAGGAACTATATATTTATTGTTTTCAGAATCGTTTAAACTTTGCGTTCAACATACCTAAGGAATTATGCAAAATAGTATTTATATTTTCGATCAATCAACGTTGATTTCAACTAAATTAAATTAAATGCGAATGGCGCACAAGAGTCCCGACTACTCTCATCCGTGGTCGCCGGGTAATACTCTCGACTAGCAAGCTGGAGGTCGCGGGTTCAAAACCCGCGTGCCCGAGAAAAATTTAATAATACTAATTGGTGTTTTTACACAAAGTACTCATTAAAATAATATGTAGTATATTTGCGGCACGTTCCAGAGTGGATGATACTCTCAGTATCGCCCTGGTATAAGACCACCATTCATAATTCAAACGTTGCTTGAAATGGTTTAGGCCGTGTTTGGTGATCAGATCTGAATAGCGAGGTACTTTCCGACCTTCTCCTTCCCACTACCCCACTACCTTCAGAATCACAACATACCCCAATTGGTAATGCCATAGTCTCTCTGGCTCCAGACGGTTGAAAGAAGATGGGACTCTTGGCAACGTTTCGATTCTGAATTTCTGGAACGTGCCGCAAGCATAGGTACTATATTATATTATTTTTATTGAATAAAAAAAAATATTATGAAATATCCTAAATTAAATAAATAAATCCGGAAACAAGGATTTTTAGTGGTATATTACTTGTTAAATTAACTAAACGCTCGTTTATTGTAAATTATTCCTAGGAAAACATTTCACCAATAAACAATTTCTCCAGTTCTCGCAATGTGAAATTAAATAAGTTCCTTTTCCATTTTTTTGGATTTGTTTTATTTCTGAGAGGCCATTCTTGGCACTCTGTTGTAAAATTTTATACTTTGATAGAAAGTCGAAAATGAAAAATATACTTCCATCTTATCTTTTAACAGCTCAAAAAAGCTAAAATTAACTGCAAACAAAAAAAAACAATGCCATTTTATGTTGTTATCATAAAAGAAAACACGCCAAATGTATCGCTTTTGAACAAAATTTTCAGAAAAGCATCTTTGATCTAGAAAATAAACGGGACCCATCCTATAATTTAATTGTAGTGCCGGTGAAATATTGGTTGGATTGTTTTCTAAACTTCAGGGGTTGATGACGTCACTATTTGTATTTTTTATTCTTCCACGGAAAATCGCAAAAGTATCACAACTTGCGATTAGGAGGACAAGGACTTATTTTTTACCCTGTCTTAATGATATAGCGAAGGACCAAAAATTCAACTAAATCGTAGCCATGGACCTTTGCCAACAAGTCCATTTTATCCGGAATGCTTTCTGAAATTACACATTACGTACATTATAACTGAAAGTTATTTTATTTATTCCGATGTAATTCTTTTCAAAAGGTTTATTTTTATGTTCAAGTAATGGATAACTTAGGGAGGTTTTCTCAGCCATGAGAAATGGGGACATCTTGATCGTTAACGCTTAGTCAGGAATAATGTTTGATATTGATTTAGTCATTTTGTGTGTGTTTTTAACCAGAAACTCGCAAGATAAATATATGTATTGAATAGTTATGAAATAAATAAAAATAATTTGAAATCTAATAACCGCCATTTGGGACAATTCCTTATATATCTCTAACTGACCTACAACACTCTTACACTCGCCTCTCTTCACTTTCTTATGAATCAATGAATAAAGATCATTGGTGGATTTCCATATTGAGAAATATACAATAGGCTTCTTTTTTACGGCTTAAAGCTATTTACGCGATACCGCACAATAATTCCTACCATCCGGAGACGGGACTACAGCATACCCGTTTTAGAAAATGTTGTAAGATTAATGAAGTTGAGGTATATATGACGAATCTTTAATCACATAACTGCTGGTTAAAGCGAAATATTTCAATTCTACGAGATGATAGCTTACCAGGACCTTACCCCAGCATCTTCAATTCTGGGGTAAGTAATTCACTTTCAGGGAGAAAAGTTTCACTGGATAGAAACAAACTATACGACTGATAAAATTTATCTGAATTTAAATAAATAAAAACAAACAAGAATACACACAGGTCTGTAGCAGCACCAGCATTTTTTCACCTTTTTCTGGTATCTAGTATTCAAATTGTACCTGCCGCTTACGTTATGTAATAAAGGCTTTCGTTGCTGAAATGTGCTGTAGAAAATTGAAAAATAAAACTGTTTAAAGTATGATTCGCACAACATAAATATGCTACTTCATTAGAGAGTTTGATTTAAAAAGATATTCTACATAGGGGCGATTCCGGTTCTACTTAAGGATAAGGCGAAGCTTAATGGTAAATCACTATTAATCTTTACAACGAATTGGTGTACATTGTGAAAACCAAAAAATATGCTTTGGATAAATTGAAGGTTTTCCTATCGTTTCGTTTGAGTAGAATACAATTAAAATAATAAATTAATCAATAAAAAATATAAATGTAAACTAATAATTTATTTTTTTCAATACAAATGTATGAACGCGTAAAGGAAACAACTTTAAAAAAATACAGTATTATAGCTAAGATTATCTATGACAGTTTCATTTGATTAACTTTTTTGCTTGCTTATAAAACTATTTCCAAAGAAATAAAAAACAGTTTTGTGCTTGAAATCGAAAGTTTCTAGACTTTGTCAAGCGATTTTATTGCCTATTACCTACAATATAAGGTATAACAAGAATATACACATTTTTGGCTTGTAGCTTCCTCTTAAGGAATAGTCCTTGATCTGCCCTCCAGAGAGACGATTCTGGTTCTATTTAAGGATACGGAACAGTCCTCAATCTGCCCTCCAGAAGGACGATACCGGTTCTACTTAAGAATAAGGAATAGTCCTTATACTGCCTTGCGTTACTTCGGCGGCTTCCTCTGTAATAATTGCAGATAACAAGTATTAAGGTATTTTGTCAAACACACCAATAAGCCTTCATTTTCTCGTGTGAAAGAATGTGATCAAACGAAACAAGTAAAAATACCAAAGAGTAGAAACTTCGTGGAATTTTTCAGTTTGTTTAGTTTGAACTTTTTGATGAGTAGTCTTAAAAACTGTTTGGGGAGGAATTGGTCTCAGTTTTAGTGAAAGCGTTTGAAAAATGAAAACATTTCATCATCGTACGGAAGTCAGGACGCCGGAGTATTTATTGTTCCTAGTTTGAAACGTCTACCAGGTCTGGGCAAAGGAGGCATCCCCCATTGTGAGATGAAAAGAATTACGCTCGTTTCTGGAACGTGGCAGAACGAAATATAAAGTCAAGTGAGTGCCGACGGAAATACCACCTGGAAGCGAGCTTTTCAAGCCTGAAAGAGATATATCGGCAACATGCCGACTTGATACGTTCATACGTTTTCACGTTGTTGAACCATTCACTATTTTTTAGACAAATTGATTGAATGTTTCAACCCAACTGATGTTTGCTGTCAAATAAAACTATCAATGGAAATGAAAAAGTGTTTATTTTATGTACATTATACAAACTTTACTCATTTCCATTTTTGATACTCACAATTCGTTACAATGACGTATTGAAATTATTTCAACATATCATTAGATTTGACACATTACTGATTGAATACATTGCTTTGTTAAAAAGGCTTCTAGGAAGTGGAATATGTTAAAGTGTTAAGCAACTTTTGAAATTAATGTCATCATGTGATTTTATATCACCATTTAATATATTGATTCTGTTATTTATTTTTAATAACCATTTAATATATTGATTCCGTGATTTATTTTAAATCAAGTATTACGCCGTATTATGTTTCCTCCTTCTTTACCCAATGTTTCGGACAGAGTTACAGTATCCGTAACGAGGGTAAAGGTGTGGATTGTGGTGATGTGTGTATTTATGTTTGTAAATGTTATACCTTGTTTTGTAATTTTACATATTTATAAAATAATTAAAAAACGTGATAGGATGTTGCAAAAAAAATATTTTTTTTTTCAATCTAATTCATATTTTCATTATCTAGCAGCTTAGCTTGCAGTTTGCCGCCATTTGAAAAAAAATAACACATATCTCTCGCATCGGTAATGGAAACATTTCCACAATGTAGTGTGGGGCTAGTATAGATATTTATTCAAACGCCACGAAATGACCGCGTGAAAAGTACATTAAAAACGTAAATATCAATTTACCTCTTTTATATTCCATAATACACATACAAAAGCAATTATTTCTTTAAATCAGTAGAATATTTTAATAAAAAATAGATAGAACAAGAAATTACATTTGCTGTCTAATATCTTCTGATCCATTTTACTCTGCTTTGCTCCTACTTATTCTAGGTATAAAATTGTGTTTTTTTTTATAAATAAGCGATAAAATCGTTTCCAATTTCTTACTAATTCTTAATCTTTATATTCCTTATTTGCGACATATTTTTCTAGCAGCCTACATAGATTAGGATGTGTAGATTCAACAAAAAACTTATGAATCTAGGAATTTTCTAAAATTAATGAAAATTACCAGATGAAAATATCACTGTATCCCTCTTTGTACTTGGAGACATTTCACCTTCAAGCACGAGGCTTATCTTAGTGTTTCGAAAAACGTATCACAATTATAAGATTTTATGTCTTTTTCTTACGCGGCGTATTAGAGAGGTTATGTGCCATACATTATTCCGTGACTGGTTGAAAATGTCGTCAGTTCCGCTACATATGTCAAACGTACTTAATTTAACGCGCTGTCTACTGTCTCCACGTGACTCTGACAATGTGATTTTGGTTGTCTACTGCTTCCCTCTTAAACCGGCTACAGCCTGTCATATCTCACCGCAAATCATACCCACAACCCAAAAGAGTTACATCGAAACTATCAATACGTGCTTTCACTAATATGCCTAGTTTTATCATTTTGGTGAAGGTTTCAGTTGGATAGGTAACTTGAACTTTGGTTTCATTAAGCCAGCCCTCTGATATATGGCTTCATCCAGTCCTCACACAGTGTCAAGGATAGCTAACAATGTCGTCGCCCAAATAGCGTATTAACATATGATTATATTCTTGAGCAAAAACTTTTTAGGATAGAAAGTTATTTATTTAAAAGTCATCCCATAACGTGTTTTCAGTAAAATTTGTTTAAGACCGTGTTTCGGAAAGTTGTATTTATGCCTATGTTATTTTGGCTAGGAAAACAAACACTTTCAAATCAGGTTTTCCTTGTAAATAATTTGGAATAAGATACAAACTAAAATTAATATTAGTTAAATTAATTCGCAAATTGGTGCCATTTAATTTAAAAAACAAGAAAAGGTATTTCACTTTCAAAATTTTACATAATTTTTAGGTTGATCAAACTTCGTAAATAATATTTAACGTAATTTGTAAGTTGATATTTTTATGATTGCAGAAATACTTTTCTCAGGTGCACTCATTTATAAATGCGATAGATGTATCGCCTTTTATGTCATTGTGAGTTTGAGCCTTTTTAAGCCTCTATTATAATTAAATTTAATAAAATAATTCATTTAAAAAATCCACCCTCAAAAAACATTTTTTTTTTAATATACTATATCTATTTTAAAATGTCTTAATAGTATTTTTGTTTTTGTTTGACTGAGTATTGAACCTTCCTACCCATGAACTGGAGTCAACAACTATACCAACCTCACCAAGTGCTGATCGGGTAGGACCGATTTTTATTTCGTATATTAACTGCTGTAATGCCATCCGATTTCGGAGAAATGCGTATACGTCCGCGTGTGTGTACGTGATTTCCATCTAGTTAATGGAATACATTGTCATCGACAACGAGTCTACCTGCCGAGTTTCAGCTTGATCGGACGTCGAAAAATGGGTTAATTTCCGCTTCTGATGGTGTGTATAAACAATAAAAAAATTCCGCGAGTCAAGCCACAAAGCAACCGCAATCGACGTTTCGCGTTTGCGGTTGCTTCGTTCCTTTCACATAATTCGCGGTTCGGTTCGCGGAAATTTAGTCCTGTTCATACGTAGCATAAGATTTGTATTTATTCATTTCCGAAAACAAAAGTAAAATTAGATGTATCATAAAAAAATAAAAAATAGGTAAAGTAATTGACATATGATATTTTAATAGAAAATTTAGAATAAAAAAATGCTCCCATCGTATCGTTGGTCCTTATTCAAATTTCGGAAGAAAATCTCATTATTTTTTATCTCATTCATTAAAAATATTCATGTAAATCGGATTCTTACATCAATCCCACAAAACCTTTATTTTTGCAAATTAGTATCTTTGTGACGTTTCATTTAATGGCTGTGATAATGTAGCGAAGACGCGTTAATACCGTTTAATAACTGTAACCTTTAACCTGATAAGGTTCACTGTGGCGACGTTATGTTACACATTTTGTATTAACGGTATTTATTGGGTAAATTAATTAATTCGTTACTTTTAAGCCCACATCTTAATACATAAAAATAGTTTTAAATTATTACTTGTTGTTATTTTCCAACCCTCTTGCATTTAATAACTTCACACCTGATCAAATACGTAACTCATGATTTGATTTCTGGACCCTTCAGAGAGCAGATATACGCTTTTGATAAAAGTCATCACACCGTCAGATATTAATCCTGTGACAGACCACGCTATACGCGTGCTATATTTACGTAGCTTGGCCTAATTCAGCATAAAGGTCGGCAGATCTAGATTTTACTAATCGTCTAATCGAACTTTCTAGGTCAAATCGAGCCGTTTACTATGATCGCTCTTTTCGTTTGACAACCCCGCTCATCTGTAATAGACTTCCCTCAGCTCTTACTATCTCTAGAATTTGTATGAATTTAAACGGGCTTTAAAAACAAAATTATTTAAAAAATCTTAACTACTTATCAATATTTTATAATAATCCATATTCTCAAACGTTCGGTAATTGTTTGGTTTCGGTTGCCTCCTTATTTTACCTTTTTGAAATGCCTGCTCAGAATAGTCTCATTTCTGAGCACAAACTGCGTCCTGTTTTACATTATGTTTTAGTTTTAATGTTCTTGTTTTGACCTGTCCTGCTGTTATTGTTGTTCTGTTGTACTGGCATACAGTGGGAATAATTTTAAGAACATGAACAGTAAAACTAAATTACCGTTTTTACGTTTGTTATAGTAAAATGCACTTGAAGTGAAATGACAATAAACTGCGCTATATAAATTCCATGTTGTTATTATTATGGCGAGCGATACGCTGAAATAGGCCAAGCCATGATGCGTATAGCATAATGTGTCGCCTACTTTATACACAAGTAACTTGTGACAAGTGGTCTTTAATTTAAATTTTTCGTGATGGATGACATATTATTTGGCTGTGTTGGATGTTGTCGCAGGATGTTTTGCAGGAATTCACTATGGGAATCCTGCGTGCTTTACCCTCGTTAGGAAATTGTCGTCACTGACATTCATTAGAGGTCCCACGCATCTCACTCCCCAATTCTCTTCTCTCTTCTCTCTTCCAAATTTACGGGAAATATTATCATCAACATCCAAGGGAAATTATCTCATGAAAAATAGGGCTTAATTTTAAGGAAATAATTTTTTTCACGGGAAAACATAATTACATAGTCAGTTAGGTAGGTTGGTACCATCGGCACGTAGCTGTTTTTAAGTGATAAAATTACATTCGCCGGAAACTGTTTGGAGTGCCGCCGACGCTTCTGAGCCGTGGGAAATGAAACAATGAATGAGATGTTTGTTTATTTAAAGATTTTAAATGGTTTATTTTGTGTGTTTTTAAGGCGGTATTTACACAAATACCCGTGTTTCTGGAATTTTTTTTAAAGATAAACAAGAGCAAAAACAAAATGTTTTTATACCGGTTTTATGTTTGAAAGCCAAAAAATATGTAGTATGTAGTAATAAACAAATGTAAATGTATATAAGATTAATTATAAAAAAAACCAATGTTACTTCATCCTTACAATACATTGCGCATAAGCAATACAACGCATTACCTAGTAATCTAAAACTTCCGGCAACGAACAAAAAAACATTGGCAAAAGCTCTTTAAAGCTATTTCCTCAGCAGTTTTATTAATGACTGATACATGCTTTCTTTGGAACTTCAAAATAACTTCTGCATTTATTTATTTGAATGTATTTATGTCGTCCTGTCTTTAATTTAATGTTGTCTTTTTCGAAATGAGGTTTTTAAAATCACTGGGAATAATGCATTATAAATTTGTTATTATGTTGTAATATATTATCTTGTAATATTTAATTATCCCTGAATAAGAAGATAGTACTAACAAAATATGAAACAGTACAAGAAGCAGAAAAATAAAACGATAACGGTCACAACTAGGAATCGAACCCAGGATCTATTGTCTTATCGGGACAGGCATCTTTACCAACTTGACTATTGGGACCTATTTATTATACGTCATATTTGTCGATCGATGTTTATCCGAGACACTATCTGGGTTACAAACCAATTTCATTAGAAACTTAGGTTCCATTTAAAAAGATAGATTAAAAAATATAGGAACTAAATAATTGTAAGATGATATTGTTGATTCTAATTTTTTTCTTATCTTTTTAAGGAAGAGGTGGAAGTAATTGGAAGCAACCATCATTTTCCCATTAAAAATAGTATTTTTCAAGTAAGTATTGTTCAATACAAAAAAAAAACAAAAAGGTCGTCCCGCAAAGCTGCCACATAAAAGCTTGTCTGCAGGTTCTACCGTTTTTCTCAATTTAAGAAACATAAAATATAATTTTTCATCTTAGGTTTAAGCAAAATACCCTTTAAATTTGGCAACGAAGGCATTAATTTAACCAAATAAGTCGTAGATACTCTCAGTATCGCCTTGGTACAAGACCAGCCCTAAGAATCGAAACATTGCTTCAATGGCTTTATCCGTTATTGGTGACCGGATCTGAATAGCCAGGTAGGTACATCCTAACTTTCTTCTTCCCTTCCCCAATACTTTCGGCCGCTTAGCATGTTCCAAATGGGAAAGTAACTCTCCCACCGGCTCTGAAGATTCGGGGGCAGTCGGAACTCTTGTATTGTATTCACAGAAAAAAGGTACCTAGCTATGTAAACACAGAAAACCTTAATGGAAATATTCAATATAATATATTATTTAGATTAAATGTTTAAATGTAAAATGAGACACAGACGATGTTTGAAATACGCACGTCTGAACCGTCTGAATGCTTTGATTTATGAACTTTTCATTTCTGTTTAGCGCTGATATAAAAGAGGCATGCCATCTATCAAATAAACATTATGGAAGTCGGGAGCCATCATTTCATTTCTCGGTATGGAGGCTAAAACATAGATAGGCAACTTCAAATTAAAACGAGCAACTAAATCCCCTTTTATTGCCGTCCACTCACCAAGCCCTAATATGTGATGGTTCTATTTAAAAGTTACTTACCCTTTTTATCATAATTGGATCATCAACATTATATTATTGTAGATAGATTTTTTCATCAAATGTATTCATTTTAAAGAGAAACGCTGCAAATGTTCAATTTCAAACCGTTTAATTAAAATTGCACCCTGTACTCTGGTATTCTGTGCGCAATGGGGCTTTTCCACAAAATAGGTATACCATTAAAATTGCACGCTGTACTCTGGTATTCTGTGCGCAATGGGGCTTTTTCACAAAATAGGTTTACCATTAAAAATGTGTGGAAGATTTAAAGTTTATTTTTCTTATTCCGATCATTATACTAAAAATGTGTAATTTTGATATAGCAGAAAATGTAATTATTAATTAATCTTTGAGAAATCAACAGTTGAATTTTATAATTTTTACATTATACCAATAATATAGATACGAAATGTAGAGTATTAGAATATTTATTTATTGGATGATTTTTATAGCGCCGCTTTTGCGAAATATCACCTCAGGGGCGCTGTACAGTTAATGCAGATATTACAAAAAAATATATATATATATATTACAAATTGAAATTAAGTTAAATAAAATGAAGTACAGAAACAGGTGACACGGAGATGGAGAATCTGCTGCAAGAATCCTAGGTGGTGAGGAAACTGGACCAGCTGCTGCAGCGAGAGAGTTCACCGCGTCCACCAACAGTGCCAGCACGAGGTTCGTCATCCTTCCAGGTATGTGTCTGCTGCTAATAGAGCGCTGACACAATGTCCTCTCATGGATTCCAGACCTTGGCAGCACCGCTGTGACATTCGACGAAGGTAGAGGATGGAGACTCTGCAGCAAGAATCCCAGGTGTTGAGGAAACTGGACCAGCTACTGAAGCGCAAGAGTGCACCGCGCCACCAACAGTGCCAGCACGAGGTTCGTCATCCGTCCAGGTATGTGTCTGCTGCTAATTAAGCGCTGTCACAGTATCCTCACATAGATAACAAACCTTGGCAGCACTGCTGTGACGTTCGGAAAGTCCATATCCTTGTACACTTGTTTCTGGTGATTGTGTTAGTGGTGCATTGTTCCGAAATAAAAGGCGGCGGAAGGGATAAAAAAATCACCTTGGGCACTTGTTAGGGCTTTCAGAGTTTCCAAGAATAACATTGAAAACATCTGGCGTACCTACAGTTACCGATTCTCGTCCCAAGTTAAACTTCAGCGAATTTAGAATATTTTTAGCACAATTTTCGATTATTCATTTTTGAAACACTGCACTCTAGTCACATTACTATAAAGTTCTGATTACTAATTGGTAAGTTAATTTAAAATGTTGATTCACTGATTTTTAAAATAACTTCAAAGGGATGTTGCCTCGTTTCCCTTGAAAATACTAAAAAAACACAAAGCGGTTGGAGACGGCATGACGCGTCCAGCTGCCACAAAGGGCGCTACTCAACTCTAATAATAGAATTATATGAAACAAAAACCATAATATTACAATATAATAAGAATACAGGATGTAAAACGAATTAAATTCGCAACAGAATTATGTCGATAACAAAAAAAGTTACTCACGACAATGTCAGAAAACACTTTTTTATGGCGTGCAATTGAAAATGTCTACTTTTGATGTCATGTTATTGTAATAATTATTTCACAGTCTGCTGAAGCAATATTTTTTTTTGTTTTTCCATGATCCACTTTGAATAGGAAAGAAGAGCGTGTGGAGCGTGCAGGTACCTTTGTATATTCAATGTTTACATTAATATAATTTTTAAATCATATAAATGACAAATAACAAAGGTATTAATAATAAGAATTTGTTTATAATAGCTTCGATTTTGTTAATGTTTAATTCATAAAATGGATTGGAGACCAAACAACTGATGCAAACTCCAAATGACTTCGTAAGTAAGCACACGTGTGCTTATGTGACGTGAAGATGGCCACAAGAAGAAGTCGGTGATACCCATGAAGAGGTAAAATAAAAAGATTTTTTTTATTCATCTAGGAGTCGGAAGAACGAAAGAAGGAAGGAATAGGAAAGGAAGAGAAAACGGAAGATCTATAAGATAATGTTTATGATTTTGCATTTGTCTCTCTGTTTTTAAAGCTATCAGATAAAAAATCAAAAGTTGAATTCCTTTTCGTTTGTACATATTATTATTTTCTTCCAAAAATTTGCTTCATAATTTTAGTACGAGCCCCATGGGTTATTTAACTAGGTAAACTATTTACACCTCGCAAACACGGGAGTCCCCATAAAGAAATCTCTCACTTCAACTACTGCAAGAGATTTGAATTGAATAATGTAATATATTCGTGCCGCATGCCATATTAAAATACATCAAAACTCAAAGCCAAGAAGATATTATTACGATCTATGTTGGTTGAGTTTGTTTTCATATAATAGTGTACTTCAATCAAATTTCATTTCTATTTACACTTCAAATTTGTTCAAAACTAAAATTTTTGTGTTTTTTCTCCCATAAACCTCGGGTACAAAAAAAATAATTTCCTCTCTATGTTTACATAAAATGAATGTTGTCATCCGATTTTGCTGAAAAATTTCCAAGTTTGTTCTTATTGTGGTGAACGTATGTCTGTCGGTATGAAAGAGACAGGCATATCTGAGTGAGACAGCATGACCGAGACGTATAAAAAGGCGTGTCTGTTGTAACTCGTCCTCTCTTTGCAACAACATCTCGAATACTGTACATTAGTAATAACACTAAATAAACCAAATAGTATGGAGTATCCAAACGACTATTATTTACATCTTATCTGAGTGATCGACACGGCAGATCACCACAGTTGGCGCAGCCGAAAAAGGAAGCTGAACGGCCGCAAAATTCTTCCTGGAGGAAGAACCGTAGCCGCAGCTGAAAGAACTACAGTTGGAGCAGCCGAAAAAGGAATCTGAACAGCTATTAAATTCTTCCTGGAGGAAGAACTACAGTTGGAGCAGCCGAAAAAGGAAGCTGATCAGCCATTAAATTCTTCCTGGAGGAAGAACCACAGTAGGCGCAGCTGAAAGAACCATAGTTTGGTTATAATCCCACCGAGCACCGCGGAAGGGATTATTGTCGCATAAAAAATAAAATAATTTGGGGGCAGCTTCACGGACAGTATCGGACATTGAAGGAGCATCAAGGCAAGGAACTGGTGAGGAGATTCAAGGCGCTGAGCTCAAGGAATCAGCAGCCGAGAAACCGGATGAAAAACGGATCCAGGCAGCTTGTACGGGGACCCGACACGGGAAGGCGTGGCGGTGGTGACCGGACGAGAAGGACGACCAGGAATCCGGACGGAGCCAGAAGACGGTCGGACGCGGAAGGGCGGCGATCGGCGGCAGCATCAATCATCAGATTCGTGAGTTGAGTGCTGTTTGTTGTTGTTTTTTCTGATTATTGGTAATCTGTGTGGAAATGGAGGGAGTGGGTTTACCCAGGTTTTGTCACCTTAGGGACGGGCTGGAGACGTTCGTGCTACAGTTTGAGCAGTTGATCCTCGTCAATGATGACAAATTTAAATCCGAGGATAAAAAAGAGGGCGGTTTTAATATCCCACCTACACACAGACACGATTAATCTACTGATAGATTTATGTTTTCCAAAAAAAAATAACAGAATTATCGGTTGAAAATATATTTTTGTTATTAGGAAACCACATTGGTGTTTCAAAGAATGTGTTTAAGGAACGTGGAAATTTTTTTGCGGCGAAACAAAAAGTTGGGGAATCTATAAATGATTATATAGCTAGGTTACGTTGTCTAACAAGATTCTGCAAATTTGAAAGCAGACTGGAAGAAAACTTAAAAGATATTTTTGTGACTGGTTTATTAGAAGGTCGTATTAAAGAAAAAATGTTTTTAGATGCAGAGAAGCTGACTTTAAAAAGTACATTAGAGTGCGCATCGGGAATGGATTCATTTCATAAAAATATTACGTGTATTAAATCCGAGAGTGTCGGGCTCATTTCTAGAAGTAAGAAAAATTTTAATAGTAGTGCAGGTAGGAATTATTCTACTTCACCGGCGCGGGCGAAAGACAAAAATGTTACAATTCCCAGAAAGAAATCAGTAGAACGTATACAACAGTTGAAGTGCAAATATTGTAATTTAAATAATCATGATTCCAGTAATTGTAGATTAAAAAACGTGACGTGTTTTAATTGCAAAAACAAGGGACATTTTAGTAAAAATTGTCGCGAAAAAAAAACGGGAGGAAGTTTCATCTGTGTTTGTGAATTCAAGTGAAATAAATTCAAGGTTAACAAGAAATACCGATCCCATTTATTTATCGTTAAAAGTTAATAACGGTATCATCATAAAAGGATTATTTGACACGGGTGCAGGAATATCGATCCTATCGGATAAAGATTATTGGGAACATTTTAAAGATGTACAATTGAAGCCGAAGAATTTAACCCTGAAGGGTTACAATAATTGTAAGTTACAGTTACTTGGATGTTTAATTTTGTCAATTAATTTCAATGGTATTACTAAAATAATGGAATTTTGTGTTGTAAAGGATGGTTCAACCACTGTGCTAGGTAGAGACTTCGTAAAAGAATTTAACATTGGTTTTACGGGTTTCGAGACGGTTTCTTCACAGTTGAAAAGTGAAATACTCACGCATAATATTCACGACGTAAACAATAATAGTGTCGATACGTTAGTGCGTAAATATCCGGAGGTATTTTCAAGTAAACTAGGTAGATTCAATAAATTTAAAGTTCATTTAAAATTGAAAGAAAATGCAGAACCGAAATTCTGCAATCCGAGAAGTATTCCTTTCGCTTTGAAAGCGAAAGTTGAAACGGAATTGAACCGTTTACAGGAAGAGGGAATTTTAGTTCCGATTAGTTATAGCAAGTTTGCATCTCCTATCGTGCCCGTAGTTAAAAGCGATGGAAGCATTAGAATTTGCGGGGATTATAAATGTACTGTGAACCCACAATTGATTGTTGACAAATATCCCATGCCGAAGATAGAAGTTTTATTATCACAAATTTCGGGCGGAATAATATTTTCAAAAATTGATTTACGTCAAGCTTATTTACAGTTGGAACTAGACGAAGAAAGTATGGAATATACTACGATTTCTACACATTTAGGATTATTTAAATTCACTAGGCTAGTGTTTGGGATTAACAGTGCACCGGCAATATTTTGTAGAACTATAGCTTCATGTCTACAAGGTTTGAAGAAAACAGCGGTTTTCCTGGATGATATTATGGTTACAGGAGAAACGATAGAGGAACATAATGCTAATTTAAATGCAGTTCTTAATAGGTTAAAAGATTGCGGTTTGTGCGTAAATATTCAAAAGTGCAATTTTAACGCTTCATCGGTATGTTTCTTAGGGTTTGAAATCTCGAAGGAAGGGATTAAACCTATGGAAGATAAAACGAACGCAATTAGTAAAGTCGCGCAACCAAAAGATTTATCAGAGCTACGCAGTTTTTTAGGAATGGTAAATTTTTACCGATCTTTTGTGCCAAATATGTCTATGTTATTAGATCCTTTGCACAAATTATTGAAAAAAAATACGAATTTTGATTTTAATCAAGATTGCGTAAAAGTTTTTAATAAAATAAAATTAATTTTATGTGATAATCGAGTGTTAGCACATTACGATCCAAATGTTACTTTGATGGTAGTTACGGACGCCTCAACGAAAGGTTTGGGTGCAACATTGTTACATGTGTATGAAAATAATTTACAAAGACCTATTTCTTTTGTTTCTCGTAAACTGACAGAAGCGGAAAAGAAATATTCAATTTTAGACCTCGAGGCTTGTGCAATTGTGTTTGCTTTTAAGAAGTTTTTCGAGTACATTTACGGAAGGGAATTCATTCTAGAAATAGATAATGAACCTTTATGTAGAATTTTTGGTGAAAAAAAAGGAATTCCTGTTTTAACTTGTAATAGATTACAACGTTATGGTGTAATTCTCTCATCTTTCAATTATAAAGTTCAATACGTAAAATCAACATTAAATTGTTCGGATTACTTATCTCGCGTACCTGTAGGAGATCCTGTTGAGGAAAATAATAACTTTGATTCAAGAATTTTGTGTTTATTCAAAAATAATAGCGAGATGCCAATAGATGTTGAGGAAGTTAAAGCAGAATCTAATACGGATAAATTATTATTAGAGATAAAAAATTATCTTAGAACAGGGTGGCCAAATAAAGTCAATAAGGATGATTGCAAATGGATTTATTGGATAAAAAGGAACGATTTATCAATAATTGATGATTGTATTTTCTGGAACCATAGGTTAGTAATTCCAATAAGTTTAAGGGATAAGATATTAAGCTTATTGCATAGATCTCATCTAGGGATTGCCAAGATGAAAGGGCTAGCTAGAGGCTATTTTTGGTGGCCAGGGATTGACAGTCAAATTGAATTTTTAGTTAGAGAGTGCGGAATTTGTGCGGAAATTCAACCATCACAACCCAAGAGTGAGTTAACTCCATGGCCGATAACGGAAGAAATTTGGAGTAGGGTTCATATAGATTACGTAGGGCCTATCGGAAATAAATATTTTTTGGTAATCATAGATTCAACCTCAAAATGGTTGGATTGCGTGGAAGTAAATTCACCTAACTCAGATAATACCATTAAAATCTTAAAGAGATTATTCAGTTATTTCGGTAGTGTACAAACCTTAGTTTCTGATAATGGAGCAGCATTCATGTCAGCAGACTTTAAACAGTTTTGCGAGAGAAATGGCATTAAACATTTAACAACACCTATAAATCATCCTCAATCAAATGGATTGGCAGAGAATGCAGTCAAAACGTGTAAAAATTTTTTAAAGAAAATATTGTTAGAAAAAAAATTTCAGTCAGGTTATAATGAGAAGTTAGAATGTTTTCTCATAGATTATAGGAATGCACCACACTGTACAACAGGGTTAGAGCCAGCAGTTGTAATGTTTGGTAGAAGGTTAAGGTCAAATTTGAATAATTTTATACCTAAAGGGGGGAAGGTAAAGGAAAATGTGATTGATAAAGATACCAAAATGAAAATGTCAAAATGTCAGGAAAATCAGAAATTCTATTATAAAAGGAATAACAAAGTATCTACGAATTTTAAGATTAATCAGAAAGTTATGGTTAGGGATTTTAGAGACCAAAACAATGATAAGTGGGTACCAGGGAAAGTACATAAACGTTTGGGAAATAAACTATATTTAATTGAGGTTAAATTGAATGATAAAATCATGTACTGGAAAAGACATTTTGATCAATTATCCAAACTGTGTGTATCATGGGAAAAGAACCCTAGTATTTTAATCCCTGAGTCTGAGACGAGGAGGCTATCGTTCGATGAGTACGATGTCTCCGACTTTGTTTCGGATGACAATCTAACGGGTGACCCTCTTTTTCCTTCCAGCTCCAGTGAACCCGTGGCGTCAACGTCGGGGAACTGGAAGGAGCGCCTTCGACCAAGGACAGAGAAATCAAAATAAGCAGCAGTCAACTCTCCGAATCAACATGGTTATAAATAAAAAAGAAAATGTTGTAAAATAATAATTAAATATGTGTATGTATGTTTTATAATTATTATTATGATAATCATGTTGTGTTACTGTCTGCTGATTTAAGTGTGGAGGGATGTGGTGAACGTATGTCTGTCGGTATGAAAGAGACAGGCATATCTGAGTGAGACAGCATGACCGAGACGTATAAAAAGGCGTGTCTGTTGTAACTCGTCCTCTCTTTGCAACAACATCTCGAATACTGTACATTAGTAATAACACTAAATAAACCAAATAGTATGGAGTATCCAAACGACTATTATTTACATCTTATCTGAGTGATCGACACGGCAGATCACCACACTTATTAGTTTCAGGAGTGTTTAGAGAGTGTTTTAATGGTAGAAGAAGTCGAGGACGCTCGAGTAAGATTTAATGCATAATCTCTAAAATGTACTAAAATGAGACACGGAGTCGAATTAAAGTCGACATTATGTAGTTTTTTAACAGTAACAGTGCGAATTTCATGATACTACATGAAGTGAATGGTAGAAAAAAGTCGGGGTTGCTCGAGTAAGACATGAATCAAACATTGTATTTATGGTAAAATGAGAAGTAAGTGATGAACAAAGAAGGAGGTGTAGGGAGAACGTATGCTTCGAAGTGAAAGGTTGAAGAGGTCAAGGTCACCCGATGAAAACATGTTATTATCAAGTGAAATAAATACTGAGTTGTCAGGGACTATTGAATTCACAACCTGAAAACTTTGCAATAAACCACATATAAGTCTCCGAGCACCGCCGGGTAACGCCTGCAAGTATGTAGTAAGTAAAAATCAAAATTTCCTCTGAAATCATAAGATTTGTAAGTAGTAGATAGGTACTTACAAACCTACATAATTGTAACGTTTAAAAACACCAAGTAAGGAAATATACAATTTGTCCAAATAAAAGTTACTGTCTCAATGATAATTCTCTTTTCAAAATTTCTTCATGCAAGTAGGTACCATAATATCGATTATTCCGTTTTGACAGCTAAACGATCACGAGAACTCTGGTGGGATAAAAAGTAGTATCCAACAAGGCCACCTTCGGAAGAGTAACCGGAACGTAATAGAAAAATAACAGACAGATGAAATGCCAAATGGGACTTTTCTGAAATGTCTGTAGGTGTGAAAACATACCTCGACCTATCAGACTGCTAGCTAAGATTTTAATCCATTGGGCTGTCGACTACCTCATTAATCTCTTTACTGATAATATATCGATTTATAAAAAAACAACACGATTAAATCCCAGAGTACTAATGAATTGCTCCCAAACTAGCAGCAAAATGGCATTATAATCTCTGTGTACGCCAACGAGATAAATTATTGAAGGCAATGTATTAGCGCCAGCCGCACAATAATTCAAGATTACGGGTTTAATACTTTCGGTAAGATTTGAGTGCTTATAGCGGAATTATTAAGCCACAGTCGCACTTACACAGCTATCATAACCGCGCGATAAATTATAAATTCAGACGTTTATAACCCTTTTCGTTATCGTGAACGTGCCGCAGAAGACCGGGAATTCTCGAGAGATGCCGTGCTTCTGGCAAGACTGTACAGAGCAGGAGGCTGTAGCCAGCTAGTGGGAAGAATATGTAGCTAGTAGAAGTCTACCTAGCAGGATACTGCTCTGTTCTGTTTCCTCTAGCTAGAACCGGGAGCTGCAGAGAACTGAACACGGCCGGTCTTTCAGCGTAAGTTATGGAATCATAAAGAGAAACTTCATAAATGTGCACATTTAATAATATGCAAGCGAAGAGACGTTAAATGGTGAAATCGCCTAATTTATGAATGCGGCTGTGCTTTTATAATATGGCCTTTTTCTGAAGACCGCTTTCACAAATCAAAACTGAGCGAAGGCCATGCCAACCCTTTTCTACACTGTTGTATATTAAAATTATAGAAAATAATTTTTTATAATATATTGTCAGAATTGATTTCAGTAGTTATTTTTTCTGGGTTTGCATCTAACAAAAAAGATTGAACTGATAAACCCAAGTAGGTGTTTTCAAATTGTGTGGCGGGTATGGGTACCTCCGCCCCAGAAACCATTTATTCTATAACCAGCATCCATTTGGTTGGCTACGTTTGATGACTAAGCAGGTTTGTTCGGCGGATGCGTCTGCCCACCAGCTGCATGGCGGGCCAGATCGGAAGAGGCTGGTTTGGGGAGCCCTTTTGACCTCTCCAGCTACTCTCTCTCAACCTATTATTTTGCATTGCATTGGATTCATATGTCCGTGACTCCTGGAAACACTGACCCCTAGGTTCCTACCGATCCCTCAAACTATTTCCTTCCAAGAACTTCGTCTCCTTCCTTTCTTTAAAAAGACCTACCACACAGCATTCCCAAATTTGACATGAAAATTATTTACCTCAAGACTTCCTGTGTGAGTTTAATGTAAAAAAAGTTGACTTAATTATTATGGAATACTGTTTTGTGTTTCGACAAAAACTCGAGAGTTTGTTCAGTGTATGCAAACATACATAATGATAATATTCGTAATATGATATGCAAATATACATAATTTTAATATTCGTATTATAATATGCAAACATACATAAAGATCATATTCGTATTATGATATGCATACATAATACGAATATTCGTATTGTGATATGCAAACATACATAAAGTTTATATATATGTACCATGATATTCAAACATACATTAAGGTAATATTCGTATTATGATATGCAAATATACATAAAGATCATATTCCTATTATGATATGAAAATATACATAAAGTTAATATTCGTATTGTGATATGAAAACATACATAAAGTTAATATTCGTATTATGATATGCAAACATACATAATGTTAATATTCGTATTATGATATGCGAACATACATAAAGTTAATATTTGTATTATAGTAGGCACACATACACAAAGTTAATTTTCGTATTATGCTAAATATAGTTAACTTTATGGAATTAAACTTAATATTTGTTATTACTTTGTTTTTTTTTTAAATTTTAAATGAAATTTAATAATCTTGATTTTGCATTTTTTTAAACTATTTTTTACTGTGGCACAGTGAGGTGACTTATTTATATAATTTTAATTACTCTTTCCCTATTTTTTATTTGTATGACGGTACAGTTTTTACGGTAAGTAATTATGAAATTAAATTTGTCTGTAGTAATATTATTTAAATAAACAGGCCCAAGGAACCACTCATCTCAGAATGTAGTTACTAGCTACTAAAGACGTAACTCTCTGAGGTTTTGGAGAGACGTACGAACAGCCTTTATGTGCCGTGATTCCAGCAAAAGCTTACGATAATTTTACCACAGCATAATGCTGTGGAAAAGATTTCTGAAAAGCTATTTAAATCCTGTTTTAAATAAATATTTTTTTATTCTCATTACAAATTAATAAAAAAAGATTATGCAATTAATTAATAAACAATATAATTTCAGATGTGGCGTAGGTACATAATATTCTTAATTTCGAACTCGCATAATTCTCACTATTTTAAATAAGTGCGTACATTTAACGAATTTATGCCGCCGTTCTTATAATAGTTTGTGGTGTAATCGTTAGCATAGATACTCGGCCGTGGCAATACATATATGATAACTTTAATAAAAAAGTATTTGTTCAGTATATTAAATATACAAATTTCCTGTTCAACAATTAAAAATAATTTATCTTTGCTGTAACATTATGGCATATTTCAGTCCTCCTTGACACGGATAACTTTGCAGGTGGCCAGAAGAGAATCTAAAATTTAAAGTTTTTTTTTCTTTTTATGATGTAAAGCTACTTCAACAAATGGTTAAAGAAATATGTAATGAATGATTGACGGAACATTATTATCAAGATTCTCAAGAACTCAAGGACATACATGCAGTTAGTTTGCATTGTGTCTTCAGCTTTGTGGAAAAAATATTTTTGATTGGTTACTGAATTATTAAATTTTATACTAAAAGTATTGCATTTCAATGTTATCTTCACAAATGACCCTGACTGCAAATATTATTACATAATCCCAGATAATGTATTTTTTTTTTCATTAACATTTCAATTTTATTTCAAGCAACCAACGTTTAGATTCTCATCAGATTATTATTGTTTTGGTGAAAGATAATTTTATTTACAGCCAACGGAAAATCTCTTTGTTTAAACCAAAACTACCATAAAAATAGTAAAATATCTTTCATTATAATCTTTTCTTCTCTTTTATACTCTCCCGAAAGGAAAAATATTTTTCATGGCATCTTTCATTCATTTAATTACAGGTTTCAACCGAGAATTCAACACCATTTTTATAAAATTTTGCAACTTAAGCAATAATTTCGTTCACCAAGAAATTCGAGATAGAAAAACTGGTAAAGATTTTATGTTCTTAAAGCTCACCATTTGAGAGTTTCCACTGATTAAGAGGAATGGCTGCGCGTCCTTTGTTACGGAAAACTTAAAATTGGATTTTAGCTCGAAAAACCCAACCAAACTGAATAATATTTTTTTTAAACAAAAAGCATAGCAAATATCCAGTACAGAAATCTGTTATTTATTTATTTGTGTTTTAAATAATAATTAAAAGATAAAATTATAATTAAAATTTTGCCAAATGTGAGATTTTGGCATTTTTTGAGTTAACTGTAATTATTAAAAAAATATTGCACTCCTTACTGTGTTGAGATACTTGAAATAAACAAATATTTAAAGAAGCAAAAATTTTATTTATAAATGAAAAATTTGTATTCAACGTAAATCAGTCGTTTGTAATTTAAAGTTATACCCATCGTTTCTTCTAATATTTTTTTCCTTATTTATCATCAGACTTGAATAGTCAATAAAACACTCAAAAAATCATTAACCTACCATGAAATGCTAAAAGGATTGAATTATTTAACTGTATAATTTATAATTTAAAACAAAGACTCAGGGACCTATCCACAAAAAATAGTTTTAAGATAAACGCAAATAAAGATTGGATTGCTCATATGCCCAACTGATAAACACAACTGTATCTCTTAAACGGCTGTATGAACGCGATAGAGCTTTACGTCACTAGTAAATATGATTATGGTATAACCGAAACAAAGCTTAACTCAAAACACTAGTTTTTGTAGTTTGGCTCCTGTGATCCAAAGCTCTCGATACCTTCTGATTAAAATGTAATTATTCAACTTTGTCTGTTATTTTGACCTCAAATCCAAATTTAAGAAAAAAGATTTTACTCTTAATAAAACAGATGTTCTATTATTTCATTGTTAATTTTATAAATGCGAGCTTTGACCTAAGATTTGATAAAATAATTTAAAAATGTTATTAGACAATCGATTGAATTTCATCCCTTACATACTAATATATTATTGAGCCTGCCTAAACCGTAAACAGCAAAAGTTTCTAGCGAGCGCATTTCAAACCATCCTAAGCAGATTTCTTTCAGTTGGTTATTCCTGTAAGAACTAAAATTGTTTCGAGTGTGGAAAATAGGCCAATGGCGGAAATGGATTGACACTTCTCGGGTCCAAACCAAGATTTCCTTTCAATTCTGACACCGTACAGCTTTAATGGACAGAACTCAAGAAGAAAATCAACCGTACCAAGAACAATTAACAAATTGAACGCCCTTCAAGAAAGGGAACCGATCATTCAACAAGGCGGTATCAAACACAATCACTAAACCACGGCCTCCATTGTTGATTGGTTATAATCTTTGGCTACGTATCCGGAGGTCCTGAGTTCAAAACCCAGCGTGCGCAGTAAATTTTATTTCATCAACATGTGTTATTTTACAATTTTGCTATTTAAAATAACTGTAGAGATTCCATAGAGAGATTATAATTTCAAGAGCTATTAAGCTTTACGAAACGAAAATCGTCATAAAAAAGATTTTAAAATTTTAAATATTTATCTTGTGCTCGATGAGAGTTTGTACAAATTTATAGGATTAATCCTATTAAAATATGCTACCCACGGACAAATACATTTTTAAGTGATACGCAATTTTACTCTATAATCGCTCGAATACATCATTGACACAAGCCACACAGAATATACAAACACATATTATAAGCACATATAATGTTTCAGACTAATAAAAGGATTTTTTTTTCTTAAGTTAATAAAACCAATGAAACACAAAACAATAATATTTACATTACATACAATTACTTGCATTTAGATATCGCTTTTATCTGCATTTTTTCTTTCTTTTAATATTTTATAAATTAATATACTAATGAAATATTATTGTTCATGTGAGTAAATAAAATATAAGTGTCAAATTCCAAATTTTTTACCAGCTTTTTCGATAAATTGTCCACGTTTTCAGGATAGCGACTTCGACTCTCAGGTTTTGCGGGGGGATCAGCAGGTGAGAAGTGAGATGTGAAAGTTAAGAGGGGGTGGCTGGGAAGAAATGGGGTGGTAGGGGGTGGTAGGGGATCAGGCTGTTCACGTGAGTGAATTTTGATTGAGCTGCTGGTCGGCATGATGGTTTTATGGCCAAGTGGGACTGGGTGGCAATAAACGTGACGTCGCGAGGGCGAGACGAGAGGGGTTGTAGAAACGGAAAAGCCTTACTATGGCTATTCTTGGATTATTTATTGCTTTTTTTTCGGCTGATTCACATTGATTACGGCATAATGTCTTAGTTATGGTGTACCTGTATATTTTCCCCTTCCGCAATTTTTGTAATGACAATGGGCAAAATAAGCACTAATAATCTAATATCTAATTCTACCTGATTTTTGAAATTAGAGAAATATTTTTTTACTACTTAATTTCGTACTATTTGGGTTCAATTCAATAACTATTAGCTATAACGCCTAGTTATCATAGTTTGGTATTTTGGGAAATTGTTCTTATTTACCAAACATCCATCTATATATTTACGCATTTAAGAGTGTTTGTGATGGAGTGGCTTTGGTTTTTGTATAAACCTACAGATTTTTCCAAGATATTTTATTATTATGCACGATATTTGGGAAAGCACCCTCAACCCGCTTTCAAACCGCTAAAGTACAATTTTGATATTTCTTGTAGAAATTTTGTACACTAGAAAAAATTAGTGTCTATAAACCTGGGAAACCTTGTAGACTACAGCTAGTTTCAAATGCACACAAGAAGAAAAGCGTGTTGGCATCACTACGCTTTTCTACTAACTTTAATATACTGAATGCTTACCAAGTATGATTATTTGAGGAATGTGGACATTCTCATAGAATAAAAGGCTGATGTAAGCGTTATGAGTAAGATTAAGAGAGGGACTGATATGGTTTGGGTATGTAGAGCAAACGAATGAAGAAAGGGGTGTAAGGAAAATATATTTATTCAAACGGGATATAATGGCTTTAAAAACAGCGATAATCGAATTACAAGCGTACAGTGGTAAACAGTATAAAAATAGCAATAAATTAAAGAACAATGTGTAAACAAAAAAACTATTGCAAGTGATGAAGTTATTAATATAAGTGCAGTAAGACGATGCATAATTCAAAAGAAATATATACACCAGTGTAATAATAGTTGAACTACTTTATGTTAGGTTTTTATAAGACCTGTCATAAGTCGAAGTATGAGGTGAGGTGAGGTGAGCTATTGTTACCCACGAAATTAATTGTACTTGGAATAGCTGAGTAGGCATCGCAACTTGGCATTAACAATTCAGGGCTCTCAGCGATTAAATGATACTTATGAATATGAAATAATAATTTTATGTTAGTTAACACTATAAGATATCAAGGAGTCATGCACAAGAATATTATCATTTCTGACATTGATTATTCTGTTTGAGGTATGTTATTATAGCCTTCTTATAACTTTATTCCGTGCAGTTGAACACATCTACTACTTTTCAGAAAACATTGCCAAGTGCATGCAATCTAGGTATAAGCGAGTATCTAAATGACTCAGTCCTGATATTTTTGCTGTAGGTAATTAAAAAGGGTTTTGGATCGACTAGTTCTTGTTGGTAAATGGAAGGTAATTAGATTTAATAAATCAGGGTTGTCTATAATACTATTACAAATTTAAAAAATAAAAATCATATCGGAAACAAGTCTTCTATCTGAGAGTTTTAATAAGTTTAGTTCTTTCATCAAGTGATTGCAGTTTATTGTTTCAATTGGTAGACCGAGTTTATAGTTAATGAATCTTAGGAATTTATGCTGAAATTTTTCAATGGAGTCAGAGTGGATTTTGAAGTGAGGGAACCAGATATAATACATCAATGGACCAGATAGAAGATTTATATTCGACTTGTCTACGAACTAAAGAAGAATATAATATTTTTAATGTTGACATATTACGAAAGTCTCTGCCATTTCGAAGAATGAAACCAAACATTTTTAATCCTTTGTTGATAACTGAATTTATGTGTGAAAGGAAGTTAAATTTTGAATCAAAAATCACGCCAAGATCATCAATTTCACTGACAGAGGTGAGGGGAACCTTATTGATTTTATATTGGTAGTTACAAGGTTGAGTTATTCTGCAAAATCTTATTTTGTGTCATTTATTAATATTTATTTTTCGGAATAACTTTATTGAGTAAAACCTCAAATTGTAATATTTAAATATTGAAGACAATATTAGTGATTTCTAAACGAAAATCTGAAACAGAAAAATCAGAAAAGGAAACGGTCACATCTGGGACTCGAACCCAGGACCCCTGTCTTTCCGGGACAGTGCTCTACCAACTGCGCTAATGGGACCTTATTCTCCTCGGTCACTTTTAACTGTATCATACTTCGAATAAGAACTACTAACATTGTCTTCATTTTTTCACCGCACATTTTTATTGGCAACTATCTTTATGTATGATCGCAAGATTCAACCTTGATTCAATCTTGCGATCATACATAAAGATAGTTGCCAATAAAAATGTGCGGTGAAAAAATGAAGACAATGTTAGTAGTTCTTATTCGAAGTATGATACAGTTAAAAGTGACCGAGGAGAATAGGGTCCCATTAGCGCAGTTGGTAGAGCACTGTCCCGGAAAGACAGGGGTCCTGGGTTCGAGTCCCAGATGTGACCGTTTCCTTTTCTGATTTTTCTGTTTCAGATTTTCATTTATTAATGTTAAGATAAAGTTCGTTAAGTTTGCACCAATCTTGATATGACGCAAATGTGAACGATAGAAGAAATCGTGGACGGCCGAGGAAGTTATGGCACGATTAAATGAACCGGATACTTGAGTCGGGCCATGTCAATAGTCAAAATAATAGAAGAAGATTCATGAGACGATGTATGAATGTGAATGAGGCAAGCAGTGTGTTCGAAGATCGAGTTGTTTGGAGGGTCCATCCGCTCTACCCACCCCTGCGGTAACGGCGTCATAGTAAGTTATTCGTATTTAATTATTTTTTTCATTAAGTAAGGATCCCACCCACACCCCAAATGTTATTATTTAAATAATATCATTTTATTTTTGCTAGACGATTAAAATATGAAATTCTGCTGAAATGTTGTATCTATTTTATATTACTCTCTTCTATGATAATTCCAGTTGGAATGAAAGTGAAATATTTTCACCGCCCTTACCGCTATTAAATGGATATAAATTTGACCTCGATTGGGACCACCACAATACGAATATGCCTAGTTTTGCGGTCGTTTAATACTAAAATATGTATTAATGATTGTGTACAATGGCCGATTTAAAATGTCTGCTAGATAGAATCGAGCTTGCCTCGAAATGGATGTAGTTTTGAAGCAATAAGATCTGAATATGAAAGTAGGCATTTTTAGATCTTTCATTCCACCTTAACTTTTTTTTTGAAACTTTTCTCTTGTCCCGCAATATTTTACAATATGGGAAGAAACATCCGTCTTTTGGGGATTTGTTTTTTGTTATCTTTACAACTTATTTAACAACCTGAGACCAGATCTACCAATATAGAAGTCATATTTTTTGACTCGTAGTAATATAATTTTAATACCGCCACAAGAACACTTTACCAGATTGAAATTACATAACTTAAAACTAATGAAGAACTTTAAAGTATTGTTGGCTCGATGTGAAAATATTAGTTTAGTGTTTATATTTATAAAGGACCATATGCTTCACCGCTTTCATCTTCCGCTTTTACTATCCTTTCTTACTTCCATAACATAAACTTCATAACCAGAGGCGGCTCTAGGAATCCAGGCGTAGTAAGGTTATTTGAAAAAAAATTGTGACTAATCTTTATTTCATATTATGAAAAATTCCCATATATTATTATTTATGTCAATTTGTAGGTACGTCATGAGTCACGGATACATATTATGTTAATATAGTAAATTGAAAATAACTACACAATCTATGTACTTACGTCAAATTATTTTAAAGTTGATATGTTTTCATATAGTTGTGCACACCATCAAATAAATAAAATAGTAAAAAATAAGAGTTTGAAACGCCCGTCCGCAGTATCCAAAGATTATAGGTGCGAAACTAAGAGTATGGTTGTTCCATGGTGCGAAACGACGCGACGTTTATCAATTCCATTTAAATTTAGACCAAGATTCTATTTAATAATGGTCTTTAAGTTTTTTTGTTTCATTAGTCAGCTCCATTTTACATCTATAACATAAAGAATTATTCCAAACCTTTCCGCAACTGTCTAATTGAAAAAAAAACCAGGTGTGTAAAATGAAAAACCGACAAATGTTTATGTCACCATCTCTTTAAAACATAATATTCATCGTTCTATCTCCCTCACGGCCATGATCTGAGAGTCCTTAAGCTTTCTTCAGTACCTAATTTTTACTTAGACGAAAGACAAAGGGACAGAAAATGCCAAAGCCGTGGACATTCTCTAAATTGACCCAGCGAATCGTATGTGCTTGTGAATGAAAGCTTTTATTAGAGACAATAGATGTCATTGCTCGTCACTCGCCGTCACGGCTCGCAACCCGGATATTTCGCGGTACATTTCAAATAAATTAAGAATGAGACTTGCTGTTTTGATGCTCATAATTTATTGTTATTGTTGTCTTATAATTTTGGGGGGGGGTGGGGGGTGAAAAACCAATTGATCTAAGGGAAGAACTGCCCCTGCTCATAAAATCGTCCTAAGCGGGGATATCACAATATTTCCACACGATTCCAGTTTCCACAAAGATGAGATAGTCTTTTAAAAATAATGAAAAATGGACATTTTTCTACTTTGACACCTATTTTTGAACAGTTTATGATGGCAGACACCATTTGATATCTGCTGTAAGTCATTGTTTTATGTAAGTAAAGTATATTATGTGGAAATATTGCGCATTTATTTCGTTTAATATTGAAAACATTGACAAAAGGTCTATAATATGTGTTTTATAATGATTGTGGAAGTGTGAATATTGTGTTCGGTATTGTGATTTTTTATGATTTTTCGACGGTAACTGCAAAAGCAAATAGCAGATGCTTTCATGTTCAAGTTGTTGCCGTTTTTGACGATTTAGTACCGTCCCAAAATATTCTTTCTTCTCTAATGGGAACTGTTGTAACTCGAGGGTTATCTAAACTCTTAATTAAAACTCCAACTTCCATCAAAACACTTTGGATTTTAATGTGATCGGTGGGCTGATGTTATCTTATTTAGCAGGCGGTAGGAATAATCTGGACCCCGACCTTGAGGTTGCCACCTTATCTATTGTTCTATTCTTCTCGACAGCTAACGCCATCTATAGTTAACCTAATAGACTACTTAAGTACCATCTATGGGTGAGCTCGTAAACTAATATAAAGGATAAAAAGCAACTATCTTTTGATATAGACGGTTTGAAAATAATGATCGTGCGAACAATAGCCATGTGGCGATCGGTATAAAAATACGCATTTGCTCCAGACAGTTGGAACTCACATTAAAAAATCTCACTAATCGTCACATTAGTCTAAACCTTAAAGCGATCGACTTTATTTATAATCTTGTACTGTGAGTACATAAATTGTCCGGACAATTATATTAACCAGTGAAGGTAGATACTAATGGCCACGCAGGTGTGAGGCTTGTACGGGACGAGTGATTAAATATTCACAATGAAAATCAATACCCTGTAATTGCGAGCCAAGTATCCGGGCGTATGTATAATTTGGAATAATTGCCCCTACCATCTAGAACAAGTACCTACGTGTGTACTGTCTACTGTCTACCCGAGACTGTAATCACTGAATTGAAATTTATCCCAAGGTTTTGAAATGTGATCCAGTTTACTTAAACACCAGATTTAAATTTAAATTATTAGTTGTCTCGTTATTAATGATATGTTTATTTACCCAATTCACCATGAAATCCTATTGTAAGAAGATTTAACATTATATTTAACCCATTTAGATATATTTAATACCAAATTAATTGGAAACATGATATTTTATTTATAAAAATATTATCATAGAATTATTTATAAAAACGAATTTATGAAAGCCAAAAACATGCATTGTGATAACTTGCTTACTCAGATATAGGTTAATATAAACAATATTACAAAAACATAAAAAAATTGTTTGGGCGGTCCGTTTTCTCTGCTTGCCCTTGAGGGAAACGGTGTGATGTTTAGTTACTAGTTAGTAAATTCTTAGTTAGTTAGTTAAAAAAACAAAATAAATTTACATTAACAATATTCTGTTTGTGTTAATTTTATTCGTAATTTCATGGCTGAAGTTGATAATTAAAAAATAAGTTGTTTTTTTTATCCACATTTAATCACTCGAGTGCTGTGGTGAAACAGGCCAATCCCACGTATATTATGAGAATATGCTCTCGTGCGAAACTTGCATTAACTTTAAATCAAGAGATGGGTTTCATAATCTTAATTTTTCAAAAATTGAATAGATAATATTAAACACTGAAAATGCCTTCCATGTAGATTTAAATGGAAACTAATTTCACCAGTACCTTTTAGTTACAGCCAATAAAGCAAGCGCTCTGTATCTCTTACACTTGCCTGACATAGTATATTGCCATCCTATTTAATCGTTATATAATTTTCATAATGAGGATGAAACACCGTTCTCTATTTGAAATTTAAGCAAATAATAGCCAGACTTTTGGATTACGAAACATGCCCACATTATATTTGAATTTAAATTACACATCTGCCCTGATGATGGACACTACAATACTGTCCGAAACGTTGACTTAAGCAGGAGGTAGCGCAACACGGCATAATACCCCAAACACAAATCACTACAAAACATTATTTGACTCATTTTTCAATTTTCCCCATGGACTAAATTGGTCAACCCAGTCACGACGAAAATAATATTTATTATTTCTTAAAAATTACATCAATAAAAATAGAGGTGTTTAAAGTAAGACAGCATAAACTACATTGCGCACAATAACTAGAACAAAATTACATTTATATGTCGCGATTTAGTGACAACTAACTCATAGAGCGCTTTACTCGAATAGAATACCTACTAAATAATCTAAGCGAGGGTGTTCTACGTATACAACATTAATCGATATAATTGACGTTACGTAATATAAGGAACATAGCTTACAGTGATGACAAATAAATTAGTTTTATTGAAGCCATGAAACGTTTCAAGGTATATTAGTAGTTTTGTGAACGGTAGACCTCACTTCCAAAAAGGATGTATCTCATTTAATCTGATTTAATAAATCAAAACCACAATTTCCTCCAAAATCGTAACATTTGTATCTAAGTTTATAATTAAATACCTACCTATTTAATTAGAATCCACATAATTTATGTAATATATTATTTAAAAAAAAAAAAAAAAAAAAAATTGTCCGGAGAAACGTCACTATCTCAATGACAATTCTTTTCTCAAACCTTCTTCAGGCAGGTAGGTACCGCAATATTTAAAAAATGCGTTTAAAAAAGTCCAAATAAACATGACGATTTCACACTTGGATAATAATCTTTTTTGAACCATTAAAACGGCAACCATCTTGAAACGGAAACTTCTTCACTACGGTCAGCTAATTAATGTGATATGGTAACATAAATACCTGTCACACTTAATCACAAACACGTTAACACCTCAACACAGGTTCTCCTAGTGAGGTGTTCACGTTACATACAATATCACCCACACACAGATTTACCTATATCAACCTATTTTCTTTATTTTTTATACCTGTTTTCTCTACTACAATATAAACCAATGAAATCATTTGTAAAATGTGTATTCAAGAATAGACATAAATAAAATAAATAAACATTGTCTGAAAACATAAGATATAACAAATAACATCACAAAATGATATCAATGAAATCAAATCACAAATTAGAGTGTATTGTTTTTTTTTACATATATATATATATGTAAAAAAAACTAACACATATATTATATACATTACCACAGGAATAATTTACCATAACATTTAATTAATACCATTCCTCAAAATATTCATACGAAAACATATGAAAATGCTTACTGCGGCTTAAAGCCGATGAATCTATCTATATTTCGCCACTTCCATATTTTTAGGTTCTATAAATATGGCACATTATGACAAACGATCTCTCAAAAGGTTTTTGCAAAATAAAATTGGACAGTAAAAAGTATGTGTAAAGGTAATGACACGATCAAAGTTAACCAAATACCTACACCAATATCATGTCCGAATAACAGAAGAATATGTACAAGACAATGATCGAATGTTAATGAAGCAAGTAGAATTTATTTGGCGGTCCATCCTCTGTGACTGATGGTTAGTTAGTTAACCTCTATTTTCATCGAGTTATTTTCAGACATTTGTTCAAATCTTAAAGGGGCCTAACTGGGGATTTTTGTTCGTAGAGATATAATACATCGCTGTCATTGTTATTTTTTTATCATTATTTTGTTAAATTCATTATAGTAATACAAACCTTACGATATCACATTACGTGAGGTCTATAACATTGAATGTAATACATAAATGGTTTATAATATTTAATTTTTATGAATTTTAAATCTTAAAACGTTTTTAGTCTGATTTTCATTGATATTTAGTACCAACTTGTTTCAATCAATATATTTCGATATCACATTAATATTCATTATGCTTCATTTTTGGCTACCAAATCGAACGAACTAAAAAAAAACATCGCCATAGCAACAGCGCAGGTGTACTCCGCAATCACCGGAATCTGGGCGCACGGCTTTCAGGACGGACAGAGATGGCAAATGGACTGAGCGACGGGAGCGAAGGAGAAAGAAGCATTATCAAGCCCGTTAAGGCTTCAAACCACTTTTGGAAATGACCGCAGGTATGACTTTTGGCCAAAACACCTGCTTGGCAGAACACGCGCGGTATAGGATCATCACAAAATGTCATGATTTTGTGATGATCCAATACCAAAAAAAAAAACAAAATGTTGTTTTAGTTGGAGTAAGCTCAATGTTTGAATATTTTGAAATATTGAAATTTCGTATTTTATTTATTTATTTATTTATTAATTTATTTATTCATTTTTGGGAAATCAACAGTTACATTTTTACAGATTGTACATAAGTAAAATAGCCAAAATAAAACCAATTACGGATTTCCTCCTTGTGACTTTACGTAAGACAGCATTAGAAGAAATAATTAAATTTATGAGAAATGTGAAGTTATAATTATATAAAATAAAAGAATTGTATAAAATAATAGAACAAAATAATACAACAAAAATAAAGGGAAAAAAAAAAAAAAAAAAAAAAACTAAAATTTATATAAAATAAAAGATTATCGATACATTGGTAACCATAAGAATACAAACAATATTGTGCATATAAATCATATCATAACCATAACCATAAGAAGACAATGTTGTGCATATAAATCATACCATAACAGGATTATAAATATATAAATACTAGAAACATAAACATCAGAAACATCAATTCAATTTTATTTATTTATTTATATATTGACACCCTTAGGGCTTTTAAATCTCGTAAAACAAGTCCTAATTACATTGTGTTTTAAATATTGACCTAATGATTCCCAGATTTTATTGATTTGATTTTATTTCCAGCTATAGGACAGAATATTCAATTTATCCATATTGACACTGTAGCAAACAATATAATACAAAATATGTGATAGGAACAAAATTAATCAGCAAAATTCTTGTACAGTAAATAGCAAAAATCAACAAAGAGAAAAAGTCAAGTAAAGGGTAAAAGTCAACATAAAAAGTTAGTTACAGGTTATTACATCATTATTTTAGCTATCCTTTTTGCAGAAATTTCTGATTAAATTTTAATATTGAATAAATGAAAATATCCTGTGTACCCTTTGGACCGATGAATAAGTTTGTTTTTAACAAACAACAACTATGGAAGTTTCTTGTTACCATTTGGTACTCGCAACGTAATTAATTATCAGCTTTGTTAAGTCAGGTGCATCCATTAAGCCATCGACTAATTTGTATAAAAGTGCAAAATCGCTAAGGTTTCTTCTGAAATAACCAAAAAACTGTTCTTCTTGAAAAGATTTTCATCTTCATTGGACTTTCTGGGATCCAGGAGCAGGAAGGTTTCACGAAAACCTGCATCAGTTACCTTTCAATTCACTATTACATTGTGTGTGAATATTTGTGCGCCAGTGCGTTATTTCCCATTCTTTGCAAATAGCTGCCTTTTTGCGTTCGTTGCGTTTAGCGGTATATGGCTAACGTAAGTTGGTAACACTTGCAGTCTTGTCATAAGATTTTCAACTTCATTTGACTTTTTGGGATCCAGGAGCAGGAAGGTTTCATGAAAACCTGCATCAGTTACCTTTCAATTCACTATTACATTGTGTGTGAATATTTGTGCGCCAGTGCGTTATTTCCCATTCTTTGCAAATAGCTGCCTTTTTGCGTTTGTTGCGTTTAGCGGTATATGGCTAACGTAAGTTGGTAACACTTGCAGTCTTGTCATAAGATTTTCAACTTCATTTGACTTTCTGGGATCCAGGAGCAGGAAGGTTTCATGAAAACCTGCATCAGTTACCTTTCAATTCACTATTACATTGTGTGTGAATATTTGTGCGCCAGTGCGTTATTTCCCATTCTTTGCAAATAGCTGCCTTTTTGCGTTCGTTGCGTTTAGCGGTATATGGCTAACGTAAGTTGGTAACACTTGCAGTCTTGTCATAAGATTTTCAACTTCATTTGACTTTCTGGGATCCAGGAGCAGGAAGGTTTCATGAAAACCTGCATCAGTTACCTTTCAATTCACTATTACATTGTGTGTGAATATTTGTGCGCCAGTGCGTTATTTCCCATTCTTTGCAAATAGCTGCCTTTTTGCGTTCGTTGGATGAAATTTCAGAATTTCGACCGATTCTCCCACGCTCTGTCTACCCCAACGTTCGCTCGATCTATAGTCCACAGACAGAGATTATTGAGAGCTAAGCAACGGATGGTTCGGAGAGGGATTGCGAAGTGGAATTATTGCATATTGTAGGCTAATACGCTATAAGCGGTATATGGCTAACGTAAGTTGGTAACACTTGCAGTCTTGTCATAAAATTTTATACACTACAATGGTTGGAGTTAGTACACATATTGCAGATGGACGAAGTTAACAAGTTAAGAGAATTTTTTATATATTTTGCAAATGAAAGTAAGAATGTATCGGGAGCATAAAGACATGGCATCTTTTTTACTTTTGCTCCACACAGGAGGGTTTGTTAAATGAAATAAAAGAGAGGTTGGAAAGGCAATAGGTATGAGGGGTGAGCAGTAATCTGGGGGTCAGTGTATCCAGGAGTGACGGACGTATGAATCCATGCAAGGCGATGGGTCGATGGAGTCCTGCTGGAGAAGTCAAAGGGTCTCCCTTAACGAGTATCTCCCGATCCGGCCCACCACGCAGTAGGTGGGCGGATGTTTCCACCGCCAAGAAATATACAAACAGTCAGGCGTGTTGGTTATCCAGTAAATTGTTCCCGGGTGAATATATATGATTCAATAAATTAACAAATACACAAATAGTTAATAAATAGATCGATTTTTAAGAAATATAAACAGGAGTGCATCCCAGGAGGGATTTTTAGTTCTCCCATACATACCTCTGCAGTTTCCAGATTATGTATCATGAAGATGATTTTAATAGTTCCCATAAGGATGATAATAACAGACATCTTTAAATAGTTACCTTCATCATGAAATTGACGAAATCATGAAGCAAATAGACAAGCTAAATATTACTAATCCAGTTTTAAAGATGATATTTTGAACTAGTTCTGCAAAAAATACATTAAAATCACAAGAACAAAATGCCGCAGAAAATACTTTATTTCCATAATAATTTATAGTTCGTTCCAGGAAACATGCTTCCACCAACTTCATGGTCGAGCAATGAAAACTACGATAAATTATGTTCACTTTGTATAACTTCACTTCACAGCCAAAATCCTTTCACCTACCAAAACTAATTCAAGACAACGATATAGACATTGTTACCACCGTGTAGTGGGAAGACACGTCATGCCGACTGGCGCCTTCTACGAAAAAAATCTGTTTCGTATAAAGATGGCTGTTTTTTTTTGGTCCATGCTGTACATTTATAAGAGCTTTATACTAAGAATATTCTTTCGTTATTATTCATAAATATTAGACTCGTGCTTGTTCGCGATATGTTAAAACGTCAGAAAGGAATTATTAGTATGTTGTAGAACAAGAACACAACCTTCTATCGAACAATCCAAGTTTTTTTCTGCCAGGTTCCGAAAAATAACAACTCATAGAGGACCAATCACAATTCAAAACCGCTTTCTCGACGAGTAATTTTCACTCAGTAATACCGCACATATTGTCACAATTTCCAAACCAGGAGACATCGTCAGATTTCCAACACTGGTGAACTTTTTCAAAATACTTTTATCGAAGAAATAAGATGGAACATAAATACGATTTGCTTATCGTTAAAGCTCGCTGAGCCTTTCTATTGAGTTACGTAAGTCTCCAATAAAGCACTTGAATCTGTGGATGAACGAGCAATCCGTATGAACGATTTCTACATCTTTACTGCAAGATTGCTATTTTTAAAAAGCACTAAAGATGATAATGTTGTGTCCGTTTTACTCATATTATAATTACAGGTGCTCCGAAAAGATTACATGAAGCTTTTGTATCTCTAACGAGAAGACATGAATAATCAAACCGAATAATTTTCTATGTAAAAATTTGTTCATAAAGCATCTGATCGGTGATCGATTTTTACGAGATAACGTCTACTATAACTAATAATATTCCTTTCTTTAAGTCTATCCACTTTTCTATTTGTTCCACCCCACAACTATCCCTGACCTATACTCATAATAAAATAGGTAGGTACTGGTTTATGTTTGTGGAACACTCGTGTGGTGTGTTACATGAGAAATATACTTCACGAAGTTGAAAATGAGAAAATTTTACATATATCGACCCACAGAAATGGAAAACATTCCACTTATTTATATTTTGAATCTTTTATACGCCCGGGGATTTTCCATTTGGTACATGAAATATTTACAATGTTTTACAAAATGGTTAAACTTTTGATGCTTCTTTGACATAATGTGTTTCTATATTCCACAGAAAACGCCAATACATATTTTTTCTAAGGGATTACGTTTTTTTTACTGAGCGTAGATAGGACCATTTGCGATCTACATAATGTAGGTAGGTAGATTTTTAGTATTTTTAGTTTTTCTTTGTACATAATAACTACTTAGCTAGAGTAGTAGTTCGATTGAAAGTTACAAGAATTATTTATGAGAAAAAAATCTGTAAATATTTTTAGAGGGTTTTTTCGCATATCGCAGAAGTAAATTTATGGAATAAAGTTGGTGGATTCCAGTTGGAGATATAATAGTTTATTAAGGCGATCCACTACGTCGTGTAATATTTTAAATTGAGCCGCTATCAATAACAACCCTTACGTAGATGGCGATAAGGTTTAAATTCCCGCTTAACACCATCCGCCTGTTTTGATTTATGCAAGAAAAAAACATGGCCAAAAAGTGCCTTTTATTTTATTTTGGGGAGGTTCAGGCATAAATATATATTTTTTTTCGATCATTTTATAAATAACTTAATTTTCCACATTATACAATAAAATCATAACCGAAAATGGGTTCGTAAGTGGGAGATTTTGAACTTTAAAGCAGTTTTCATAAACCTATACATTATTTTTTTCTGGGCTTATAAAAAGACTTATATAAAAATTACTCGATTATTTCAAAGGCCAAGATGTATTCTACTCGCAGTATTTAATTAAAGCATCTGAAACATTTCTAGGCAACCAAATTTTCAAACCAAAAACACATGATTTTGCATTACTACGTATGGCGTCGCCTTAAGAATACTGACTAGACTTTTTCAGACTTGGGACGGGTTGTTTTACAGAATTTGAAAAATTATTTCATATTCCAAAGTTAATTTAAAGTTCTGTGAAAGTTCTATTCAAGATGTGTTCTAATTTCAGGTAAGTGATGCAACCGGCCCATAATGATGTAAAAACAGAACTTGAATAGGACTTTCACAGAACTTGTAAAGTAACATTAAGATTTGTTGAATTGTTCAAATACTTTTGTCAGACAACCCGTACTGATAAATACATCTTATGATCTGTAATAATAACTAAACTTTTCCCAAAACTGCTTTCATCATTCGATTTTAAATCCTTTTTTTTAATTTGGAAAGATTCCGATGCTAAGCCAAACACATAACTTTAAAGCAGGTGTCCGTTAATGATTATTTGGTAACCGGATAAATCATCACAATGATAATTCATCACATCTTTAAGAAGTTATATAAAGTCATGGAAAGTGATGAAACAAAAACTTTATTAACTGGGTTATGTAGGTTAGGTTAGATTAGGATAAAAAAAATATCGTTTATAATGACTTTATATCACTTTTTAAAAGTGTGTTGAATTGTCACTTTGTTGAGTTATCATGGAACCGATTATTTAAATACTTTGTAAGTTTTATACTTTGATATTCATCCTTATCTCTACTACACTATTTCCATCACCACTCATTCTTATATTTCGATCCTCCCATTCAATCACCGATCAATTACCATTAGCATTCACATTATCAATGCATTTCAGATATTATCAACATGTATTTATTATTATTCATAGTGTTACAGTTCTTATATTATTTGTCAGTAAGTTAAATTTCTTTGTCATATTGTATCCCAGGGTTCTTATTTATTCATTTCGGAACTATCAATCAATATTATTGCTGTTCATCGCTACTTGTGAATCTAGTATTATCAATATGTCCCATTTTCTATTAATGCTGAGTTAAAACTTTGAACCATATTAATAATTTTAACACATTATAAAAACTCTTGTTAAAACATTTCACGCGCTGATAAAGCTTGAAGCAAAATTATACCAGTCATTTTTTTTACATTGATCCCACTCAGGAGGCCCTGACGAAAATAATTTCCCTAAGGGCTTATGTTGTTTTTGGGGATGCTGTGTTGCGGTTTTATTTTGGAAAGGGAAGAGGGGAAGTTTTAAGAAGGAAAAAGGTATGAGGGGTGGGTAGGAATCTAGGGATCATTACGTCTATGACTGACACACTTATGAATCTATCCCTCCCGCTGCGCTGCAAGGCGATGGGTTAAGAGACTAGTTGGAAAGGTGAAAGGTCTCTCCAAACCAAACTCTCCCGATCTGGCACGCCACTCAGATGGTGGGCAGACGTATTCTGAACACAACTCACCCGATGAACCCGGGCACCCCTGCTAAATCACCAACCGTGGCGAACCACGAGTGTTGTAGTGTTGGTTATCCAATAAATGGTTCCCGGGGCGGCGGTACCCAAAACTACCTGCCGAAATTGATAATAAATTGCCACCAAACACGGCAAACGCCGTTTAAATCAATATTTCGATTCTGAATGGGGATTTTCTGATTTGGACTTTCGGCTAATCGGGCGTCTGCTCTTAACCTTGAGCTACAGGAGAAACTTTTGTATCCAGGGTGAATCTTACCCTACCTTTAATTATTCCGAATAAATTAATTATATTATTTCAATTTCCTCACTTCAATTTAGTGCGGTTCATCAAACAACCAAATAACCCATTTATTATCACAAATTGGACCCACCTGAATTACAGAAGCACCCGTGACGGTGTCCTAATAATAATAAGCGATTTGAGGGGTTAATGTTTACCCCGGGGAAGCCGGGGAAGCCGGGGAAGCCGGGGAAGCCGGTGGGCCGGTCGGGCAGGTAGTTAAGGCCGGATTGTAATTGAGGCCGGGACCACGTGATGGGCATCGCAAGAAATCCGGACCCAGTTGATACTGACAACTACTACTTGTCGATCGCGACGAGAATACTGATGGCTGGCCGGAACGACGAAATGATACTTTAGATTAGTCGGCGCTTGATTATTTGATTGCGATTCATGATATATTAGATTTATTACTCGGTTTTGCTGATATTTGGATAAAAAGATATGGAATAAACTATATAGCGCCTTGTTTTATTGTTGTACTCTTAATTTAAATCAATATTTTTCAAAAAAATTACAGTCAATATAAATGGCGATACGATCAAAATTAGTTGCAGTCACGATTAAAAAAGTATGTATGTACATTTATTGAGGCCATCGCTCATCGTTAAGGTGAAGATTAATTCTAAATCCCTATTTTCGATTAATCTTTATAACGAATTGGTTTAAATTATGAATAGGTAAATAAAATTACGCTTTAGATGAATTGAAGTTTTTCCTATCGTGTCCTTTGAGTACAATTCAAATAAACATTTTATATAAACTACTAAAATTTTTATTTATTCAATAGAAATGCTTGAACGAATAAAAAAAAAAAATATTATGACTGACATTATTTGTGACAGTTTACCTTAATTAACTTTCTTATCAAATTGTTTACAAAATAAATAAAAACCATTTTTATGCTTGAAATGGAGATTTTCTCGACTCCGTTTGCAAAGCGATAGTAATGCCTAAGCATGACGATATGTGGCATACCAAGAATAAACACATTTTTGGCTTGTAGCTTACTCTTAAAGCATTTTTACGACTTTTCACAAACAGATTTTGAGAAATAAAGTTGTAGTAAATTAGTTCTAATTAGTAGGTAGTTACGCCAGTAAAATATAGAAACCATAAGATTTTTAAAGATGATTAGCCTTATTAGTATAAGATTAATTTTGATGAATAATGGCTACCATAATTAAAGAAACTTCAACAATGTAGCTCTATACACGTTCTACAAATTGTATAATCTATCTTGTAATTCTTTAAGCACAATATATTTTCCGGGTATTCCAATGCATACGCGCCTCGTAAATGTCTAAAAGAGTCCTTTAAGGTATACGAAAAATTTGAAGTACAGTTGAATAGAATATGCAGAACCGAACTCATTTTTACAGTGAACGCGCCTAGACTTAAAAAAACCTAAGTCAATTACAGAAGCTGCTAGACAAGATCAGCCTCAAATTCCGTCGAATTGCATATTGATATGAAAACGTAGTCGGCTGGCAAAAACGTTATATTCTGGAAATCACATCCTTGCTGGAATGGTTATGAAACTGAAAATCACGTATCAATTATTATATATGATATTTAAAGAATAAATTCTGTTTACTTACAATTGCATTACGATCAGGAATTTAAAAGTAATTCATGGAGATTATTTAGTCACTTATAAAAATATCGAAATATGGTTGGTACATATTAATATGTCATAATATAATGTTCTAATCATCTAAGCTCATACTTATCAATACCACCTGTATACAGTGTATACATTGGTTACACCGCTGATTCTATTGTCGGATAATTAAATTCACTACTTTCAACTCAAATGATATTAAACTACAGTTTAAAAAAAAAAATTATTATTTAAAAAAAAAATTGAGATTAAACCGCACAAGAGTCCCAACCTCCCTGCTCCCAACCGTCTGGAGCCAGTGAGACTAAGGCATCTCCAATTGGGGTAAGTTGTGAGGCTTGTGAGGCTAAAGGGAGTGGGGGTTGAAGGAGATGGGGAAGAGGAGGGTGAAAAAGTACCTGGCTATTCAGATCTGGTCACCAAACACGGTCAAAGCAATTTCAAGCAACGTTTTGATTCTGAATGGTGGTCTAACAACAGGGTGATACTGAGAGTATTTTCCACTCTGAGTAAGTGAACTATGTATTATTTTAAATGAGTCAATTTTGAAATATCACAAGTTCATCAAACAAAATACTTGCGCTTGCCGAGATTTGAACCCGCGCCCTTCAAATTGCTAATCGAGTCAAATTTATTATCTTTTCATATATCTACCACTAGTTTTACTGCAATCCCATGCACTAGCAAAGCTAACGTAGTGTTCATTTTGTCTAAAGTGAATATTTTAGTTAAGGCGGTATGATACTCTAATAACGGGGGGTTTGCTCGATGCTCGCAAAATACTATATATTATTTTTAATAAGGAATTTGTGAAATAACACAAATTAATCAAATAAATTTAATTACGCACCCCGGAATTTGAACCATACGCCTCCAGCATTCTAGTCGAGAGCCTTACCCCTCAACCATGACGGCATAGTGTATAAATAGTACTATTACTAGTGTATATTTTTTACTATTCATATGAAAAAGCCCATAAAAAGGGCGATGATAAATAATTAAATATCTCTGTAATCTTATAAGTATTGTAAGGGACTGTTTAAATATATTTTTTGTTGTGTTTTTTAAAGGACAAGTGTTAAGAATGGCCAATAATAGACAAGAAGAACCAAGATGAGTCGAGGAGAACCAAGAAGAGATAAGAAACGATAAGAAAGACCAAAAAGAACTATGAAGAGGCAAAAAGAAGAAAGATATGAAGAAAAAACAAATCTCAATAAAATCAAATATGATTTAAGATTTTCACGGCCAAAAGTATTTTTGTTATTTGTTTTTTAAGTGTTATGCCGTGTTGCGCTAACTCCTTTTTTAGCCAAAGTTTTGGACAGCATTGCAGTGTCCATCATCAGGGCAGATGTATTCTGCCACACATCTGCCAACATTCAATAAAATCATTTCTTACCGGCTATAGCAAATTCAAAAATTTCCAAAAAATGGCTTATTATGTTGCCAGGTATACCGGTCGATCGAACTCCAACCTCCTTCCCATCCTCATATGTTCCAAGTAGTGTCAGGTGTACCGTGTATCGGTGGCATCATATGTTTAGATACCGTGACCCTTGTGTGCGTCAATTGTCTTTATAGCTAAGTGTGGAGAGCGAACAAGCAAACGTCATGTCAATTTAGCTTATTTGATTTTATCACAAATATAATTTTGACAGTAAAAACCGAAATCTGCTTTATTTGTGTTCGTGATTGATTCATACCTAATCATCTGATAGAAAAATGCTCGGTTACGACAGCGCGCCTTAAATTAATACGCCACATGTAGGCGAGGTTAATTGAAAATAAACGGGGTTTTACTGAAGTAATTAATAACAACGAATAGAAACCTTTGTTGGCCTTCTCCCTGTGGCGTATTGAGGGGCAAGGATACCAAGGTGCAGGGCCGGCCCAAGGGGGCGCAATTGGAGCAGTCCGCTCCGGTCGACGAATCGACAAGGCGCTACTAGGCTGATATAATCCAACGGTTTTAACACATCACCCTTGAGATTATTTTTCATAAAAAGGGCGCTGCACAAAAATACAAATCATCTGAATATCATTGATTACAGTGATCACTGATCACCTACTTAGGCGGATACTACATAGTTTTGACAAGGGGCGCCAAAATTTTACTTGTGCCTGGCGCCGGTTGGTTTAGAGCCGGCCCTGCCTGGATGAATAAATGGCCTCGTGTAGTAACTAATATATCACAGGATATCCAATCATATTCAATACTAACCGCTTTAAGTAGGGTGACAGCGTTTTGAAGACTATTCATACAATATTAATATAACATCAAAGACTAAAAGGGCGGCTCATGTGGCTAACCTAACCCAACCAAGCCTCGACTAACCTAACCTAACGTTACCTTAATCAGCAGCAGGTACAAATTAGAAATTGTCTAAAGGAAGCAATGTCCACAATGTAGTTATAGTTCCGATTAATGGAATTGGTAGGTTAAGTGAATAAATAGACTACAATTCGGTTGATTTGAGATTGCTGCGCTATGGCAAATATATTTGACGGAATCAGGAATCAGATTATGATGAAGCCGCGTAGGTTGTTTTAAAACGATCATAGCGGAGCTGTGGGTAAAGAGTTCCACGAAGTAAGAAGGAAAAAAACTCTTTAGTTCTGTAAATATAACACAAAAGTGATTTTATTGATTATTAGAACAGTTAATTCGATCAAAGATTAAGGAATTATATTCGACAACAAACTAACGTTGAATACATTGTAAGTAAATCAAATAAATTACTCGGTTGTATTGTACAACTAAACTGTTCAAGAATTCTAATAGCTTAATAATTCTATTCAATTCGTTAATCCGCAGTGTTCTTGAGTATGGGTCAACAGTCTGGAATCCACATTATATCACACAGATATCTGTCTTGAATCTGTCCAAAGAAAATTTACACGGATATTGTCTTATCGATCAGGTATCTACCATCTACTAGACGGTTACGAACAAAGACTTACATATTTCAAAATTAGAAAGTCTAGTTAAAAGACGAAACATAAATGACCTCTTAATTTTTACAAAATTGTGAATAATCAAGTAGATAGTAACATAATCCATCAAATCAAGTAAAACGCCAGGCCCAAATTCACTAGAAACCTTAACATACAGGGTTTTCCAATAAGAGGTGTTATTTTGAATAGCCCGCTATTTTGGTAGATGTTACTTTTGAAGCTATCATTTTTTTTACATTTGACAAGTAAAAACTACGCCATTGATAAAAATGGAACGATACACGCTTCAACAATGCATTAAAATTATTAAAATTCACTTGAGTGAATCAAATGTAAATCATCTTGAGTGATGAGGCCCATTTCCACCTCGGTGGCTTCGTCAACAAGCAAATTGTCGCATCTGAGGCTCGGAAAACCCAATAATTATTGTTGAAAAGCCTCTTTATCCTCAACGTGTGACTGTTTGGTGCGGTTTATGGTCCGGCGGAGTGGTTGGACCTTACTTTTTCGAAAATGAGGCTGGAGCAACAGTTACGGTGAATGGATTGCGCTATTGAGAGATGATTAATGATTTTTTATGGACAAAATTGGATGGTATTAATTTGGACAACGTTTATTTTCAACAAGACGGCGCTACGTGCCACACAAGCAACGAAACCATTGATCTTTTACGATTGAATATCAAAATAACACCTCTTATTGGAAAACCCTGTATTTTGGACCGAAATTTTTGCCAATAACACTGGTTATTTTAATCCTATGTCTAGAATGTCTCGATCATACAATGATATTGCTAAAACTTGCATAGATATTTTCGTAAATAATATAACTTGTTTCAAGAGATATCTCCACAATTTATGTACCTAAAAAAAAAACATATATTTTTTGTTGATTTTTGATATTTTGTATTATATATCTAATTTAAACATAATTAAAGAAAAAATTATGTCTTGTAATTTTGTAATTTTAAGCTTAGTCTAAAAATATACTGATATTGTTGTGTTCCTTCAGTAAATGTGTAAATGTGAATGCTGCAGACACATTAGTCTAGGGACATTTATGTTTGTGTGTAAATTTATTTTCAAATAACAACAAGAATGTACTTTAAATATCCTGTTTGTGTCTCAAATAAAATAAAATAAAATAAACATGAGAAGGAAAAAACTATTTAATTCTGTAAATTTAACACAAAAGTTAAATTTACAGTTTTTTTAGTTCTGTAAATTTAATTTTTGTGTTAAATTTACAGACCTAAAAAAACTATTTAGTTCTGTAAATTTAACACAAAAATGATTTTATTGATTATTAGTAGAACTTGTTGATAACCTTTGAAACGGATCTGGGTTGGTTGAAAGACATTTCAAGTATCGATTAATTACAATATTATTTTAGTACTCCAGTTTTAAAGGCCGCTTTCTAGAATCGTAACTTAGTTTTGCCTTTAAAAATATATTTATTTTGTCCAAAGAGTGTCTGTTTTGATTTCAGCTAAGTAAATTCTATTATTAATTACGTAGGTTTCAGATAAGTGTTAGGAGAAAAATAAATAAATTGTATTGATATTTCAGGCGAGTAATTATTGCTTGTAATAATTTGTTATCCTTTGTGCTATGCATAAATAAACATTAGTTTATCATTAAAAAATAAGTTTACGAGACTAAACACAAAGTAACAAATAGTGGAAAAGGGAACTAATTATTTATTCTCAACCATAAAGCCATAGTGGAAGATACTCTCAGTATCGAACTGCTGAAAGACTAATATTATTAAATACAAATTGTTTAATGTTGCTTGAAATTACTTTAAACGTGTTTAGTGAGCAGCTCTGAATACTTATGTTCTTACAAACCTTTCACTTCACTATCTGCTTTCCTTCAGACTAACAACACCAACTAATTGGAGAAACCGTAATCTCACTAAGCTCCGGACAGTCGGGCAGTTGGGGCTCTTGTGCGCTATTAAGAGAGCCTCGCCCCTCGGCCTCCGTGGTCGACAGACAAGACTATCTATTAGCAAGCTGAAGGTCGTAGGTTCAAATCTCGACGAGCGAAAGTAAAGTAAAATAATATGTACTATGTTTGCGGAACGTTCATAATGAAATATACTATACTAATCAACATTACCCTGGTGTGAGGCCATAATTCAGAATTGAAAAGTTGCAATAAATGGCTTTGGCCGTGTTTGATGACCAGATCTACATAGCCAGGAACTTGCCCTTGAGGTGATTTTTCACGAAAACGGCGCTATATAAATTAGCCAAATATTATTCCTCTTGCCCTTCTCTTTCCCCACCCAACTACTTTCAGCCTGACAACATATCCCAATTGGGGATGCCATAGTCTCACTGGCTCCAGACGGTTGGGAGCAGTTGGGACTCTTGTGCGGTTTCCCAAAGAAAATATGGAATGAAATATTATGTCACAATTATAAAAAAGATTGGTGTGTTATTATTTTTAATTTTTTGATTTTTCATGATTACATATTAAAACTCCGTAAATCATTAACAAGTTTCACGAGCATCCTTCCCTCACCTGTTAATTTGTAGTCACGTAACCTTGTTTTGAAGCCCGTAAATTAGGGAACGTTTCACCACACGACCCTCTCACCCCACGCACTAGTTCCATCCCATTCCACCCCCTCATTGGCCACTTCTACTATCACCCCCATAACAGAAGTACGACCCTTGCGTGATCTATTGTAATTAAAGTTAACTCTACCGGCCCTGATTGTACCAAAGTGGTTTTATTGATATTACATAACCAAAATTGATTTGCTTGAAGATCGTTTAGAGGTTGACGAACTTTGAATGATTTGATAATTTAACGTGCCGATTAAGCAAATAGCCAATGTAATTAATTGCCGATAAAATCATTTATTGCGACGTATTAACTCGAGATAGGAAATTTAACCATATCTAATGTTGTATGGATTTTAGGTTTTTAAAAGTAGATTCAATATTACAATTAAGTTACCAATATATTTTTTGTGAAGTAAAGAGCGTGTTTTTAATAGATTTAACTTGATATTTTTAAATACCAAGTTTTTATTTTTAATTAAAAGAAATATTAATAACAAATTATATTGTAAGCATTAATAATTTTAATATCAATAAAAATATAAATAATAATAATTTAGGAAATGAGATAAAAAGAATTTGGCATTCTCAGACTATAAAAATATTACCATTTGTTATTTCAGCTACTGGCATTATACCTAGCTCTCTCATTAAAAATTTAGGCGTATTAGATCTATCAAAAAAATTATATTTAAAAATGCAAAAATCAGTCATTTTAAATACATGTAGGATAAGGAAAGATTTTTTAAATATTTATGTTGAGGGATCAGTAGGATTTATAGGCCATGTTAGGAGTTCTACCGAGCCGAACCCTCGATATGAAAATATCTGGAGTCGGTGAATTATTTTCCCATTTCATCTCTGGTGAGTTGACGTGTTGTTCTTGTAATGTTTTGTATTTATTTTGCTTATATAATGCACTTGCATAATATTGATTGACTAGATGATCATTTGTGGAAAAGTGTGTGCAAGGGTTTAGTTTTTCCTATGGGGAAGATTTAACCCGGACATAAAATCGGAAAGAAATAAATAATTAGGCAGGTTGAGAATAAGCCGAAGTAGCTCAGTGGTCCAGAGTACCTGACCGGACATTAGATGGTGCGGGCTCAATTTCCGTCGGCAGAATTTATTTTAACTCGGAAAATATTTTCAATTTGTATGGATATTTCGGCCTAGTAATTACTGCTTATGACAATTTGTTATCCTTTGTGCTATGCATAAAAACCTTGTCTTATTAACATTAGTTTATCATTAAAAATATAAAACAATAATATTGTTTCAAGTCAAAATATTTCACCAACAAATGTAGATATAATATATCTCGACGCCATCTAGTGGGAAATTTAGCACTGACAAAGCCTTTCCTACAAAAATAATTTTGTTTGTTTACAAGTGAAAAAATATAATAACAGTAATTGTCCATTGAAGTACTTGTACATATTGAATTATTTGGCGGGTTGGGAAAAAGCTGACGTAGCTCAGTGGTCCAGAACACCTGACCGGACATCAGAAGGTGCGGGTTCAATTCCCGTCGGGGGCATTTATTTTTACTCGGGAGATATTTTCAATTTGTATGGATATTTCGGCCCAGTAATTAATGCTTATAATAATTTGTTATCCTTTGTTCGCATAAAAACCTTGTCTAATAAACATTAGTTTGTCTAAAAAAAAATATATAAAAATTATTGTTAAGTACCAACCTACATAAGGACATTTTAATTTAGCTCGCTGATCTTAAGAGCAAACAGTTCTTCCTTAAATATATTCATTCTATTTATTGTTGTATGTGTGCACATCCTTATGGCCTGTGTTTTTTTTACCACTTTCAATCTTTACTGAATGTGTGTACATTTTATTATCTTCTCTTGTGTAGTGTTCAGTGTTAATGTACTTGTGATGTTTTCATATATGTTGTATTCGTCTGTATAAACCATTTAAGATTTTGTGGAATAATAAGCATAATGTTATATTCTTTTAGTTTTCTGATTTTCAGTTGGTTTGTTTCATGGTATACTTTTTTAGTGGTGGTATCTAGGTTATTAATAGAGGAACACTCTGTTTTACTTGTAGGCCATATTTCATGTAGATAGTTTAGATGGGCTTTAAACATCCAGAGGTAGACCAAAGAACTCCTGGATGACCCAATGCTCCAAAATCCTACAAAGAAACGGCCTAGATGAAAGCGACACTCAGAACCGAAGAAGCTATAACCTGAGAACGAGAAGAGCCGACCCCAACAGCCTACCTAGGCAATGAGTTGGGATAGTGCTAGGAAGAAGAAGAAGAAGAAGTTTAGATGGGCTTTAATAAATTAAAGTATATACTAAAGAACTAAAGCATTATGGCATTCTTGGGTGGAGAGGGGCCTTTCGAGCTACGTTACAGCCCGTAATAACAATTCAAAGAATAACTATTAAAATTATCCTAAGGAAACCCAACTTTAGAAATATTTCGGGAATTTATTGTACCAACTAACTCAGAATTTTATAAAAGAAACGCCTTATATCAAATTTATAAAGAATATTTCGTCAATAAAATTCACCCATTAAATAGCATAAGCAATAGATTCAAAAGAAATGACTTAATAGCCATCCCAATGCTAAGAACGACCAAGGCTCAGCATTACTACTTGTATTTAGATGTGAGATGGTACATCATATTATTGTTCCAAAGCAAAATTAATGTAACCGAAACTTTGAAATATTTACAATTTAAAACCCAATTATACTCCCTTAAATTAGAAAAATGGTAATATTAATTGAACCCTTACTACACTGAAAAAAATGAGTTAGCTAAAGTGTTAAGCTAATTGAAGTTGTGTAACCATCGCCTAAACTTGAGCTACTAGTACCAAACTATTTTATGTGCAGATACCGTCGTTGTTTAGTAAAATGTGCTTGAGCTATTCCAACCAAACTTTAATAATAGCATACTAAAGGCTTACTTACCTAAACAAAATAATCGGTTTGGTTAATTAAGCTAAAGTAATTTACTAAACCTATTTCACTTTAGTAACTCAAGTTTATGTGTTACTACCCAAAGTATTTAGCTAAATTTAACTAAACATCTAGTTTGGTTAAATGTTGTGTTCTTATAGCCAAACTTAGGTTGGAATATCTAAATTTGGTATTTTTACATAACAATTAGTTGCTTTGCACAAACTTGAGCTAATGCAACAAAACTTTAGTTGAATCTCCCGAACTTTTGTAGATCTTATCGTTGTTGCTAGCGGTCCGCGATGACGAGTTGCTTATTTACGACGCAGTTGTCAGTTCGTCACAGTTTGCACCATACTTGAATTGACGTTTGTTGCTAGTGATAATGGCAAACAACACCGTGGAGTATTATTTAATTTCTTGGAATCTGGAAGCTTACATAGAAACATTTAAAGGTGAGTTTTTTGTTCATTTTTTTATTGATTTAGAATTTAGATCATGGAACTATGATATATTTTACGATAATATCCATTCTTTTTGATTTAGAAACTGGCACCTTCATTATTCATGACTCAAGTACGCAATAGATTTAGTAGATTTGTATTTATTATGTACCTAGTTTGAAGAGTGCTTGTGGACGCTACAACCAGATTGTGTCAGGAGTCATGACACAGGTTACAGAGAGTGGTATATAAAAAAATTAATAATAATTGGATGACTTGTATAGCGCTGTTTTTGTGCAAAATCACCTAAAGGGCGCCTTTATTTCTTTGTTCGTTTCTGCCAGTATTATTTTGTATTGAACGAATGTTGTTTGAAACTGCAGTATTTTCTAAGTTACAGTTTTACCCTAGCCAGAAACTAGAACCAACCAAACTAGCTTTTAAATCGTACCGATGGATGGTCAATCATAGCAGGTTATGTTTAATTTTAATAAATGTGTATTGCAATTATTAATTCGGACATATCATTTTGAACATTGAATTCTATTGATTTTTTTTGGGAGGGATATGTTTTTTTAAATACAGGGTGTACCCATTGTTTATGTTTACATTGGAATTTTTCATATAAATTAAATAATTTCATTATTAAAACTATTTTATCTCCGCTTGATTCATGATACAGGGTGTTCGGTATCTGCTGTTGTATAAATATACATTTTTTTAATGAATAATTTTCATCCTTTGAAAAATAATTTTTTATTTTCTTATTTGAAAATTTTTGTATTTTCTCGTCGTTTTTTTCTTTATTTCAGAACAAGCCATAGACTCAAAAACACTCCTGATAATATCTGAAGATGATATTAAAGAATTGATTCCGACTGTAGGGCACCGGGCACTGTTTACAGCACACATTAATGCGCTCAAGGATGTTACTAATCCACCTGTCATAAGTGTAAGTTTTTAAATTTTAATTCATCATTACTGCTTTTAAAAAGCAGTAATGATGACATATTGTATACCTAGGCCTTTTTTGGCTAACCATTTGGAAATAGTTGTACCGGACGCGATTTTGATACAAAAATAATAGTATTTAAAATAATAATTCCTGTAATTAATGAATAAATCGACTGCCGGGGGGGTCAAGCAATTCCAAATGGATAAAAACAAAGCTTGACCCCTTCACCCCTTCTTTCGCCTTTGTGTACATACCTGCTTTTTGTTTCAGATTGAAGATATACCTTCAAATTCCAAACAAACAACGCCCATATATTATTAACACGATGAATTCGTTGAAAATGACATTTCCTTGTTGGAAAATATAAACAAATCACAAAGAATAACGCAAGAAGCTTTTGAAGAGCAAATTTCGAATGTAAGTTAAATAATTTTAGTAGGTTTCAGATACCTAAGTAACTTAGGTTAATTGTTTTATACATTCCAATATGTGTATTTTAGTAGTGGCAGCGTAGAATAGCCGTCCTGTGACTGATATTATGATGATTATAGAAGTGGTTATTAGTTATTTAATCAATATGCAATTTTGTTTTCTAGGACATCATCTCCTATCAATCAATAAAGGGCAAGAACTTTTAATGCTGTTTGAGTCAAAGGGTCTGTTGGAAAATTCTGCCAGACTGTGCAGTACTATTATAAGTAAGGAGTTGCAGGGTAATCCAGATAGATCCAGTACAAGCAAGAGATTTTATGAATTTGCTTTTCAAATCACCAAAGTCTTTAATAAAGAAAGCGCAGCTGTGTATTTCACCCCATATGTGTGTTTTGGGCCTACCCAAAAAATTGCTGCTAAAGGTAAATTACTAGACACATACAGGCAGCGCCGAAAAGAATTTGCCAAATCAGGACACAAACAATTTTTACTATATTTAAGAAAAAATTATAATAAAAAATGATAATATAAATGTGTGTATGATCAAACATGTTTTCTTTTTTGAGGCTTTGCTGGTAGCTGGAAACAATAGAGACGATTCTTAACAAAATAACTTTTATATGAATGAGGTTTTTAATAAGTACATTCTAGTCTTACAAAACATAATATTTATTTATTTAGGTTTCATCTCTCAAAAGGGTTGTAATAAACTACCTGCAACTCAAAGTATTTAACCCATGATTCTGAATTATGGGTATAATCGTTCGAGTTGATGGTGGTTACATTTACACCCTGTATTGTTTTCAGCTAAACTGCAAAGCTGCACTTCCTATTTAATATAGATAATCTAACCAAAAAGCTTAGCTACAGTACCTAAAGCTAGCTAGCAGTAGAGAGGTAAAACACCTATATCGGTAGGGCTATTCCAACCGAAGTTTAGTTAATCAACCTAACCATTTTGTAATATTAACTAAATAATAAGGTTACTACATCTAAACAGTTGTTTTTCTAACCAAACACTACAAAATGGTTTAGGTATATAATTTGTAGTTTAGGTAACACAACTAAACACAGAAAGCTGTCTCAACTGATTAGTTTAGCTAGAATATCTGAATCGTTAAGCTGTCATAAATACAGTTTAGGTAACACAACTAAACACAGAAAGTTGGAAAGCTGTCTCAACCGATTAGTTTAGCTAGAATATCTGAATCGTTAAGCTGCCATAAATACAGTTTAGGTAACACAACTAAACACAAAGCTGTCTCAACCGATTAGTTTAGCTAGAATATCTGAATCGTTAAGCTGTCATAAATACAGTTTAGGTAACACAACTAAACACAGAAAGCTGTCTCAACCGATTAGTTTAGCTAGAATATCTGAATCGTTAAGCTGTCATAAATAAACTGCTGTTTAGCAAACAGTAGCTAAAAGTTCGGCAGTCACCACAGCAACTAAACTGTTTAGTAGATAATTACTGAAAATTTAGTAAATAGTACCTAAACATTTCTTTCAGTGTATACGTTAGCTTAATCTATTCTATCTAACATTTAAAAAACTGGCTTTTACTATATTTTTTCTAAATATAATTTTCTAAAATTGTGTAGGTATGTTGAAATACTTCTACAGTTAATTTGAAAATTGAATTAGGTTAATTTATCTGTTGAATTAAGTTCTTAGGTATTTAATAAGCTTTTGAATATTGTTTACACATCGCCTAGCATTATTTCTCTTTGTATGTAAATACTCCTCCCATAAACAAGAGCTAAAGGAGCTCACATTATGGAGTAGTAGAATAATTAGGAAAAAAATAAATTATATTGCATACTATTATAACTTGAAATGTTATATTATTTTATAATAAACCAATAAATAAAAAAAAGTATAATCTCCTATTTACTTGTGTTGGTAGCAGATGACCTATTCTACCACATAGACCAACTAATTGGATAATTTTTTTATGTATTACTTGAATGACAAATTTTTATCGATATGTAGTCCCAAGTATTTTTCACAATCTTAAATTTGTAGGTTCAGTTAAATCACTCTTAATCAACTAAAAAACATTATTAAATTATTTGATTACTGCTAGAAGGTTATGAAGGTATGAGCAAGTTAACAGGCTAATGGAAGTAGAGAGGGGGTGAAGATAATTAAACCCCAGGCCTCTGGCATATTTTGTCAAAAGATTTGAGTATTTCGGCTTTTCAATAAAATACAAATAAATGGAATATTCCTGAACCTGTACGAACACTAAAAACTGTTTTTGAATGGTGATGAAAAATACGCTTTCAAATTGTATTATTAGAAAAAACTACTCACAACGAAAAAATTATATGTAAACTTTAGACAAATTATTAGACAAATCTATTAAAAAGGTTACTGTTAAATTCGCAAATTTTGTAACTTTGGTTAGATTTTATTTTATGTCTTGTGTGATTAACTTGTAGATTTGAATATAAAGCTTGAGATTTTCTTTTTCCAACACTACACTTACATCATTTTTCTTTTCATGACATCAAAGGGGACACAAAGATTTCTGTCAGACCATATGAAGTGTTCCCAAAAGCGATGAAATAAGGAAGTTGAGTCCATTTTTTTTATTTTTTTTTATCAATGTTCGCATTCAAACTTAAATAAGAGTGTTTTTTTTTTTTTTTAAAGTTTGTTTTCATAGTTAAATTAATTCTCAAAGTTTGAATTTTATCAAGCCCGCCAAAACGAGCGGAATCCGAGCGGTAAGAGGCGGGGTGTGGGTGTGACGTCATTCAAACTGTAAGAACCACGTCGCTTAAAGATTTTGTATGGAAAAAAAATTAATTCTTCAATTAGGAATTCCAGTAATTTTTTTACCAATGTTAACCGTCTATTAGAATTGATGTTATTAAAAAAAAAGAAAATTGATTAAGATTTCATAGTTAAATTAATATTTTAAGTTAGAATATTTGCTTTTCCCGCTCGGTACGGTATTGCCGTCGCTATTTGTTGACTTGCCCCGCGCGAATTCAGCACCACCGCGCAGAAAAGTAAAGACCAAAAGTAAAATAACGGTTTACAGCCCAGTTCACTGTGAGACTTTTCTGGGCGGCCGGCGGCGTGAAGTGTATCACATGTTATGTGACATGTATAATAATAAAAACTTCTAAGTTATGCAATAAACAACATATTATTATAAAGCACTATACGAATATGTATCTTTAGAAATCCATTTCATATAATAATAACAACAAATACGTACATATATTTGACAAACCCAAATAAACGTTTGGCCTATACACCTCTCTCAACTAAACCGACCATCTCTCATGTAATAGAAAGAGATGCACCATAGGTGATCCGTTGTACGTACAAGTCACGACACATGTGACGTCAGAATTCTTTCGACCAATCGTGGAGCGTATACAGTCTATTGCTATTGAATGCTTTTTCAAGAACGTTTAACTAATTCTAAGAATAATAATATAGAAATATATTTATATATTTAGAATCGATATTTTTTGATCTACATGAACATATTTTTTATAAGTCAAAATATTTTTCACTCAACTTCCTTATTACTCTTAGGGGTTAAGCTAATTCTATTACGATTTAACATTTTACATTTCGAAAAAACTTCATGCTTTCTTTTCTGCTTTTTTTCTCTTTTCATTGTATTTCTTATGTATTACGTATCTTCTTTGTATTATGACTGTATCTTATTTTATTTAAATTGGACAATCTGTGAAAATCCAGTTTAAAAACATTTAAAACAAATTCTAGCATTTATTAAATCTCGAAAATAATCCATGACACGTGAACACACAAGGGAGATATAATACTTAACCAGCTTTATATTCAAGAAATAATATCGGAATTTTTTTGAGAAACGCTAAAGATGAGGACTGACTCATTCCAATATGTTAAAATAATTCTAAAAAATCCGTCAGATCATTCGACTCGTGAATTATTCCAAAAATTTAAAGTTAAACAGAATCTATAAAAAAGGTGCATTACTTCAAATCCGCAAAGATAATATAAGTCATTGAGCACCGGACCGAGAATCACGGGATAAATAATAATCCCTAAACTCACGGCTCAACACCATTAGACATACTCAGACATTAAATGTTTTAACACACTTCCTAAAATTATGCAAGCAGAAAATATTTATGAAAATTTTAAGAATAAAGTTATAATGCACTTTACCTTAGACTAATTTTATTGTTCGGTATAAAACATAAAATAAAAAAAGTGTTAAAAATATTTGCATACAACACACACCTAAAAAAAATTTTTTTTCTGTAAAATATAATTTTTTTGTTGCAATATTTAGCCTAAAGACATGTGTTTTCTGTACAAATATGTTCACAATGTTAAGTTTTCATTTATAGTAGTATTCCTAAAACGAATTAATGTTAAAAACTTAAAAATCACTTTTCCAACCCTAAACACGAGTTCCAATTTGGGTGGGTATTAATTAAATTAGCAGCTTAGAACTTTTCATTTTTTGAGTTGCTTATATATCTTGCATTTTCATTTTAAATTATTTTATTTCTTGGTGGGGTGTACCGTTTTTCATCTTCTTTTAGACACTAGACACTTAATTGATTCTTTTCTATCAATATTTTTCTAAATTTAACATCTCAGAATAATTAGAATTTGTTTAAATAATAATATTTTTTCCAATTTCGCCAACCATATCATTGCCAATAATCATGATCTTGAATAAAAATACAGGAATAAAAATATTTTTCATAATAATAACAAAGGAAACTCATAAGATAACTTAGCAGTCTTAGAAACGAAAGAAATAAATATTATTTTACAGTCCCATCATAGTCATGTTCCCTTTCACCGTCCGTTCCATCTTCTCCTCCCCCACCCTTCACTAATCTCTAGTCATGCCCGCAACCCCATTTCGTGTAATATATTGCATTCATCCATTGTTTTGTAATGTTGAGTTAGTAAATATTACATGAAGTGATGTTGCGGGCATGACTAGAGATTACCACTTCATGTAATATATTGCGTTCACCCATTGTTTTGTAATGTTGAGTTAGTAAATATTTTGCCCTGAGGAAGAAACGGCTGTAGCAAAACTGGTCGGCGTTTACAAAAAAATAAATATATAATGGTTCAAGCAAAGTAACATTATTTCATTTATTTATAATGGAAAACCACAAAGTTATAGCTATTAAAATATATTATTAATCGAATAACGGTAGAACCGGTGTTCAGTTTGGAATTAGTGGAAATTAACCGTGACTTCTAAAATATTTGCAACAATATCGATTAAGGATGTAGACGTATGAGTGCGTGTAATCACTAAATTCTGATATAATTCAGATTAAATTTACTTACGAAGAAATCTGCTGTGTGGTTACAAATATTTTTATGTCATGACCCTAGACGAAATAATAAAACACCGTTATGAATCAATAACAGAGAATGGTTTTATTTCCGATTCGCTACTTATAACCGATAACTATTTGTTCAAACACATCTGATAAAATAACCGGCATAGGATCCCCTGCAATCTAAAATCTTGTTATTTATTTAGCGATATTACTCGGGACAGATGTTCACAGCACACCGGGTTCAAATTTTACTTAAATAACTGCCATAATATATAAAAACGATATCTGATACTAAATTGTTATTATGTTCGATAGCACTTCGTATGAGGAACAGTGTTGTGCTAGGAGAATTGCTCCTAATAATTGTTGCACTAAGTTTAACCATGAATGTTTTCTATGTATTTTAATGAGCTATATACATCTTCTTTTTTTATTTTTTATGTGAATACCGTCTGGAGGCAGTGGGACTATGGCATCCCAGTTGTGAGGCTGACGGTAGTGGGGAGGGGAAAGAGTTGGGGAAGAGAAATATGAGGGAGTACCTGGTTCTTCAGTTTCTAGTCACCAAACACGGCTAAATCCACTTCGAGCAACGTTTCAATACTGAATGCTGATCTTACACCAGGGCGATATTGAGAGTATCTTCCACTCTGGAATATATAAATGAAAATGTTAATAGTCGTTTGTTTAAAATCTTAAATCTTCGAAAGTTCTTCACCGATTGCTTTGAAATTTTGATACAACGTCGCATTTGAATACGCGTGTATTTTTACTGTCACCAGTGACAGGTAAAATCATGCTTTTTAGAAAAACACTGCCATCTGTTGCACATCCATATATTTTTTTAAAACAGCGCCATCTGTTGGACTTAAACTCAACACGCGCTAGTGTTTCTTTACCACACAGACAGACTGAGCCACAGCAACGCGTGGAGAGGTACATCTATTTTTAAATAAATAACAAAAATAATAAAAAATGATAACAACAAAAATTCATCAAATACAATTTATTGAACCAGCGACCTTCGGATTGCAAGTAGAAAGCCTTACCCCTCGACCACGGAGGCTGCTGTCAATTTTCGATTGATGATCAATGTCAATTTGACCCACTACACATGTGAAAATGAACTTAGGTTTAAGTAGATATTTTGGCATTCCAAGTGCTGGGCAATTATCCAAGCCGATAAGAATTTAAACATTTCATTAAATTCACCACTATTTTGCGATAGTTGAGAGGTGAGCTTTGATCGGTACTCTACTCCCAATATAACAGTTTTATGTGAAAATGTTCCAGATTCAAAAAATAAGTTATTAAAATTGTTTTCTTTTAAAGTTAAAAACAGACTAGGAAAATACTTGTTTTACACGATCATTATTTTCATATTTACGATTTTATACAGATAGTTGCCAGTAGAAAAGATGTAATATTTTGGGACAGTACTGAATCATACGAAAGCATCTGTGATTAATTTGCTTTTACGTTTGCCGTCAACAAATCTTTAAAAAAATGTTAAATTTACAAAACTAAACTTTAATGCACCTTCGCAATCAGTAATAAACACATATAATAGTCTTTTTTTTATCATTTAAATATCAAACGAAATAAAAATAAAATGACGGACGACAGATGCCAAGTAATGTCTGCCATATTAAACTGAACAAAAAGACGACCCATATGAAAACTGAACGAACAAAAGCAACATGCAAAACGCCATTTCAGGGAACACAACGTTGTCCTACCGGCTACACCAACGTAATATGTATTGAAACGAAGTGCGTGTAGGTAGATTTGTATAGGTTTTTACTTGGGGACGCATCCATAACTTTATATGACATCTAGAAGCATTGTCTCTCTTGCTTGCACTCATCCCCTTTCATGCACACATTTAAATTTCTGACTCGCGGTTTTTTTTTACTAGAGTTTTATATATATATAAAACATATATGTATTTCTCAAAAAGATGAAAATGAACTCTTAAGGAGAAGTATAAGCAATAATTAGTTGTTATCCTTTATGCTATGCATAAAACCTTGTCTTATAAACATTAGTTTATCATTAAAAAATAATAATATTTAAGTCAAAAATATTTCACCAATAAATGAAATAATATGTCTCAACGCCATCTAGTGAGAAATTTAGCACTAATAAAGCCTTTCCTAGAAAAATAAAGTTGGTTGCTTACAGGTGGAAAAAATATTATAAGCAGTAATTGTTGATTGTGGTACTAGTACATATTGAATTAGTTGGCGGGTTGGAAATAAGCCGACATAGCTCAGTGGTTTCAGAGAACCTGACCGGACATCAGAAGGCACGGGTTCAATTCCCGTTGACGGCCCTTATTTTTACTCGGGAGATATTTTCAATTTGTATTGATGTTTCGGGCGACTTATCGTGCTTATAATTATTTGTTACTTGTGGCATGCTCCAGAGTGAAAGACACTCTCAGTATTGCTTTGAGACAAGACCACTATTCAGAATTGAAATGTTGCTTGCAATTGCTTTAGTCGTTTAGAAAACGCAGAAAAAGCGGAAAAATGCTTTTGCGATGAAGGCTAGCTGACAGAGGATTTAACTGCGATGCTATGAACCAATCGATCACCAATGGGTGCCATAGCCTCACTAGCACTGGGTAGTGAGAACTCTTATACTTATAAACAAATAATTAACCGATCCGAAGATAATAAATAGGAGGTTTTATAAAGTCAACAATTCCAGTATTAAAATCAATACAGAGAGCGGAGTTTCAAAAATAATTATACATTATATTCTTGACAAGTTTAGTGTTTGTCAAACAAATCGAATGCTTTGATCCCTTCAGCTACTGCTTCATCACGTAGCGGCTTTTCGCACTCGGGACTTGCAAATGTTTTTATTTACGTAAAATTATGTCTGATATTTTATTTCTCAACGCCGAAGAAATGCACGGAAAATCTTATGGGACAAATCAGTGCCATTACTTTAGTAATAATTAATAAATTTTTGACAATAATTTATTTGTCAAATAAGCATGCAATGTTAAATTTTATAAGCTATGAAAGAATAAAGCTCCAATATCTTGAATCGAGTGATTGTAGAGTGTGTAGACTACAATATGTAGAGTGATTTTTAATGTGATGCCGTCCAAGAGTCCCAACCGCTTCCAACCGTCTGGTGCCAGAGAGACTATGGAATTAGGGTATGTTGTGAAGCTGAAGGTAGTAAGGAGGGGAAGGAGATGGGGGAGAGGAAGGTGGGGAAGTACTTAGCTATTCAGATCTGGTCATCAAACACATTAAAGCCAAAGCCATTTCAAGCAATGTTTCAAAAATACATTTTATGTTAAGTGAGTAAATTGTGAAATAACACAAATTAATCAATAAAATTTACTTGCGCACGCCGGGTTTTGAAACCATAACTTCCAGCTTGTTAGTCAAGTGTCTTATCCCTGGACCACGGAGGCCGTCCAGTAAAATTACCTACACAATCGATAATCTTTGAGATTCAGCAGAAGAATATATCGCACTTCATGACTTCGAAATTGGTGAAACCAAAACGTGACTGGTGCGAGTGCAATTCCGCAGAACTGTTCCGTGCTTTATATATTTGTAAAAAAAACAGCTCATACGACACAAATATTGGATGTACTTGTACATAGGAGATAAAAAGGTTAAGCCAAACAAGTTTCTTACGCTAATATTGGTTAAAAAAGATAGGAGTTTTATTTTGTATTTATCAAAGCTTATAATGAGTTAGACGAGATGAAGAGGAATATAGTGTAAGGATAGGATATGCTCTCGATATATTTTACACTCATCTATTAATTCGTACATCGACATATACTAAATAAGGATTTACTCAGAATGACATACTTTGCTTTCTGCCAATCACTAATACAGTATGGCTTTATAGTAGGATGGGGTGGAACTTATAAAAAACACACACAACCTCTTTGTATAGCATAAAAATGAATATTAAAAACAATTTTATTTAAAGCATATACTTATTCATCAGAGCTTCTGTTTAACGAATTTAAAGTCAGAAAATTAAATACACTATACTTTTATCATGTAATATTACAAATGAACAAAGATAAAAATTCTAAATAAAAATGCACCTTTAAATATAGTAGATTACTCAGACAAACGTCAATACTCCCAACTCTGAAATGTAAAAAAACAATTAAGTTCAATTCAACTATAAATATTTTGGAGTAAATTTTTTTTTAATTCACTATCTGAAAGTATCCGAAATATAAATAACAAAACATATTTTAAGCTTCACGCTAAACACACTAAAAATATAAACTGAATAGTTTGACATATTACTTAAAAAATAACGAACAAACTGACACATCCCCTATACACACAAGCCTAGCTTTATTATGGTGCTACATCTTATGTTTAAAATTAGATGAAATAATTACTGTATTTTCTGTAAATTATGTAACTTTTTTTTATGAATAATTATTTAAAAAAAATTTCTTCTTTGACGTATAGGGCGCACATATACGAAAAATTGGTGATTTTTTTCTAATGTTTGTTTTGCATGTGGGTAAAATAGACAATAGAAAATTGAGCCGCTTTTCACAAATTAATGAGGTTATTTTCACCAAAACTAGAATTATAGCATATTCTTTAGAATGCTCTGCATTAAAATTATACAATTTAATGTCCATTCTCTGGTGGTCCAAGTGAAGCTAATGTTTCATGCCTTTTTGAAAAGCTTCTGCTTCATGCTGCAATATTTTGCGTTATATTTTAAACGATACATTCAAGATTAATGTCGTTAGTTTATCAAACCTATAGGGGAAGATCCAGCTTCTATGGGGTTGGGGGTGTAAGGATTGACTAAATGCGCTCCCCTGCTTCGCTGCTAATCAGCCCAAACACCTCCCGGGGGAGGAATTGGTGCAATCCCTTAAGGGTGATCGGAGCCTTATCGCGGGCCCCGTCACGTCCTGGGCAGGCGGGGGGAGGGCGGGCCGCCCACGCAATCGGACTCGATATCAACGTTTAGCAGAAGGTCGGGTGTCTATTGTGTAGCTGCGCGAATGACGCCTTGCCAAATTAAGAGATTGAAAGGAAGGGTGACGCGGGTTGTTATTATATACAGTTGTACTACAATGATTACTTTCTGGTATTAGATGGGACAAAATAGCTAGTGTTTTCAATATTATAATATTCTAAAACTTCACACTTATTCAAAACCATTTGACAATCAAATCGAGTAGTTATACACAAGACAAAATAAAAGTAACAGTGTCAGAATAAGAAGATTGTACTTACTGTAAATTGATTAATAATCCGTAGTACAATAAAAACTGTGTATTGTTATTAGGATCCATTATTCCATCCATCATTCATACGGTATATATTTTATATATATTTTCACGAAATATTTTTAATTCAACCCTGGAAGTAAAAACTACATTAGGTATATTTAAATTACACCTGGCAATATGTTAATAGCTGCGTCTGATCGCGTTATCGGACACTTATCTTTAGTACCTCCAGATAATAATTATTCCTGATAGCAACCCGGTGTCGGGCATATAACGATATCAGCATGTTGAAATTCCGCAAAATACAATGCTGAAAATTCTTTTACCCTTTGTCTTTAGTATCTTGCAGGTATCAAATGTTTGGAACTTTCTGTGGAATGAATTGAATCTTGTTAAGTATCCTCTTTTCTATAACGTGGATATCGTAGTCCAGTCCAGTCTAATAACATAAAGATCGGGTTATTGTTGTGGTCCAAAACGCGTAGTTATTAATATAAATTTCCTCACTTTCATAATATGAAACAATCCCTCTCGCGTCCGGAGAGAGCGAGGAAACGTCAGGGCTTATCTCGCAGAAGGAAAGTCGTGTTCGTTGTCAGTTGGGCCGCAAAGTAACTTTGGTCACGAACCCACCGGGCGCCGTGTGTTTGCTTCTCTGGAATTTCATTCAGTGGCGCGGTGACTACCTGACCACCAGGGCTGTCGTCTGGGGCCGGGACTCAATACAACGTTGGCGATGATTAATTTCGTTGATCACTCTCCTCGATCAATTATCGTAATACGTTTCGTACTAAATAATAAAACTAAACTATACCGTTATGTTTTTGTTGTTTGTTTTTGGGGTGTTATGCCGTGTTGCGCTAACTCCTTCTTTAGCCGACGTTTCGGACAGCGTTACAGTGTCCATCATCAGGGCAGATCCGGTAGATCCGAAGATGTGAATGTGAACCACATCATTTTTTTTACACATCTTCGGATCTACCGGATCTGCCCTGATGATGGACACTGTAACGCTGTCCGAAACGTCGGCTAAAGAAGGAGTTAGCGCAACACGGCATAACACCCCAAAAACAAACAACAAAAATGCTTTTGGCCGTGAGAATCTAAAAACTTACCTATACCGTTATGGTTGAAAGTTGAACAAAAGCTGAAATAGACCGAGGATCGGGTTTAAGCGGGAACCCGGCGGGAACCGTTTAAACATTAACGTCCCAAAACAGCGCTGATCCTCTATTGGATCGTCAGTTGAAACACCCCAACCTAATTATAATAATACCAGGCCTTCTGACTCATTTTAAAAGCACATCATGCTGAAATCGAATTCGATGATAAAAAGTAATTTTTAAAATTGAGTTGAAAATGTTATCTATACAAAATGTTTCTGAATATCATTGTGGAAGGATTTAATACATATTTCAAGATTGCCTAGGAGCCAGGGAATTCTCAGTACGCCACCGAGTTCCACCCTCATAAAGCTTGAGCCGCACCCGCCCCGATTGTAAGTTGATTTACATCAGCAAAGCTTCCTGAACCCGTTATGGAGGGAAGGAAAGGGTTAAGCACAGTTAACTTCATCTCCACGGATTCGGTTATTGGATCGTGGGTCTAGTCGAATAGTTGTGCAGGTGTTGCTAAATAAATATATACCCCTTTGATTGGCGTTTCTTGATGTTTACACAAATGTCTGTAATTTTCTGGATGTAAATCGTTATTCTGTGAATTATGTTACTAGTTTTATTCGGTTAAATTAAGGTTTTGACAGTTGTTTGTCAGTCCAACTGTGTGTGCTTCTTCTCGAAAATACATTTTTAATGGAGTAAAGAATGATGTGGTCCCTAAGTACACCTTTAAAAATATGTTTATTAGTGTCGAATGAGTGACATTACCTAAATATTATTACGTTAAATATAAGTATCTTTTTTCCACTTGTTATTTTTTGACTGGAAAGCGAAAACAATCCGGTTAAAAACAAAGAAGTTGCAGAGGTTTTAAATTTAAAAAATCGTATTAATTTTCTACACTGATAAATGTTGTGTGAAAAATCTGCATCGTAAATCTTATGGTTCATCGATTTAGTTTAATTACAAGTCATTTAAGTTTATGGTAATATCTCGAATGGTGATGTATCATACCAGAGTATATTCATTTCGGGTAAATAGTAGAAAAAATAAGTAAATTACATTACTGCTGTACCTAGGTGTAATTATATACTCGTACATTGTTTTATTATATCACATCTATTTCCAACATAGCAGCGCCATCTTTTGGGTCGGGTAGCAGCCAATTTCAAATTTTTTTCTACTGCTGTGAACTTTTGAAATATTTTTGAAGCTTAAAACAAATGGTTTTATTGAGGATTGTACCTTCCTTCTCGCCTTCCTTGCCACCAAAAGTTTGTAGAATGCATTGTCATCGAGAATAAGTGTATGTTCTGACTTAATATTTACATTTTATGTCGGAATAAATTAAAGTGTTTATGGCTGTTCTATTTTTATCTTTTATTTATGGTTGTTTAATTTTTCATTTTTAATGAATAAATATGAAAAATAAAATATTTTTGCCTAGATAACTTTATGTGCGGACGTTTTTTGAAGGCCCCTAACATACAGGGTGTATCAGCACGTACCCGTAAGACTTTAAATCGTGAGGCCAGAGCGTTTTTGGATTAAAAATGTAGATGTTATTTTGTTCTCCGATGATTTTTTGAATTAAAAACAAAAAAAAAATATTTCTGTCACACGTTGCCACTGATCACCCTGTCACAGGTCTCAGCGGATCACGTGATATCGCTCTGTCTCTTCTCCACGGTGCTGCTGGAATGAGACGAAGTGCGTGACTCACTAGATTGTACCCAGCAGCGACGTGTAACGAAAAAAAAAAAAATTAAGTCAATAAATAAAGTCATCGGATAGTAAAATTTTAGTTATTTTTTACTTAATAAAATATGTTCAGTAATAGCTGGTTAAAAACTTTTGGATACGTGCCGATACACTCTGTATTTTGCACTGCAGACTGCAACGCCCTTATCAATCTTACTTTGTTCGATAACTACGAAGAGAATTTCCGCATTTCATTTACCTCACGACCAGCGGGGATGGGGAGAGGGAGAACGATTGCCAATATGCCGATTGATACCTACTATAAGTTATTAGTTTATTAGGAGGAATCATGGTGGCTATTGAAAAACCACCCCCGCTGAGAGGGCGGAACGTCTGCGGAGCGGAAGCTCGCTATGCGTGCCAAAAGGTTTTCCGGTTTTACGTCGGATTTGGAAACGGTTATAATTTGCATGTTAAGTGAAACTGGAAGGAAACCGTTGTATTACTTTTTAATTGAGTGGAAAGTTTCCGAACCGCCTCCGCTTCTCTACGCTTCTCCGGGGCTAATCAATGTTATAAATAGCTTTATAATGGAAATACTTGATAAGTCTAACTATCGTACAAAAAATATCGACTGCCTTGAAGTAGATAACTTTTTGGAGATATATTTATATTGAAGAGGCTACTGTATTGACAGTGCCTATGGAGATCTTTACTTCATATCTTTGACGTCGTTATTAATACATATGAATTTACTTCTTCTGTATTATTCCATTGCTTATAACAATACAAACAAAATAATGGTAGGTGTTCTTATATCGCATGGGGTAAGATGTAATGACACAAACAGGAGAGTCTACAACCTGAGGCCAGAACCAAAGGGTAATGGAGTTAATTGTACAATGGAAATTGGAATGTCGTCTAAACTAGTGTTACATATATTAAAACAGTAACATGGTTGTTTGATAAATGGCTCCTTTATTAAAATAACGCTATCAAGTTATTTGTGAATGATTATCTTTAGGTATCTGTCATCTATATTAAATATATTGGTAGATATAATTGATAATTTATCCCTGCGCAGTTGGTGGGGCTGACCATCTGTTCAGAGGAGTCAGAAGCACATTCCTTGACCCCCACAGGTGACCAAGGCCACTGTTCCTGTGGCTGGTCGAAGCAATCACTTCGCCATTAATGTCATTATAATTATTATTATTATATCCTTCACGTTCTGGATCGTTCTGGACGCCTTCGATCACGATGTCTACGATGAAGAAATGAAAGACAATCGATGATATGTTTTGAAGATGTTGGAGTCGGGCGCCTGTTTGGCAGCCTGGGGTGTGCAGAGGACGCTGCATGGGATCCGGCCAATCGTCGGCTGGCTGACACCCCCATAACTACTTGATTTGGACGTCATCAGGATTCGCAGGACTGGAGCCCTGTTAGCTGCTCCATGCTCTTTCAGCATCGTAAGCAGAATAGGTAAGGACATAGGATGCCTCACGCATAAAGGGTACGCGGACCGCAGGACAAATTAGTTCTGTAACACTAACTTCTTCTATCTGCTCAACACAACGCACCGTTCCATTACACCAGTTCTTCGATTCAGGTTATTATCTTATTATTTAGCCACTTTCCATCCACAGACCATATAGTTTCTTATTTATAAGATTGGTATTTGGTTACTTAAAAAAAATTTACTTCTAGTGTAAAAGATACCTTGTTTAATTTCATTCACCCTGCTCACATAAGTATACAGCCGCCTGCTGAAGGTCTACAACCTGAGATTTGATTCAATACCCTATCTCCTTGATTATCATGCCCTCATTTACATAGCATTCCATACTTTGTGTAACATTTAGCACCCAACGAGCTAAGTCTCATATTATGCTAACATTTTGGCCCCAATGTGATATTTTGCTAACACTAGATAGTCTAGATATTTTGCAAAAATACCAGACGTATCTTAGGTATTGTTTTTAGCTAAAAGTCACGCCTTTTTTTAGTTATTATATTTTCATGCAAACCTGCCTTGCTTGCCATAGTATTAAAATAATAAGAACACCTCGTATAACTAACTTCGAATACACGACAATACAATTACATATTCTGTGAAAGAAAGTGAGAGAAAAGCTGAGATTGAATTGTACGAGTTTGTTTTATAATTATATTATTTTTAAAAACAATCGTCTTTTCACCCTTTCATTAACCTTCTAACAAAAGACCCAGAGAAGTACTTAAGCATCCTTTTGCGTACCTTTTCTGTTATGTTTCTCTTAATCTAGGAAAGCTATCCCATATTGCGTGGTATTACAATTATTAATTAATCAGAAAGCTACCTGCAGGGTTAACTTCGATAAATTATTAAAGCAGGAAATTTTGTGTGATTTAATTTATAAAGCTATGCATACTTGCTCAGAATTCAACTGATGAGTTGGTGTTTTTGCTCTGCGATTTTTGTCATTTATTTATTTATTTATTTAAACGCCCATAGGGCTTTTACCTAAAATAATGTACATCTTTATTTTTTAGTTATACAGATTACACATAAAAAAAAAAAAAAAATCAGTGTTAACAAAATACAGGTTACATAAAAAAAAATATCAGAGTTGACAAAATATGTTACATAAAATATAAGAATTTTAAAAATATAGGTATGGATAGAGTACCTAAGTGAGACGAAAAATATAAAATCTGCCAAAATCCACAAAATCAACCATAATGATAATAAGAAAGTATAACAATAGTTTACAATTTAGGTAAAAATAGTTCGCACATACTCCGTTTAAAGTTGGCCAAGTTCAAATTATTGTCAAATACATTTATATTATTTAAGTATTTGTTACCAAGACTGTGTAAGCGTTGTATTGGAGAGTGAAAACTATAGTTGGAATGAGATGTATGTATGTAAAATGTTGATATTTGCCTAGTTGTTCGTGTTGGTATGTGTATATTTATTAAATGCAGGAGTTCACAACAATCGAATTTAGAGTTCAATAATTTTAATAAAAAGGTTAGGTCGTTTATTTTTCTTCTGTTTTCTAATGTCGGAATATTTAAATGATTCAATAATGACTGGTAATTTATGTGTTCTAAAGGGATGTTAAGTTTAAAATTGACGAAGCGTAGAAATTTTCTTTGAATTCTTTCAACATTATGGATATGTACATTGTAGAAGGGCGACCAAACTATGGAGTTATGTTCTATCAGGCTTCTAACAAGGGATATGTACAATATTTTTATGATTTGTAAAGATTCAAAGTTTTTAATTGTTCTTAATATAAAACCTAATGTGTTCATACCCTTATTCACAGTTTGTTGAATGTGGGCCGTAAAGTCTAGTTTCTCATCCATTATTATGCCAAGATCTCGCATTTCATTTACTCTTTCTAAATTTGTTTTATTTATTGAATAGCCAAAAAATTGTGATGTTTTTTTTCTGGAAAAGGTCAAAATTTTGCATTTTTCTACATTTAAATATAAATTGTTTTGTGAACACCAGTTATTTAGCATGTCTATATTAGATTGAAGAACTTGACAGTCGTTTAAGGAAGTTATTTCTTTATATAATTTAATATCGTCGGCAAATAGCAGTACATTGACATTTTTAAAGCAGTTGACTATGTCATTTATAAAAACAATAAATAAAATTGGGCCAAGATGACTACCTTGCGGTACGCCACTAGTGGCCAAAAATGGTTTAGATAAAAAAGATTTTATTTTAACAAGTAAAGTTCTACCAGATATGTAGCTACTTAACCAGCTTAACATATTTGCTCTGATTCCTATAGCATGAAGTTTTTGGATCAGTACTTTGTGAGACACTTTATCAAAGGCTTTCGAAAAATCAGTATATATAAGTCAACTTGTTTATTTTTAGAAAAAGACTCCAATATATAGTTTTGAAACAGTAGTAAATTTGTTGTAGTTGATCTACCTCTAATGAAGCCATGCTGTTTGTCATTTATTAACTTTGTTAGTGTGGGATATATTTCTTCCAAAACTAAAGATTCAAAGATTTTGGGTAATACAGATTGTATGCATATTGGTCGATAGTTTGAAATGTCAGTCTCGTCACCTTTTTTAAATATTGGAATAATATAGCTGGATTTCCAGTAGACGGGAAAATATCCAGAGGATAGTAGGTGGTTAAATAAAATGGTTAGTGGTTTAGACAATACGGAGGAGCACTGTTTTAGGAAAATTGGCGGGATGGTGTCCGGGCCTGCAGACTTGTTTATGTCTAAGGAACTTAATTTTTTTTTGCAAGATTCTTCGGTGATGTAGCAGTCTGTTAAATGTGTGGTTTTTTTGAATGTGTATGAAGGAATATTTTCTTCTAGTGTTTCATCATCATAAACATTTTTAAAGAAATCAGAAAAAAGATTTACAATGTCTTGCGTATTGTTGGCGTATTTGTCGTCCATGTGCATTTCTGGAGGATAGTCTGTGCTGTCGTTGTTTATTTTTTTAATAAATTTCCAGAGATTGTTCGAGTTTAAGGCTGTGTTCTCGATAGAATTTATATATGTTTTATAACAGATTTTAGAGAGATCTTTGCATTTTTTCCTACTTTCACTGAAATTTGTATAGTCGATTTTCTTCAGAGTTTTTTTGAATTTTTTATGAAGTATTTTTTTTTGTTGTAGTGAGGCTATTAGTTCTGATGAGAAGCAAGTTGGATATGTATGTTTTTTAGGAGTAAATTGTGGTATATATGATTTGATAGTGGTGGAGAATATTGAATATAGATTTTCTAAGGAATCGTCGGTATTAACGTCAGACAAAAAAGACCAGTCAACATGCGAAAGATGAGAATTTATAGATTCAAAATCTGCTTTTTTGTAGTTGAGAGTTTTTTCAACGGGTTTCGGCTCGACGCCACATATATTTAACTTAATATAAAGAGGGGGGTGATGGTTATCAACAGGTAACAGAGGATCATTACATTTCTCAATGAGCAATTTAGGATAATTTGATATCGCTAGATCTAGTAATCTATCATTTATGTTGTATATAAAGTTATGTTGTAAAAGATTTAAAAAATTTGTCATATCTAAAATCTCACGTGCACGATCATTTTGACTTTCATTAACAATGAAACCACTATCACTTGTTTTCCATTTTAGGTTAGGGAGGTTGTAATCCCCGAGAATAATAATTTTAGAGTTAGGGTATTTGTAGAGTAGATTTTCAACGTCTTCGCTGTGGCTTCGATAGTTTCCGGCATCAGATAGTGGCGGTGTGTATAAAGTTGCAATTATTATCTTTTCTACAGTGCTATCAATTTGTACAAATAGTTGTTCGAGTGTATTATTTTTTGTTTTGAGTTTATTGACATCAATTTCTTCTTTATTGCAATTAGTACACCGCCTCCCCTTATTTTGGAACTGGATTTAGAGTTTCTATCGCAGCGAAAAATTTTGTAGTTGTTGAGTCCGAGTTCTGTTGATTTTATTTCCGAGTCGAGCCAAGTTTCTGTTAGCACATATACGTCGTAATGGTGTAGCGATATTGTAGAACGTAGTTCATTTAATTTGGTGCGTAGTCCCCGGGCGTTCTGGTAGTATATCTTGAGTTTGCATCGTTTTTTGGCGGTGTTTGCACTATTTTAGGGTTTCCGTTTACATATTTTATAGTAATATCATTTTCGCCATTTGACTTTCGTTTTTCCAGTTCTTCTCTTAGATTTTTTAAATGTTTTTGTTGAAAAATTGTAGCATCGGGGTATATCCTTGTGTTGTTTTTTAAAAGATGACGTTTACTTAGTAATGTTCTGGATGTTGTGGAGTTATTGAATTCTATTTTAAGGGACCTTGGTTTTTCAACACTTGGTTTTCCAATGCGGTAAACGCGTAGCATATTACGGTTTGCGGTATCATCGAGAGCAGAGATTAAAACCGTTACCTTGTTTTTGTCATCTATTAATTTGTTGGCCGCAGTCGTTTCAGTGCTTTCGGGTATATTACAAAGAATGATGTTTTTAGCTCTTTCGCTACGCTCATTAATTTCAGAAATTACTTCGCAAATGTCGAGGTTGTTTTGTGGGGCTGGGATATTTATTCCGATTTCCTTATAAGCCCGTAATTCACCCTCTAGACTAGCGGTTTTATTAGACACCGTTTGCGCCAATCTACCGATAGCTATTAAGAAATGACTTGTAATTGGGGTTAGTTTTGTTATTTGGTCTTTCGTGAACTTATTTGCTGGATCCGTTAAACAGGTATTAAATGCAGCCACAGCATTTTCTACATTTTTTATCAATGCTTCGACATCCATTATGGTAAAAATTGGATTGCAAGTAGAAAAATGTTATTATTTTTATTTAATTATTTAACTGAAATGGTTTCACTCCCCTGAAAGTTGGTTTACTCCGAGTACCTATGCAATATTTCTATGAGTACTTATGTAGGCAATACACTGCGAGACAGTAAGTTTGACAAGGCAGGTAGCAATAATAATCTTCCAGATATTCGTACTGAGTCACTTTTAATTATAATTTTGTTTTCACTTTTGACACTTTAAAATCACTTTTTTAAAAGATGTAAGACCAGTTACACTTGTGGGCAATTGAAGCCACGTTTTAATATACTTTTCGCTGCTTTTGAGTATAGAAATTCACTGGTTTTCTATTAATTTGTATAGAGCGAATATTTGATGTGCTCACCATGTCACTGTTGTTGTTGTTGTTGTCATTGAAGGAACCTTCCCGTGGATTCTTTTAAATTCTCCGTAGAGTAGACAGAGAGGAATTACCACTACATCCCTGTCTTAAGGTACACCCCTTGATTAATTTTCATTCATTCACCATTGTGTATGTATGATTCCTGACATCACTAAATCATCGATTCACTCGAGCATGTTATATTTTATACGTATGTCCCTGGATTTTCAATTCATTAAATTTTTGCACAGATATTCTCCTGGTACTCTTTATATCCTACTGAGTTACAAAATACCCTATATTCCCTTTTATAAAAATGTTCACAAGCACTTTTTAGTGAAGTGTATAAAAAAAATTCATCACGTTTACCGGTATTCCAACGGTCCTTAGATGATCCAAGGGTCTGTAGAATCTCTGTGTTAACCACGAGAATATAGCCAATTTTGAGTGAAAGAAAGGCAATAACAATCGCGAAAAGAATATATAATCTGAAGTTAAAATCCATTAAAATAAAATCTCGTTCAAGTAACAAAATATTGCTTTCTATACAATAACAACAAAGTACTGCAATAAAGGCTTTCATTCCTCCCGAAGAATTTTACAACTTTGACCAAGAAGGTAGATAAATCAGTTCAATAGCCGCCTGTCCCGCCCCGCTCTTAAAGCAAAGCTCGAGCAAGTTCAATTCACCTCGGTGAGCTTTAAAAAGGCTAGGCCGAGCCAAACTTGCACTCCGGAGTCGTTTGGTTTTTGCCTTGAACGAACGCGGAACAGTTTGATACTTGAAGAGTGAAGGTACTCTGGACATGAATGCTGAATGACAAGGGTCTCCAACCTTTTAGGCTGGAGAGAACTAATCTGCTTTTTAGGCTAGATAGATCTAAACTCGAGGTGGTGGTTGTCCTTCTAAGTATCTGCTAGAGTTCTTTGTTTCTTTTTTTTAACAAGAACCAATAAAATAACAGATTTTTGAATGTTTTTAAACATTTCTCAGTACATGACAGAAAATTTAAATGCAAAAAGAAAGAAATAAATTGCACTTTGCCTCAAACAATTAAATATTCTTATGTCAGTTCTACTTTTGTGAACTATAAAGCACTTATTTTATTTACAATATTAATTTTATAAGCAAAAAGTCATTAAAAGTGTAAATAACACATTTTGTAAGTCTGTTCGTGTGATATCAGTTACTCATGAGTGAAGCTCTGGTGTTATGAATTTTTCACAGTTTCACAGAAGTCAATAAAAATGTTTCGCAATGTCACTTTTAGAGACAAGAATTTTTTTATGAAGCTTAAAAAAAATTTAATGTCTTTTTTAAACGAAACGCTATGTTGTTCAATATGTAAAACAAATGTGACCGAATAATCCATCAAAATGACAATTCATCACTCCTTTAAAAAGCGATATGAAGTCATGAAAAGTGATGAGAGAGGTTACGTAGATTATGTTTATAGGTTAGTATTTTTCATTGCTTTTATTGACTTTATTTTACTTTTCAAATGTGTGTTGAATTGTCACTGTGTCAAAGATTGGGTGAAGATGGTAATATAATGTGATTATTGTTCCTCGTTCCCTGAGATGCTTATATTAAATGGGTAGTTTCTATGCAAGAGCTAATGACCAACTGTTGGTTTGTGGTTTTTCCACGAGCAATATCCATAATCTATGAGATGTTAATTTTGAATGCTAATATTATTAAATTACCAATTTGATACAACGAGACTTGATCATTTTCGTTTGCGTAGTATTCCTGCATCTGTGTTGAACTATTGCTAACAATTTAGCATTGCTTAGTGAAGGAGTGGGTATAGTCAAACTCCATAGATCTATCTCCGGGGGGCTATTACTGCTAGCTAACTGTTGCAATAACTACATATTATAAAATATGCACTTTCAACGCCAAAATATACTCCAAGAAACGGTAATATGTCCTTTGAAAGCGGTTCTCTGGGAAACTCGGAGGAGGGGAAGGAAGAAAGCAAAATTCCAAATTTATGCGGTTCTTAGAAAATATAAAACAAAAACAAGAATATATCGACCATTAGTTATTTGTTCAGCTCATATTTTAAAGGATTTTATGGCAAAAATATGCATTTATTCCGGAAAGTTGCTCAAATACTCACAGACGACCAAAAAGGCACAACCACATATGCATATAACCCGATGTCAGGTAATAACAGTTAATACTAGACATTATAACACTAAATACAGATACTGTACTTACAACAGGCGCAGCATTACTAAAATCTTCAGTTAGGAGTTTGAAAATGACCTGTTAACTAAGGATTATTATTATTATTTTAAATTCATTTTAACTAATGTTTAAGAGACAAGGTATTTTATGCAAAACATAAAGGATATCATATTATTTATAAGCAATAATTATTACCCTGAAACGCCTATATAAATAGATAAAATTACCCGAAATATATAAAAAATGCTGACGGGAATTGAACTCGCAAGCCTTCTGATTTCCGGTCAGGTGCTCTACCAATTGCGCTACGTCGGCTTATTCAAAACACGCCAAATTATTCAATAATTACTGGTATTTTTCATTCAATAAGGTTTGACCAACTACATATTCTTAAGTCTGGCTAATAATTATTGCCCAATTAATAATAGATTATTATTAATAACCGGTTTTTTTCACAAAATACGAACATCGTTGAAAGTGTATGGAAGATTTAAAGTTTATTTTTCTGAATATGGAAATCGTACTAAGAATATGTTATTTAAACATTTTCATTCGAAACGGGTCCTACTGGTTACAATGTCATTATAACATAGAAAACGCCAGTGTACGGCTGTCACCAACGTCGCCCGGCGTGACGAACGAATAAAAATGATCATGTCTTTTTGGCGGAAAATCGAAAATGGCACTTTTTATAGAAAATTTATTCATCAACATAAAAAAAAATAAAAAAAAAACATTCAAAATACCCTACTTTTGTAAGGAACTTTGTAGTCAAAACGGTCTTATATGAAATAAATAAATAAAACTGTACTCAAGTACATATATTAAATTATTCATAGTGAAGAATATATTATTATGCATGCAAAGCAATAACTGTGCATTATTTTCATGAAAGAAATATAATTTGTACTTAAATCAGTTTTCTTCTCTTTACGATTCATTAAGCTTGTCAGTCACGCAATATGCACAGTTCAAATACCGCAGTGGTCACTGACTTAACCCCTTTTCAGGTATTTGTTTTTATTTACGCAGATCATTGCTTCTCAAAATTTTCAGATATAATAAATACGATATTTTTTTTAAATCCGACCGTAAAAAAACAACGTTTAATAATATGTCAATTTTATTAATAGAAGTATTTAAAAATATTTGTACATTTTTTTGTTTGACTGAGGATTGAATCTTTATACACAGGAACTGGAATCAACAACTGAGCCAAACGCTATCAACGCTAACAACTGAGCCAAATCCCGATATTATGGGACCGACAGTTATTTCTTATTTTAACTGCTGTAATATCTTCCAATTTCAAATGTGTCTATGTCGGCGTTGATAAAATGCATTGTCATCGACAACGAATCTATATGTCAATCAGTATCAATAATCTATATCTATTCTAACAAAAATAGTTATATTGTTATATACACGATGACGATATTTAAAGACGTACTCTTTACTGAAATGAATATAACTAATGCAAACTGTATTATTATAAGATTGAGCATTAATAATAAACTACCTATACAAATAATATCAATATACAGGACACACTCAGCTGTTATATCCACTTTTATTGGAGAATTGAATAATATTACTTTAAATAATAAATGTACAAATAATTTTCTAATTGGCGATATTAATATTAACATTGCTGAAAATAATCACACTATAGAAAAGGACAATTATATCAACATGATGACCGCTTTAAATTTTAAACCCTGTATAAATAAATATACTAGAGAATTTAATAATCAAATACCATCGTGTATTGATCATATATGGTGTAATTCCAACTACACTGATAATCTTCAAACAATAATATGGAGAGACAACATAACGGATCATCATACATGTATTCTTAACCTTAACATAGAAAAACAAAACATTAATAATAGTAATAAATCTAACATGCCTAAAATATCGATAAACCAACAAACACTTCATGAAAAACTGTCTCACGAAACATGGGAATCTATACTCTGCACAGAAGATGTAAATATAAGTGCTTTAAAATTTCATGACACCTTACAAAAGCATATAAAGGATTCAAGCTGTGAAATACACAAAAAAAAAATATAAAAAAAAAATTCAAAAAAATTAAACCAAACCCATGGTCTAGTGGTTTCCATTATAGAAAAATAAAAATTATTTAAACTTACAAAAAAATTCCCACTAAATAATTCGATTATTTTACACTTTAAAAAATACAGAAATAAACTAACGGCACTAATTAACATGACCAAAGAAGAATTCTACAAACAAAAGATGTTAAATTCAGGTAACAGTGGTATAAAATTTGGAAAACAATAAATGAAATAATTGATAAAAAAAGAAAGACAAGTGACATTTTAAAGCTACACACTAATAATAATATGATGCAAGTTTCTGATAACCCAAAACTATGTGCAAATGCTTTCAATAATTTTTTTTCAAATGTCGGAAAAAATCTCGCAAATGAAATAACTAACAACATAGATAATACCACCACATTAGGAATTCCAGTAGCTTCATTAAATAAAACGGTAAAAACATTCGAAACTATAACTGAACAAGAAACTGTTGTTATAATACAAAACCTAAAAATTGAGTCCGCACCAGGTTTTGATGGGATAACCGTTGAAATTCTGAAAAAAAATCTTAACTTTTTGAAAAAACCTATTACACATATCATAAATAATAGTCTTAAAAAAGGAATCTTTCCATCTATTTACAAAAAACTATTATTTCACCGATTTTTAAATCAGGTGATACTAAAGAATTTAATAACTACCGACCTATATCAGTATTATCAAATATCTCAAAAATTTTTGAAAAGGTATCAAAAAAGCAACTACTAAAATTTATTGAAACTAATAATATACTGAGTGACCAACAATTTGCATTTCGCGCAAAAATAAGCACACAAGACGCAATCATAGATTTAACAACAAAAATACATCAAGCACTAGACAAAGGCAAAAAATCTCTTGCAATATTCATAGATCTAAAGAAAGCCTTCGACAGCATAAGTCACAAAAAATTACTGTACAAGCTTAGCAAAATAGGAATTATAGATAATGCCAAAATGTGGATAGAAAGTTTCCTGAATTCTAGAAATCAATATGTAAAAATAAATGACACTCTCAGTGAACCGAACACAAGTGACTTTGGAATACCACAAGGCACTATATTGGGCCCTCTTCTATTCATATTATATGTTAATAATATCTTTAAATTACCATTAACAGGAAAACTCATTTCATATGCAGATGACACTGCAATTATATTTCAAGCGAATTCATTGAATGAACTTGAAATAATTGCTAACAATGATATCAATAAGTTAAAAGAATGGTTCGATAAAAAATATTAACATTAAATATTGAAAAAACATATTATATAATTTTTAGTATAAACAAAAAAAAACCCCTTTTATTACTTTGAATATTAAAATACATTCAAAAAAATGCACATCAAAAAGATCAACTTGCCAAAATAATGACTGTTTATTCATAGGAAATAAAAATGAAATTAAATATTTAGGTGTAATAATAGATAGTCACCTTAAGTGGAAAACTCACATAAACAATATCAAAATAGATTAAGAAAACTCATTTACATATTTATTAGTCTAAGAAATATACTTAACTTAAAAATATTTACTATGCTCTAGCCCAAGGCTGCCCAACCCCAGGCCCGCGGGCCACAATGTGGCCCGCGAACGAATTATAAGTGGCCCGCGTGAAACATTTTCAAAAAACCCGCCAATCCGCCAATTTGAAAAAGTGTCGCGGGCCCGCGGTAAAACAAACAATGCAGCTTGCGCGCGGTCACCAGTGTTGCCAACGACGGCGATTTATCGCTATTTATGCTACTCAGAACGAGAATCAGCGACGAAAAAATCTAACCTGTTGAACTTACTTTTGAAACAAAAATACACCGGTTTTCGACATAATATTCTTTGCGTCGAAATAGAATCCTGTAGCCACCCCCCCCCCATGGAATTCGAAAAATTGCTGTGGGGTATCACATATGATGTTCGGGTGTGCGGAATTTTTTCTCAGCGAAGTTCCGTAACAACCCCCCCCCCTCCCATGGATTTCAAATATTTGAAATCCATGGGAGCACTTATTTAGATTTTTTTTTGTGGGGAATTATGTTTTATAGAAATTCTCTAACAACCCCCCCCCCCCATGGAAATAGGAACCGTCAGGTATTCAGTGGCCCGCCAGTGATTCAAAATCGTCAATTTCGCCCAACTGCTAAAAAGGTTGGGCAGCCTTGCTCTAGCCCATTCAATAATACAGTATGGTATCGTTGCATGGGGGGGAGCTTACAAATCAACACTTTTACCGCTGGAAATCACTCAAAGGCTGTTAATAAAAAAATTAATAAAAAACCCATCAGACTACCCAACCTCACAACTTTTCCAAGATTTTCAAGTCCCATCACTAAAAAATACATATACAAAAAATAAGCTGCTTCAAATCCACAAAGATCTCTATAAGAAGTCACACCATGCCATGGTTCGTGTCGAGAGCAATAGGCAAAATACAATGGGTCGCTTATGCACTCCATTAATGCACACCAGTTTTGCACAACACTATTACACGTACACTGGAGTGGTGTGGTTTAATCAACTAACGACAGAGATGAGATTAGAACCGGAGTATAATAAATTTAAAAATAAAATAAACTTCACTATCTTAAATAATTTAACGAATTAGAATGACGATGATATCTCACTATATTATTTTATAAATTATTGTATAAAAAAACTAAAATTTCTTCACTTTATATGTTTTTATGATTCTTTTTTTTTTTCTATTTACATATGTATGTTAAGTTTTTTTTTCCCTTTACACACGAGTTTTAGACTCTTGTAAAGGTAAACATGTTAATTTTTATTGAAATATGTTCTTACTATGTAAATTTAAATAATTATACTGTATTTTATAAAAAAAAATAAATAAAATTTTTCAAATTCCATCAAATGTCGGGAAGTGGGTTGATTTTTACTTCCACGATTTGCATTAATTCATTCACGAAAAAAATCGAAATTAAAATAGAACAAAACCGATGTACAGCCTTTTCGCTAATCATTACTGGTCTTGGTTTAACTTTATCCAATAATTTTCTCAAGGCTTTTCACATTATATTTCAAGACATTCGACCAACTGATATTTTCCATCAAGTATTCTTGTGCATAATTCATAAGTATTTCATAAAAAAATATTTTTATTAATATTCGTAAATATATAATTTACATTGTTAATACTCTAAGGTCTGTAGAACATACTCGCTTTACACCTAGCCACAAACAGAAGTGCTGCCACCTATACTTTTCAAAGAGAACTGCAGAATTTTTCGTAATATATTATTTATTTATTAACTCCCTTTTTCGGGGCTTTTACATGAGAATATTAAGAAATATACATTATTTATTGTACGTAACGGAATTGCTTCATTAACAACATTTTATATTTGTTTAAACATAAATTAGTATTTTGGGCAAAGAGGAATAGGTACATATGGTAGTTAGTCCCAGAATTTCTGCACTGAAATAAATCCTGACTTCTAGTATTACGTTGTGGAATCCGAAAGCTTATCAATTCTAGAAATACCGGACTATCAACTAAATTATTTAGAATTTTGTATAGAAATACCAAGTCACTGAAAATTCTTCTGTCTGACAATTTGTTCATATTCATATAATTAAACAGAGTGTTGTAGTTCAACATAATTGCTGGAATACCCATTTTAAAACCCACATCATAATATACATGTACAAGCTGTTGAAAGAATACAAAACAAATTCTTACGTTTTATATTCTTTCAACAGCTTGTAAATGTATATTATGATGTGTGTTCCAGACAGGAGAATTGTACTCAAGTTGATTTCTTACATAGACAAAATATAAAAATTTAATACACTTTATATTGTTAAAATTTCTGGTAAGCCTAGTTATAAATCCCAAAATTTTGAAGCCCTTATTAGAGATTTCTGTTATGTGGTCAACAAATGAAAGATTTGATTAAAAAGTGTTGCCTAAGTCTTTCTAAGTTATGGTTTTCTCCAGTTTCTCTCCAGAATCCTAGTTAGGGTTCTCTGATTGTCACAGCCCCCAGTTTGAAGAGAACTAGCTAAGATGGCTGTAAAAAGTCCGTTAATAACATGCAAATGATAAAAATGAAGTCATTACCATAAAGTTGCACGTCATTCTCCAACCTTCACCAGCTGTATTTAATAACTACCATACGCTGAGTGAAAAGGAGTGAAGCAATTGCTAACATTTTGTACGGCTCCCGTCTTTGGAATGAAGTAATATTTGGTTGTCCCGGAACAATTCAATTTCCTCCAGAAGTCTTAGCACGTGAAAGCGCGCCAAACTTTCAACCCCGGAGATTTTCTGTTTTCCTGGTATGAAGGTGTAATTATTGCCTTCCCACCAGAGTATAATTTTCTAAATATATAAGATTAATGCAAGTGAAGGATTCGCCACACAAATCAAATTTATTTTAGGATCTTTACAAAAGTGCAGCAAATATAAATACTTACTACGTACTCATTATGACTCTTTTCACAATTGTTTTTTACACAATTATTTATTTAAATTTATTTATAATATTTTTTTATATTATATACGCACATTGATTTATTGTACATATTTTCAACTACCACGATACGGGAATGAATCTATTCTGGTCGAAAATCTCGTAAAAGCTTTTGCACAAAAACGTTTATTTTAACAATATAGAGAAATATATTATTATAGTTATAACAAATATAATGATCGACTAAAGCTTCAAAATTTATGAGGTGTTCCTTCAATGAAACTGAACCTGCTTGCTGAAAATAATCATTAAAGGTATATCAAATAAAACACAATTAAAAAAATATACTGAAAACCTAAACTAAATAAAAAAAAACGTACATAAATAAAAGAAAAACAAAAATTTAAAAAATAAAACAAAAATCTAAGTAATTAAACAAATAATACCTCATCCCATACACACAAGCAATTGCTTATTATGGGAGAACATTGAAAAATAATAAATATTAATCATATCATAATATCTTTCATCTTATTACTAGTGAAATATATATATGTATATCAAAAAAAAAAAAAAAAATCTTTCCAGCTTTTGACGGCCTTTGCTCTTTGTAACATTCTGTATAACCATATAGATATGCTTTTGAAAAAAAAATATTATCACCCACTTTTGTATTTGGTAGATCGCAAATATCTGTTATTAGTTATTAATGCAAGTCAATTCTTTCACAAATATTTAATTTGGAGAATAGAAAAACATTTTTTGTTTAAAAAATTAAATAAAAAAAAACAATGAATCACTCTCCAGCGTTAAAATTCAGGATAGTATGTGCAACCATCGACCACAGACAAATGATGGCAAGTTTTCGTACATTTCGGAACACCTTCAAATTCTTCACTGGCTGAAGTGTCCGGAAAGGATCCAGTACAAGCTATGCTGGATGGTGTTTAAAGCTATCAACGAAATGGCGCCACCGTATATTTCTGAGCTATGTATTCCGGAAAATAATGGTCTAAGTCAGTCAACTCTCAGATCAGCGACATCATCTGCAATTCAAAGGTTGAAAGAGCCTAAGCAAAATCCAAACACTAAGTTTGGTGATCGTGCATTCGGAGTATCCGGCCCTAAAGCTTGGAATAAACTTCCTATCGAATTGAGATATATAACCAGCTTAACAGAATTTAGATCCAAATTAAAAACTCACTTTTTCAGACACTCATTTCCATAAATCCGTCATTCTATCCAAATATTGCATTTTTTTCTTTTGTTATACCGTAATTGATGATTCACACACATACATTCTCTAGCGATTGCGATCAACTACTTATGATAAAGTCAAAATGCTATTGACTTGCATACCAATGGACAATGGACAGTATCAGCCGGAACATAACACGTCAATCGGTTTAATTGTTGGCAGATGAATCATCTAAATGCGTTATTGATCGACGATTAATTTCATTCATCCATTTAAGATATATTTCCAGCTGATAATAAAAACTAATTTTATAAACACCCTAATATAATAGAACTTCCTCCTTCTGGCGAAGGCAAAATTAGATTGTTAATGTTAATTTTAGTTGTAAGTTTCTGCATATGTAAAAATATATGTCATTAAGATAGTAGTTATAGGCCTTAGTCGTAAGTCTTTAGATATAAGTCTCAGACGTAAGTCACTAGTTTTAAGTCAGTAGTTCTAGTGTTAACTATTTAAGAAATATATTTGTACAGCGCCCTTGAAGTGATTTCTCACGAAAACGGCGCTATATAAATTAGCCAAATATTATTATTATTAAGGTTGGCTGCACTCACTCGCGCGCACTTGGCGATAGCCTTTGAACATGTGACGTGTCAATAGTAAATGTCTTCTAAAGTAAATCTTTTTTTCTTTTCGAGCGAGATAGAAAAAACATATTAACACTATTAAAGATTTATGTTTAACTTAAAATCATAACACGAAATGATTTCATGACACATTTTCCATAGTTGTTCTCTCACCGGCAAATAGGTAGAAAGGTCTGCACGTAATGTGTAATCTTGTTACCTCGAGGTTCCGCTCCGCTTGCTCCTCATGAGGTCCTGGGAGACCAGTTCACGCCTGAGAAGGAGGAGAAGGGGAAGGGGAGGGGTCGCTGCCTAATGTGTCGTGGTTTCATTTTCACAATTGCACAGATTTTTCACCCCGCGCGCTCTGGGCTAAGTAAACATTATTCGGAGTGGATTTTTAATGAAAAAATAGCGAAGTGACTTGTAAAAATAATAAGGTGTGCATTTTTGGTATGTACACAAATTGAGCTAGCTTGCTTTCATTGCGACATTATGACACTTAACCTAGTACTTAAGCTATTATTCTACTATACCGAACTGAAAAGCTAGTTCTCTTTATTGACGTTAAATAATATAACATTGTTTTGTTGTGCATCATAATATTGTTATATTAAATAAAAAACCTTCTTGATTTTATGATTTGGCAGTAGCGTATTAAAAGAATACCAACCATTACATAAGTAGATGTATATCTTTTGCTTCAGGGCAAATAAAGATATCTATATTCAGAATCTCCATACATAGGTAAATGTATATATTTTGCTTTAGGACAAATAAAGATATCTATATTCAGAATCAAAATACATAGGTAGATGTAAGTTTTTGCTTTAGGGCAAATAGAGATATCAATATTCAGAATCTCAATTCATAGGTACATTTATATCTTTTACTTTAGGGCAAATATAGATATCTTTATTCAGAATCTCAATACATAGGTACATGTATATCTTTTGCTTCAGGGCAAATGAAGATATCTATATTCCTAAAAGTTGTGTTAATCCTTCTCCATCGCTACCTCTATTATTCAAAGTCCCACTAGCTTTTTAGGCATTAGAACTTAGACTTATCATTGTATAACGCGGATCTTTTCATTCTGCAGATTCACGAAAATCAAAAAAAAATCGTTGATTTTGGCCACAGTTATGAAATAAAGTAGAAAGTGCTTCTTGTGAAAATTTGCATGTGTTTCAGCACTTTTATAGTTGATATCCCTAGAATACAGACAAAACCTTATTCTACCATTCACAAAACACTACTCAAGGTCACATAAAAAAATGTATTTTAAGGCATATATATTTATAAGATTAAGAAATATTTTAAAAAGAAGTAACCTGAAAAGAGTATACTACGCACTAATCCAGTCGTTAATTCAATACGGAATTATTGGGTGGGGGGGGGGGTTATACAATAAGATTCTAACCCCGATCAAAGTGGTCCAGAAGCTAATTCTCAAAGTAATCCTCAAGAAACCCTTCACATATCCAACAGAAACGCTATTTGCAGATTTCGGGGTGCCCCGAGTAGAGGATATCTTCAAGAAAAATTCAATTATCCAAATTTATAAAGATAATAAAAATCAAAAACTTTGAAACTCAACTATCAAAAAAATATCAATACAATATCAGAATTCCAAAATGTACTTCTAAACAGATGCAAAATAACTATATCTATTTAGAAATAAAGTATCTCAACAACCTTCTGAATGAAATAAAGAAATTAAAGGATATTAACATACTTGAACTAAAACTGAAGTTACACTTTCAGAAATAATTAACTAAATAATTGCCTGTTTTTCTCTTTATTGATATTTATTATCAGTCTATACTTATCTCCACTGTATTTTAGATGTTCCTAATTACTCGATAATTATTATGTACAGTTAGTGACAAAATAATTTTTTGTTTGAAAATTTGATCGGTTAAAATTTTGATTAAATCTTAATTGTTCATTCCAGAATGAATGCGTCAATATCTATTGTAAATAATTTAGACATAAGAGTAATTTTCCCTCCATACTTAACATTATCACAACAAAATATTTTTCCCACATTTGCAAACGATTAAATCCCAAATAAAATGATTTATCTAATAGCTTGGTATTTTATAAACACAATGTCCTTCAATGATGTCACGAATTCTAGGATTAAAAATTATTTCTCATTGTAAAATGTATGTTTATGTGTCAGTTCGTTTGCATTGACCAATACTCTACTTATTTTATTTCTTACCTAGGTTATTATTAAATTATTAAAATCTCAAATTTAAAAACTCCCAAAATTTATTGCACTCAGCTCTGAAGAAGGCGTCTGATTTTATGGCCCACTTGAGGTGTAATAATTGTAAGGATGCCTTGGACGAAGGCAACGCTAACATTGTAAACCCATAATAAATAATAAAATGAAAAATTGCAAATTCAAATGCATTCCTAAGATACACTGTAAATATATTTCTATTGTTAATGACACGTCCCTTTGAAATAAATGTTACTTTATTAGTTGTACACTTTAAGAAAATGTATTTCACACGCCAACCAAGGCGTGGAAGAAAATAGTCATAGTAAGGTCATTTTTTTGAAATGTGTTTCTTTGTATTTTAAGTTTAAAATAGCAGATACCCCGAGTAGTGCGTGAGGTCAGGCTCTGACATTAGTGGTAGATAGTGGAATACCCACTGATTAAGGGAAAGGAGACCCTTAATCTGAGGAGTCTGGTAGAGCTATTAGGTATAGAAGTACCTACCAGGACACTACAGCTGCGGCTGATAGTTTGTGTTTGCATTTTATTCAAATAAACTTATGTGAAGAAAAATCAAAGAAAGTGTATTCCTGCCTACCATTGGGTGTTTTCGTACCAATATAGTAGAAGCATACATAAATCGAAAATTTAGTTTTTGGCTTCATTTTAAGCGTATAAATATAAAATATAATTAAATACTGCGAGTGTAACACATCACACTTCTTGGTATTTTTTTCTAAAATCTCTTTCAAAAGCTTTTTTATTTTCAAAAGCCTAGAAAAAATTTACATAAAATATAATTTTAAGTGTATTTTTTTTTCTTCTTATTTCGAACTCTTTTTGGGATTTGATTACATTGTACAATGTGGAAAATTAAATTCTAATTCCAGTTTTTTTTTTAAATAAAATAAAACATGCATTTTGGTAACGTATTTTTGCATAAACGGAAACACATAAAGCAGCTTAAGTGTGAATTTCATCCTTTTTGCTACCCGTGAGTGCGTAATTTGGTTTGACTTTTACAAATTGGATCGTCTTAAATATAAGTACTCCAGCCTTGTAAATAAAACCAAAAATCGTTAAGTTGGCTGCGAATGAATAAATGACGGCACCTCTCCGATAATATAGGCGAGTGCAACGAAAAAATATCACTACTCCTTCCGTGATGAAAATGTGATTTCCCTCACAGAGCGCTATAAATCATATTGTGCCTTGCGCCTTGCGCCTTGCATCTAGCGCCTCCCGGCCTCCCGCGAGAGTGAATTTTTAATGGGGAATCGAGCGCGCTTAACTTATGCAGTCGCTATTTGATTCCGCGAAATGAAGTTGTCGCGAAATATTGCAAAACTATCTGTGACCTGTGCGCTGAGCCTGTGGTGGCGAATGGAGACTTGGAAGAAATGGATTTTTATAAAATTATTTTTCGGGATTATCTCCAGTTGAGTTATTAAGTTCGGTTGAAGGCTGATATTGCGTAACCGTAAACCGAGACACCATAGAATAAATTATCTCCGGTTGAGTTATTAAGTTCCGTTGAAGGCTGATATTGCTAACTGTAACGGAAGACAACATAGAATAGGTTATCTGCGGTTGAGTTATTAAGTTCGGTTGAAGGCTGATATTGCTAATCGAAACGGAAGACAACATAGAATAGGTTATCTGCGGTTGAGTTATTAAGTTCGGTTGAAGGCTGATATTGCTAACCGTAACGAGAGACAACATAGAATAGATTATCTCCGGTTTAGTTATTAATTTCGGTTGAAGGCTGATATGCTAACCTTAACCGGAGACAAGAGAGAATATGTTTTCTATGTTGTCTCCGGTTACGGTTACGCTGATATTGCATAACAATGAATATTTTATTTGCATCCAAGACACATATAAATGTTGTACTTTTTAACAAATTGTGAATTGCAAATACTACTATTTTTTGCCGTACAAACAACAAGAGAGGAAATACGTTTAGATTTTCATTACGGAAATTATATTTCCTCTCACGTCCCGTCTTGTGCTCCAGCGCCAAGCCAAGGCTGTTTAAGGGTGCACCATTGTTCTATCCGGCGACAGATTGGTTCTATTATTATTTTCATCAGTCGATGCATTCTCTTTGCGAGGAACCCATTTCATCTGATAGCTTGCACTTTGTTCTTCGTACGGAAAAATTGTTTTTATCCGCGAATAACACCTCTTCTAGGAGATTTTTCATTAAAAATAAGGAAAATAAGCTTCAGATAAGATAATCCGACTCTCTTCGGAACATAAGACGCTACACTTTACCTGCTTCAAAGGAATCAATTTGTTTTGCACGATTGAATAAGACATTTTAAAATATATATTATGGCATCGTGGAGATCTAGCTTAAATAAATCTGAGTGTGACGTACTTATTAACAATTTTTTTGAATGTTTCATTATTTATTGGGAAACTTTTAACAATGTTTTTCAATAAATCTTAAAAGCGACCTTTAATGGGGAGACACCGACAAATCTAGTTGAAAGAATCAGCTAAATTTAACTGATTCTTAACTTTTACATGGGTATTCTAAGATTTTGTCGTCAAGTTACTCTAAAGATTTGTCACTCTCATGATTCATTTGGAAATATTCCATTATATTTACAATTTTGGAGGCAGGTATGGGTACCGCCGCCCCGGGAAATATTTATTGGATAACCAACACCTTTGCCAAAGTTCACCCCAAATGGTTCGCTACGTTTCGTGTCTAAGCAAGGGTGCCCGGGATCATGGGGTGAGGTTTGTCTATGTCTTGGCGGCAGATGCGTCTATCCACCAACTGCGTGGCAGGCCGGATTGGGAGAGCCTGGTTGAGGGAGACCTTTTGACCTCTCTAGTAGGACTCTCTCGGAACATCTTAGAGGTAAGGGTGGATTCATACGTCCGTCACTCCTGGACTCACTGACCCCCAGATTCCTACCCAACTCACGTACCTTTTCTTTCCCAGAACTTTCTGTCCTGCCTTTCCTAAAAAAACCATCCACACAGCATCCCCAAATATGACAATTGTCATAATATTCTAAGCCGATAAAATTTGGAAAGTAAAACTAACACGAACAACGACTCTCGATGCAGCTGGAGACCGAATACACGGCCACTCAAGGGTCAAGCAGTGAAATTAGTTCAGGATTTATGGGACCTCTACAGCGAGCTGTCGAGCTGAAGGATATCTACCTATGAAACAGATTAGCCATATTTTGTTTAATATTCATATTTTTGTTTGAAATGACACACATAAAGAGAATATACACATTGTTTGTTGGTTGAATATTTTTTGTTTATGATAGACTGAGACAGAGGTATGAAATCGTTGGACCAAGAGACGTGTACGAGGTGTAACGATTTCTCATTGTAAAGTAATTTGTTTGCAACGAGTTATGTTTGCTTCACTTTGTTATTTTAACGATTGTCATATCAGAGTATAACTCGTATTATTGTTATTATTATTATTTTTTTCATTCTCTCAAAAATTTCATGTAGAAAGGAGCTTCCTTTGTTTGTACACGAACTTCGTGAATAGAAGAGATTTTATTTTTTTATTCTTTCTTTGTTTGGTTTTTATTGTATTTAAGTATTTCACGGATACTAGCAGAGTGAGGAAGAGGCAAGAAAAAACAGTAAGAAGTCAACTAGAAGAGACAGGAATAGACTAGAAGGGTCGGTAAGAAGTAAGAAGATACAAGAAGGGCTAGGATTAGACAATACCACCCAAAAAGAGGATATAAGAGATATGAGAGCCCTTGAGGTGATTTTGCACAAAAACAGCACTATACAAATCATCAGAATATTATTAAGGAGAATACAATCTAAGAAGAAATTAGAAGTGCCAAGAAGATACTAGTAGAGACAAGAAGAGACAAGATGAACCTAAAAGGGTAGAAAATCTGCAGTGAGTGGCACGACGAGCTGAAAAGAGACTACAAGAGATGAGAAGTGGCGGTAAGAAGTAAGAAGATTGAAGAAGAGACATGACTAAGTAAGTAGGGGCGAGAAGATGCAAGAAGAGACAAGAAGAGACTAGACGAGACAATAAAGGGCGGTAAGACGTAAGAATTTGCGAGAAAAGACGAAAAGATTAAAATAGATGTAAGAAGAGCCAAGGCGAGTCAAGAAGAGACAAAAGGAGCCAAGGTAAATTAGAAAAAAAATAAGAGATAAAAGGAGCCAAGAGAAACAAGAAGAAACCAGAATATACATTGTACGGGACATTAAGTGCTCTCTACAAGGCCCTCGGTATCGCGAGGCTACCCCATAAGAGAAGGAAGTACTGAAGAGGTCAATAAATTATTAGAGCACACGTCGAGCTCATGGGACCAATGTTCAACAATATGCCAATGTAACAGGATTGCTGGGTGACAACAGACGGCTGGATGCTACCTGAAGGAGGAATTTACCAAGATCACTGATGCTGTGCTCCGGTTCATCCAGAGGCATTGTACTTTGGAATCGATTCAATAACACGATTTTGGGGTTCAATAGAATTGAATCTCACCAACTGGTGTATTGAGGCCTCTTTATTTTTAGTATTGTATAAGGCGGAAATTTAATTAGAGTAGGACAGTTATAATTGAGATCATTGTTTGTATCTCCTTTTAATAAAAACCTTGTCAATCACAAGCCTGTTAAATTGTTCATCGCCCTTCAGCTTGGTAGAGAAGATGTGACCATAGTCTGACTCCTACAGTCATATGAAAGGCGATATAACGACTTTATGAATCCGACTCAGTTTATGCTGTAAAGTACACGCTGATATTCATGTACAGTGTACGAAAAGGCATAAAAATACCACTAGGGCAATACTTAGAATATCTTCAACTGTATTTTGAAGTGCAATTAGGCTAATCATGTCATATTTGTGAAAAATCCACGAATTATATCACTACACTAATATTTTAAACACTAAATTTAGGCACCTGTGTAATACACCTGCCAAACATGATTTTTCTTCCTTTGGGTGCTGTATGCCGATATGTCAACATAATGCTTTATGCCTCTTTTTTTACACGAGCTCCACACAGGAAGCCCAGAGGGAAAAAAATCTCTTATGGCCTATGTCATCTTTGGTGATGCTGTGCGAGAGGTATTTTTAGGGAAAGGAAGGAGAGAAAGTTCTGAGATGGAAACAGGTATGAGGGGTAGGTAGGAATCTGGGGGTCAATGTGTCCAGGAGTGACGGAAGTATGAATCCATCAATCCCGCTGCGGTGCAAGACGATAGGTCGAGAGAGACCAGCTGGAGAGGTCAAAAGGTCTCACTCAACCAGTCTCTCTCAAACGCATCCGCCGCCAAGACCTAGACAAACCTCACCCCATGAACCGGTACTCCTTATAATTTTAAGCTTATTTTCAAATTATTAGCGTATTTATGATATCCTGTGAAAATCACCGGATATAATAAATTGAAGGATTTGTGAAGCTGAAAGTATTTTTAATTTCGCAGGATATGGAGGAATATTTCTCATCAACCACGGGATGACAGTCAAAATTAGTACGTGTTGAAAAACAATGAATGCCCCCAAAGGGTTGATTTGTCGTTTGCTCAAAAATAAAATCATTTTTCAAGGAACAACAATATTCTCATATAAATGTACATAATATGTACTATTAACTCTACAGAGAGAATTCCTTGATACCTACATACAAAAGTACAGTCGTAAAATATGAGCATGTTTTTTTCCTGTTAACAAGTTATAAGAGTACAAAGTATCGCAATCAATTTCGCCCTACTAAAGTTGTGTTTTGCTGACGTTAGAATATAGTCCGTGCCACATTCATCCCTTTCCTCGGAGGGTGTGTCACCGATTTCCCATTCAAACGTGCTCATCATTTAGGGCCCCCCACCTCATCCCCCTTGTCACCCCGTCACGGTATAGGATGAACCCTCAATATTTGACAAGACCAACGTTTTTAAAACAAAGTTAGTTTTTTAAAATAGTTTTCTTTTGTGAAAAATCAATGTTATTTTAGTTTTTTTTAATAGTGTTAGATAAAATCAGTTGATAAATAATATCAAATTAGAGATACTGGTTGAGGGAGATATTTTTACCTATACAGAAGAACGCTCGAACCATTACCTTGCACCGCAGTTGGAACAAGACACCCTTTTCATTTTCAGATCCTACTTTCCTTTATTTAATTAAATAACACTCCACACAGCATATCCAAAGATGACAGAGACCATATCTTCCTCAAGGCCTCCTGTGTGGAGCTAATACAACTATAACGGTCGGTGGCTGAGTTGACATCGCGTTTGGGTCCTACTTAGGCGTAGTGTATTCAATTCCTCGGCTGGCTAAATCCTCCATCGCAACACAAGCAACATTTTCAGCTTACTGTGATGGTAGTAGGAGATTTCCAAATATTGTCAGGTTATTCGTAACCCAAGAATATATGTCTGTGTTTAAAAAAAAATAGCGTAGGAGTAATTAACTAACCACCACGATGTTTCCCCGATGTAGGTAGAGAGGACAGACCGTCAAATAACTCGGTCTTGGTACAAACTGCTTGCTTCATTCACATTCATACTTCATATCATACGTACCTTTCTGTTAATCTGACTCTTGACATGGCCAGACTCGAGTATTTAGTTCACTTGGTCGTGCCATGTCTTCCTCGGGCTTTCCCGACTTCTTCTACTATTCACATTCGCGTAATATATTATCCTTACACTATAATTCTCTCAAAATCTACATGTCCAAACCATCTAATCATTCTCTTCTCACACTTGCTCATTACATCAGCCTTGCATTGTTTGCGAATATATTATATGGAATCGTAGATGGTTTTTAATAGTAATTTTTGTTACAATCATCGAAATGTTTATAGTTATTTTTAACGCTTTATTTAAATGGTACATTTTATAAAAATTTTTAAAAGAGTGATTTCATTATAAAATACAAAAAAGTTGTTTGTTACCAAGGCTAGACTTATTAAAACAGGTTTTCTTCCAACATTTCTCTCCATTTTAACCCCACAACATTCAACAAACTTTCACCACGGTTTCACTGCTTATTATGACACTTATTTTTCTTTTAATACAAACAGTTCTAGAACAAATTTCACATATGCAGCAACGCACCTATTTTGAACAGCTACAAATTTGAGACTTTTACCAACTTATTTTATACAACAAACAATGACAAAACTATTTTACACGGTTACCTACTCTCCCAGATAGAGGTCGTACATGAAGTCAAATTTCTAGTATCTTATGTCTTTTTCGTTCTGAAACAAGGCGAGTGAGAATGAAGATTATGGTACGACCTCGACCCCCGACAGATGAACCTTTCAATTTAACTAATTGAAAAGTTCATCTGTCGGGGGTTTAAGTGGCACATGCACTATTTCAGGTTGTAAGGTTGTAGATTGTTATAATTTTAAACCCCCGACAGATGAACCTTTCAATTTAACTAATTGAAAAGTTCATCTGTCGGGGGTTTAAGTGGCACATGCACTATTTCAGGTTGTAAGGTTGTAGATTGTTATAATTTTAAACCCCCGACAGATGAACCTTTCAATTTAACTAATTGAAAAGTTCATCTGTCGGGGGTTTAAGTGGCACATGCACTATTTCAGGTTGTAAGGTTGTAGATTGTTATAATTTTAAACCCCCGACAGATGAACCTTTCAATTTAACTAATTGAAAAGTTCATCTGTCGGGGGTTTAAGTGGCACATGCACTATTTCAGGTTGTAAGGTTGTAGATTGTTATAATTTTAAACCCCCGACAGATGAACCTTTCAATTTAACTAATTGAAAAGTTCATCTGTCGGGGGTTTAAGTGGCACATGCACTATTTCAGGTTGTAAGGTTGTAGATTGTTATAATTTTAAACCCCCGACAGATGAACCTTTCAATTTAACTAATTGAAAAGTTCATCTGTCGGGGGTTTAAGTGGCACATGCACTATTTCAGGTTGTAAGGTTGTAGATTGTTATAATTTTAAACCCCCGACAGATGAACCTTTCAATTTAACTAATTGAAAAGTTCATCTGTCGGGGGTTTAAGTGGCACATGCACTATTTCAGGTTGTAAGGTTGTAGATTGTCATAATTTTAAACCCCCGACAGATGAACCTTTCAATTTAACTAATTGAAAAGTTCATCTGTCGGGGGTTTAAGTGGCACATGCACTATTTCAGGTTGTAAGGTTGTAGATTGTTATAATTTTAAACCCCCGACAGATGAACCTTTCAATTTAACTAATTGAAAAGTTCATCTGTCGGGGGTTTAAGTCGCACATGCACCATTTCAGGTTGTAAGGTTGTAGATTGTTATAATTTGTCCGTATTTCCCAACCTAAACACTTAACATTGATTGAGAAAAAAATGGAACTTTAATGCATCTTTTATCATCTTCCCCAAAAAAAATAGTTGTTTTTTGAAGTAATTAAGTTGAAACCAAGTGATATTTATAATTTTTATTTTATTTTACCTAGCGACTAACTTGCCCTATTAAAAAAATAATCATTTAATTTTGTACAGATTCCGACTTCTGTTTCAAAATTTGTTTATTTTATTTTCAAACGCACTGTCCCCAAACAACACCTTTTACACCTTGTTGATTACAATCCACTAAATATTTTTTCTGCAAAAACAAAACATTATAAATGTTTGATGCTAAACTCGAATGGAGACGTTGGGCCACAAGGAAAACGTTATCGAAGCAAAGGCGAAGGGAATTGAAAGTTTATTGCAGGGGGCAGCGGTATAACCCCCGCGCTTGTTTGGGAGCCTTGTACCAACTAGGTACTCTGTCAGAACAATTGAAAATCGAAAGAATACCCTCAGGCCCCCAAAAAACAAAGGTAGGTACTACGCACATGTACACAGTACAGGTAGCATAGATGAGAGAGAATATGAAATGAAGATAGTAAAGCATTCTGGCAAATTCAAACATCAAGGGAAACGTAATTCGATATTCTTGATAGACTGTAATATCTACCGTATTACTCTGACGCTAATATGAACAAAAATTGATGTCGGCTACGCACTTTGAATCGACAATGATAAATAAAATTATTATATTTTATCGTTTGATCCCGCGCCAGGCAATAAATCAATCCTTTTTTTCACAACACGGAAAGATTCACATTTTATTTCTCCGAATATATTCAGAGATTCTGATTTCAGTTTGTTTTTTATTACTAAATTTATTTAAATATTATAATTTTTCCATTTAAATTAAGCAGACCCTTGATCCCAGAAAACAATATTAATTCTGAGTGAAAAAAACCAAATTGAATTTAGATGGAAAGAAAGCATAAGGTAATTTTCAGTTTTTATTTTATCATTTATTTAGCGTAAATAACTTTTCGAGGCCATTACAAAGGCAATAGGTACACGCGAAAATAATGTATAATCTGTGCCGTGGAACGCAAAGCAGGGGAAAATTGGAAAATAATTTGTCTGGGGGTAGGAAGAACTTTTCGGGACTTGCGTATTGAATCGTGCAACAGTTGTTTTAGATATACTATCTGCCCCTAGGCTCCGTAGGAATACAGGCATAGTATGGGGGTGGAAAGGAGGTTGTGGGTGGTTGCAATTACCTACGGCCCTTTCTGATCCCCTGATCATGCAGGGAGGTTCTTTGTGTTTTATACATCCCTCTCCGCCAGCCCTTTATTCTGTATCTAAAGCCTTAGGTATTTGTAAATTGAATTACAGCACTGTGGAATCGAAAGTGTCTGGAACTCACAGCGGGACAGCGAAGAAGGAAAAACTCATCTTGCCAAGTCCTCTCAAACGCATTAACAGACTTACATGAAGTCTATTGCATCTTTCAGTCCCGTGGGAATGAGACTTTCTGCGACAACCTCAGTTTTTCTAGTAAAGAAAAACAATCTCCCCCTTCAAAACATGACTTTTTAGATTTATTTATTTAATATCCAAGGTATCACTATACCATACACAATAATTACATTTCGCAGAATACAATCAAACACTAGTAATAATTTTAAAAAAAATGATAAATTGCTTTAAATGTGATTTTTCCCATCTTTCATTCTCTTGTTGACTACTGATACCCGTCTACGTCTCCCGTACGAATATTGCGAACCTTGGTAAATAGCCGGTTCATCAATAACTGTGTAGATAGGCACACGAAGTTTACACCAACTCAATTCCGTTTATGCAACGAACCTAATCTGCTTACACCGACTACTGTATTCCGTGTATTCACCTTATCTACTTGGTCGTGGCTGGCTCGTGGTTATTAACTATTAATAGAATCCGCCACGGGGCATTGGGTATTATGATACACGGTGTACTATGCATCACTGACTCGTAATGATCTGAATTAATGGCTCAAGTGCGAAATTCAACATACAGGCGGTTTGAAACAATCTACTGCAATAAGCGAAGTGATCGTTGGTCTGGTCGATAGGACGAGCAGAGACTCGGTAGCAGCTCGGATTAACTTATATCACAGCGGGTACTTACTAAAATTTTACGATATCTGAACGGGGTCAAAATCAAACAATTTAATCTGCGTAAAATATTTTTCTGAATATCTATTCTATATCTAGTGTAGGTGAAACTTTGCGGAATAAAAGTGATAAATTAGTACCATGGCTATTTAGATTTGGTAAATTAAAGTAGCTGCAGCCATTTCAAGCAAATTTTGAAGATATGCAAATACAATGAAACAATTATTAATATTATTGAATGGATGATTTCAAATTACTAAATTGTTAATGGTATATGAGTATTCTTCAATTATTTGAGGATAAGGTGTTCGATGAGTTGAGGATAAGGTATTTGATGAGCTTTGAGAAAGTCGCGGGTTAAAATCCTGGCGTGCGCAAGTAAATTTTATTTTAATTTGTATTGTTTCACAATTTTTCCATTAAAAATAATATAAAGTACCTATATTTACTCGGAATTGCTCTACTGAAACACCACCACTAAGAATTGAAATGTTGCTTTGCTTGAAATGGCTTTGGGCTTGTTTGGTGACCATATCTGAAAGCCAGGTATTTCTAATTGGGAATATCATGACTGGCTCTAAACGGTTGGAAGCAGTTGGAACTCTTATGCGGTACTTATTTACATTAAAAAATAACAATTTTGTTTAATTCACCAAATATAATACCTAAATCATTTAAAACTCCAGAATAGAAGTCAGTTTTCTACCAAAACCATTATTAAAACTAAAAAAATATTGCTAATTTGTTAAGAATCTCTTCAAATTATTTGTAATCCGAAGATTTTCATAAAACTGAGGTACCATAAATCAAAACATTTAAAACGGGATTGCAGGCCATTAACGAATGAATTGATAGGTTTCCTGCTAAACTTTTCGTAAAATACCAATGATGTCGGAACACGTGTTCGTAAAAATACTAACGTTTTCGCATTTCGTCATTACATATTATGAAGACAAACGCAGATTCATGAACACATATTCCGATAATATTACAATTTTACTAAAGGTTTATTAGTAAAAGGCCTGCACTCCCGTTTTTAACCGAGTTTTTCTCTATGTATTTACAAGGTACCTTCTTAGTACTATTTGCATATTATTACAATCATAGTAAGTTAATTTTTTATTCATCATAAAATAACAAGGAAAGTTTTTTTCAACGAATTAAACAAATAAATTTCATAGTAATATTTTAAGCTGTCCCTTTTATGCATAATCTTTAGACGTCCAATTCCCCTAAGACAATATTGTAAATTAAGGTCTTACAATTTAATGAGTCAATAGACAAATTATTCTAGATGGAGGAAGTCTCTTGCGGCTTCCTTATCTTTTAAATCTTGGAACATGACTTCTCACTACTGAGTTCAATAAAACATCTTAGGCTCATAAACAATTTGGAATTTGGAGCCCCCTCCATAATGCGACAAAACTCTTCATTAAAAGCTTTCTTACGTAAATATACTGTATCACAACAATTAAAAGCAGATGAAGAGAGAGGAACAAATTTGCTTTGAATTGAAAATGAACGCTGAAACAGGAACAAAGGTGTGGAAAGCCTCAGAGGCAAATATATAAGGGAGCTAAATTCAACGGTGACCGGATAACTCATCAAAATGATAATTCATCACATCTTTAAAAAGTTATATAAAGTCATGGAAAGTGATCAAACAAAAACTTTATTAACTGGGTTAAGTAGGATAGGTTAGGTTTAAATTTTTTTTTCATCGTTTCTAATGACTTTATCACTTTTTAAAAGTGTGTTGAATTGTCACTGTGTTGAGTTATCATGGAACCGTTCTTTAACACCCTTGTCTGTCCAGATTCAAAAGCTAAAAATTCAGTGTGATAAATTGAAAATCTTACAGCAATCTCACCCCAAAAGTGATGTAAGAATATTGCTTTATTATGAAGACGAGTTTAAAACAAGAGTGTCCAAGACGCCGAATTCAGTGTGAAAGCTTTCCGAGTATCTTGGTACTTAAAGCGTTATTTTCTGCACACAATGTCGAAGTGCCCAGCGTAAAGCACTTTATCATAATTTTGAAATAACTTATACATAGGTATCGTAATAATTTATAGCACATTTTGCACTATCTTAAAATATAAATTGAATTTTTTAATGTGATTTATGACGTTATTACGATAAAAAGCTTCAGTATTTGCTCCAACCATAGATAGGTACTAGTCCCCGGCGTTTTTCGGGCTTTACATAGAGTTTGTAAAAATCAGATGTACACAGTAATTTTCCTCATATTTTGAACATCAAGAGCGAAAAATTTCGTATAAAAAATATTATTATACAAAATAAACGGAAACTACAAAAGATATAGTTTATAAACATGCACATCTTATTTCTTTTATTATGCAATTGAGAATTCTGCTTTACAATTATCAGCTATCAACTACCAAAATTCTACATTAAAGGATGGAAGGGGATAAAGGGGGTTTAGGAGGACAAATTTAAATTTTTTTTCAGTCTCACAAGAAAACTGTAGATTAGTTTTAAAAACAAACCCTCACACCCACACCGGGAAAACTTTCTCCATAGTAATTAAATCTCGCATACACTTAAGGGGAAAGATCGCATAGCCGTTTTCATACAAAAATTAAATATTTATTTGCAGATAAAACAATTGACCAAACTGAGTAATAATATTTTAATAAAAAGGTGTAGGAAATTTCTAGTATTTATTTGTGTTTTAAATTATAACATATGAGCATTAAAGAAATCGATTTTAGAAGCATTTTTGGCAATTGTTTGTAGGTTAATGATATTAATTTTACAAAAATCATTTTCCCCTAAATAAGCAAATATAATGAACATTTAAATTACAATCGACCATTTAAATTTGTCGCTTTATTTTATAATTAAAAATTATAAATAAATAAAGTACCACAAATCCATATTTTGATTTAACTTTGAAGATTTGTATGAAAAGGGCCGCATAGCCGTTCCACTTAAGAGGAAGCTACAAGCCGAAAATGTGTATATTCTTGGTATACCTTATATCGTAGGTAATAGGCATTAAAATCGCTTGACAAACGGAGTCTAGAACCGTTCGATTTCAAGCAAAAAACTGGTTTTTATTTATTTTGTAAATAATTTTATGAGAAAGCAAAAAGTTAATCAAGTGAAACTGTCACAGATAATTTTAGCTATAATACTGTACTTTTTAAAAGTTGATTCCTTTACGCCTTCATACTATTGAAAAAATATTTTTTTTAGTAGTTTGCATTTATATTTTTTATTTAGTAATTTATTTGTATTCTACCCAAGCGAAGCGATAGGAAAACCTTCAATTTATCTAAAGCATATTCATCATCGTATTCATAACGTACACCAATTCGTTTTGAAGATTAATCAAAATAGTGATTTGGCATTCAGCTTCTCCTTAAGAATCAAGCCGAATCGTTGTACTACTAAATTTGCCTACCTATTTCCTGTGCGTACTGCGTACGCCATATAATTAACAGAGCGCCGAGAAAAGCACTGTAACCACTTTGAAATGTATTAATGTAAAGAGGGTTAATTGATTAGGTTTTCGGAACACTTCTCTTTGTTTACCTGCGGGGTGGTTGAGATGTATTGGTTTTGAAGGGTGGTATAAAATGGTACAGCACACAGTAGTGGGAACAACCACCTTTCCCATCAAGGTCGTGTTTGATGCGGTGGGCCACGGATGTTCCGCTGCCAATTTTATGAATAATTATTGGAATTCCACGAGATATCGACTCTTTGGAACTGAAATTCGATCCCCTGAAAGGAAAGCTCACGCTGAAAATCAAGTTGAAATGTATATGGTGAAAAGCCGTAGATTTTTTATGTTTTCTCCCCGGAGGTTGTTTTTATCGCTATTTACATTTGCCGAGATTAGTTTTATCTCTGGAGGCAATATATTTCACTTCTGCGGTTTCACCGGAGAGGCGCGATATTCATTTCTTTTTCTCATTGGGATTGAGTTTTTAATATTTGGGATTTTCAATACCTACGAACAGCGGCGTTGTAATATAAATTATGACCCCGTCAAGGTTACTTTATCGAAATAAAACCCTCCAGAGATAAAATTTGGAGTTAATGTAAAAAAGTAACTTTGATTAAGGGGTGCCTAATGAAATTGTGGAATAAATGAAAATAAGTTTATATTTGGTAGCATAATTGGATTATTGATAGACGATGAAGTGGGCTACGTGATACGGCCGAAGTTCAGTGTACAATTATTACTAACGAGAAGAAAATTTTGAAATATGGTTAAAATATATAAATTAGCTATCTTATGAGTTTGCTATTCACATTCTCTCTGAAAAATGGCTATCCTTTCCGTTAAGTGATGAGATATTTCTCATAGTTCCCTACCCACAACACTATATTATTTTTTAATATTTTGAAAACATTTAAATTTAAAGCGCTTAATACGTAGTTTGATTACCATACTTGAATATGTTATTTGGAATTAATAACCACAAGGCGATACGACCACTTTTTACAGATACTAAAAAGTATCTTGGTTATGTAGAAGTAAATAAATATTTTTTTATCAGTTCGAGGGTTGCCAGGATTATTTTTTACAAATTTTAGGTCTATTTTTTAGCCGTTAATATATTTTATTGAGTTAAAAGCAAAAAAATATATTTTTTTGTAACGATAAACTAAAGTTAACGAGACTAGGTTTTTATGCATATCACAAAATAATATGCAATAAAATATCTCCATTAGAACTTTTGATAATTATGCGGAACGAGATAGTCACGTGGCCTTCCTCTTTGGGAAACTTGTTTGGAAGTAATGAGGTTCGACGAAAGGTACTTCATATATTATGTTAGAAGTTGGCAAATTGCTGACTTTTTGGCTAATCGTGTGTCATCAATTCGTTTTAAATAATTAATTCGCAATCTAAATTTTCATTCCGGCTTTGCGCTCGATATTAAATAATGAAAATAAATTACTTTATTGATACTACCATTTAAAAAAAATCAACTTTGTATTATTTTGATTAGATAGTGGTCACAACACAAAGTGATTTATTTTTATTAAATAAAAATGGGTAGCAAAGTAAATTTGCAATTTGAAGAAGTGATATTAAATTATTAATTATTGTCAAAACTTGTGAAATTTAGGTGTTATATTCTTAAAGATTTTATGTATGCATAAATACACACCTATAATTACAATGGTTAACAAAATACAAATTTCAGTTCCGGTTTAAGTATCTGACGTCCGCGTCCATTCGGTAAAAACCTCATCATCATTTTCTTCTAGCCCATCTCTCGCTATCACTCTGATAATTTATTTACGTCCGTAAAAGGCTTTTACATGTGGGCAGCAAAATGGGACGGTATACGGTCATTTTTCAGCGCCTCACCTTGAAATGAGGTCTGCTTCAGCTACGAGGACGATGTAATCATATCAGTAGTTTGCGGCTCTTCTAAATCTCTGCAAAAATCAATGCAGGGGTGCCACAAGGATCTGTACTGTCACCGACGCTGTTTTTGTTGCCCATCAATCGTATAAGTCGGCTCGTATATATAGAATGATCTGGCGGTATCTGTTATTCCTCCTTCATATACTCGTAATTCAGGCTTTTTCAAAATTCATAGAAATCCCTACCTACAGACCCTACATTAAGCCGCCTCACAACGCTGCCCAACATAGTTCCTCTGTTTTTTTAGCAATATAAATATATTTAAAATTATTGTACAAGAAAGAATAAATAAAATTGGTTACTTACTTAGTACAATTACTTATATAGTTTAAAGTATCAATATAACATCTATCGACCTAACGTTCATTTACACATCCAGAATAATAAATACTTTCATCAAATAAATGATCTCTACTACATAAAAAAGCATCAGTATTTTATTTTACATTGTTTTGGAAACGATCGGCTTATGCAAGTATTTTATATAATATTTGAAGTTTCCGCATACTTAAACCCATTTGCGCATGAATAATAATATATCAAAATGATTAAAGAAAAACATAATTCTGGTCGAGGCTTAGTTAATTTTATAAAATAATATTACATCAAAAAGTAAAAATATGATAAAATATAAATGCTTTGATAATTTTATAAAATAATACTTACATCAAAAAGTAACAATATGATGTAAGTAACAAAGTATGCATAGTTCCTAAATATATCAACGTTTGTACTTCCCGTTTCCCTTCATATCCTTGAGTTTCACGAAATTCCCCTGAAAATGTGGATACCTTAGTCCTTACTCTTGGATGTCCGCACTCTTGTGCGATAAGGTGAAGCTATAAGCACTATTTAGATGAATCTTTACTACGAATCGGTATAGGTTATCAATACCAAAAATATACCATGGATACATTTAAGCTTGTTCTATCGCTTGGCTTGATCAGAATTAAAATAAAATTGTTAATTACGTCATGAAAAATATAAGCGCAAACTACAAAATAGATTTCTTTTTCAAGAGTTTACTATAAACTCGTATAAGAAACAACTTTTAAAAATACTGTTTAAGCGCTATGTTTATTTGCTACCACTTGACTTGATTAATTTTTTTCCGTTTTTATTAAATTATTCACAAAAAAATAAAATCCACTTTGGCGCTACGTAATAATTTTTTGAGTAAAACATTGTATTGAATTTTATGAGTTCTTCAGAAGCCCGCGGAGAGCGGCAGCGAACAGACGTCAGATTTGTGTCAGTATTTTTAACGGTTTCTTTCCTGGTGACATAATTTTAGCTAGGGGCATTTTTAGTTCTCAAACCGTGAGGGAAATTTTGTGTTTTTTTCTGATATTATTATTTTTCGTGACCAAAATATTATAACTTTTCAATACATCTATTTGAAATTCACTTTCGTTTTCTTAAAATTATGTATGAACTATCTGACATCCAATCGAGCTGAAACTCGGCAGATAGACTCGTTTTCGATGATAATGAATTGAAGTGGACATATACGAATTTATCTGAAATTGAATGACATTACAACAGTTAATATACGCAATAAATGTCGGTCCTACCAAATTGGGATTTGGCTCATTTGTTAGCGTGGTTGACTCCAGTCCCTGTGGAGGAAGATTTATTATTTTGTAAAATCTAGATATATATTGATAAAAACAGATGAATTTATAGCAAAAAAATTTCGTTTTTTACAGATTCATTTTTTAAATCTCAAAATACTACTTGTTAATCGATTTTTTTATTCCGTGTTTACTTGTGTTAACGATTTGTTTCTCATGGAAAAATGCTCTCCGTTTGTATTAATAATTACTAATGACGAGTTTTTATAGGTCCATAATTGAAAATGGGGAGTAAAAACAAAAAAAAAATATCCAAATGTAAGCAAGCTAAGTAAGCGAAAAAATATTCTCAGGAAATGTGGACTCGCGTTATAGCAGTACGATAGGTGTGTAATGCAATTTACCGTTTTGTTTAGTTTTTATTTAGTTAGACGAAATTTAGCTGGCAAAATTTGTTTATATATTGTTATTGCGCCCGCACTACTAATTTCAAGATAAACATAATAATAAACTCCAAAAAAGTTTAAAACACTATACGTACCTAACTCCTTTTCAATTTTCAACCTAATTTTTGGTTTATAAGTTCAACATTGATAAAAAAACATAAAAAATTACTACTCTACTAAAGTTTTTTAGTCATTTTTTTATAAAGTTGCACTGAAATTCACGAAAAACCAAACCTTGTCGTGCAATTAACTTGTTTGTATTTTTACGTCTTTATCTCGGTACCTGTTAGAGATAGAAGAAAAACTGTCAATTGAATTTTTCTCAGAGAAGAGTTTGAGAGTTCATTTATAATATAGTTTTTCCTGAATTTAAAAAAATATATATTAACTTGTGTCGATCCACAAATTGATAGATTGAATGAAGAATTATTATTATTTTTCGGAATAACTTATTGAGTAAAACCTCAAATTATAATATTTTAAATATTGAAGACAATATTAGTGATTTTTAAACGAAAATCTGAAACAGAAAAATCAGAAAAGGAAACGGTCACATCTGGGACATACATAAAGATAGTTGCCAATAAAAATGTGCGGTGAAGAAAATGAAGACAATGTTGGTAGTTCTTATTCGAAGTATGATACAGTTAAAAGTGACCGAGTAGGATAGGGTCACATTAGCGCAGTTGGTAGAGCATTGTCCCGGAAAGACAAGGGTCCTGGGTTCGTGTCCCAGATGTGACCGTTTCCTTTTCTGATTTTTCTGTTTCAGATTTTCGTTTAAAAATCACTAATATTGTCTTCAATATTTAGAAGAATTATTAGTTCATATGAGATGGTTGTGAGTTGTTCCTTGAAAATTTCTAAAACTGAGATTTGTTTGATTTAATTGTTATTTGAAATTGCATTTTAAAATGATTTTATAATGATACAAGTACGCAAATTTGGTAACGTGTATGTAAGTTTTAATGGTGTAAGCTTTGCACGAGTATCGTTAGTTAGATTTTCAAATATTGTTAGGTTATTTGTAATCCGGGAATGTTTGCCTTTCTTTAAAAAAAATAATATTATTAACACTTTCAGCGGGAAGGGTAGTTTCACCTCTTACGCCGGTCCTATTTGAATGGAGAGAAGGGAATTGCTTTTCCGATAATTTTATACTAATATCAATCTCTTTGTAAGGGTTCCAACTTCCAAATATATGTATATGTATTTAAAGAATTTGAACCAACTCTACAACTTTTTGTCTTTTTATGGAAGAATATTTTATCAAAAGGAAACTGTATATAAACCCGTAGAACGGATAACACATGCTTTCCCTTGTAGCGCAAGAGGCGGAAGTTTTTGTTTGTTTTGTAATGATTTGTGCGAAAATGAAGAAAGCAAATACATAGTAAAATACATACATTTTTACAATTAAAAATCACTAAATAGCTAAACACTGACATTAACTTCAGTTTATGGAGTCTTATTTCAAAAGAAGGCTTTATTTACAGATGAAAAAATTTAAAGTTGGAGTGTGGTGACAAATATATAGAAAATTGAGGTGATTTTGCACAAAAACGGCGCTATACAATCATCAAAACATTATTATTTATTTTTATAAAATCTTTATAAATATATGTATTATTTTAAAAGAAATAGCTGTTTAAAACTAAATTGAATACTCGAATCGGACTCGAATTGGATTTTATGCATGAAGTGTTTTGTTATACATAATTAATATATATAATTTTAATAACGCTCTTGTTATTTTTAATGATTATTCATATGAATATATCGACAAAAAACATTAAATTACAGCATTTAAAAATAAAAATTTAAATGTGTAATTATATTAATCAATAATCATTAATCCCTAAAGTTTAAGAATTCTTGGCAGTTGAAAATCAGCGCGTTCACGACTGCTGTTCTCATAAAAACTTCGCTAGTATGCATCCACCAGTTAAAAAGGGTTTTAGCGAGCGTGCGGCAGGATCAACCTAAGGCCGGGAGCTTTCTACCTATTGCAGAGACCTACTGCAAGGCGGCTCTCATTATTTTAAAATTCCTTGCCTCGCGCAGACAACACAGATAATCTTAACGATATGTGTAGCTCGATTATTATTTTGGAAGTTGAAAGAACAAAAATATTTTTGGCTTTCATATTCCTCTTAATCAAATACTTTAGGACCCGTAGTAAGTGTTCAAAGTTGGTTTGAAAGGGAGATATGTAAATAAGAATGCTAGAGGGAGCGCGCTAATGTAGTAGAAAATGATGAAAGTATTTAATAAAACACCACAAGTTTGTAATAGAGCAACTCCAACCACTGAGCTACTGAGACCTGATTTTTTCCATCATTTTCCAACTACAAATATTATTCTCAATTTATTCAATCCCATATTACGATGGCTATCTTTTATTTTCGGTGTCTTTTCTGTTTCATTTGGATGTTTTAATATTATCTTTTTCTTCAATTATTAAATGTTACTTGATGTATACAACCTTCAAAGTTATTTAAATAAACAACAAAATAATATTATGTTAGTAAATAAATACGGATATTTGTTGAAAATCTTCTTGACTCGGTAGCGGTGAAAATACGAGAACCTAACCTTGTACATAATATATTTATCGTATAATTACAGTTGAATTCCCACGAAAAAGTAGAGTAACTTGTTTCCAGCTACTGCCTGTATTTGAGTAAAACCGCAGACCCCAGACCTCTGACCCCGGGCCCCGAGCTACCTTCATAAATATTTTCCTAGAGAAACAAACGTGACCCCGGACCTTTCTTGCGGAGATGGACGCGAGCGAGGAATATATACCAGGAATGTTAATATGCTTGTATTATTATTAAATTGCGGGTGACAGCCACAATGTCTTTTGCAATTGTTAATTCATATTTATATATTTGTGTAATTATTATTATCACGACCGCCGCATGTTGACATCGTTGGTTAATGGTGGAAACGAGAGCGGTTTTCATCTAGTTATTGTAATTATTAATATGAAATGTTTTGTGTGTAGGATTATAACTAAAGCAATAATTAAATGCTATAAAATTAACTTTTTTGTTTTGTTTTGTGTGATACTGCAATAGAGTGCCAACTAACAAGCACCACAAGTACTTTGTAATCTCTAGTTTGAAAATATTGTGAGGCTGTAGGAAGGTGGGGAGAAGAAGAAGCAGGGAAGACAGAGAAGAGGTAAAGATAAAAACAAATTAATCTTTGTTAACGCAAAAACTGCCTTGAAAAATAGTGGAAACGTAGTTTTGAAAAAAGAAAATTAGAAACCCCGAACTCTTTATTGCCGGTCTTTCATCAAATTCGTCGGAACTATCACAAGGATGTTTTTGTATTTAAAATTTGAAAGTCATTCGAGATGTGGTGAAGAATGTAATAATATTAAAACAATCACCATTTATAATCCCAACAAGAGAAACATGTTACATACCTGCTGAGAAACTTTTCAGCGACGAATACTGGAGGATTTTTTTTTCTTTGTGCTTTGAAATTTCAAAAGCCAGAAATTGAGTGTGAAGAAAAACAGAGATGAACAATTTAAAACTCCTTCACACTACAAAGAAAGTATTTTAGGAATACGAGGTCCATTTACACGAACTTAGGTACTAGTGCTCGCGAGACCCTGCGGAGCGTTCAAAGGGGTGAGGAGGCTGTGCAACTTGGGGGTGGGGAGGCTGTAGGGCTGTAGAGGGGGAGGTTCACTCGTCACAAGGCTCAAAAGAGAGCCACAGCCCTCGTTCAGGCTGAATTATTCACCTGCACATTTGGAATTGCGACTCACTATTCTACTTCCTAGCCTGGTACTTCTAGGCGGAGCTCTTTGTGGAAAGCAGACATAAATATTTGCAAGTCATTTACATTTCACTTGCAGAGTGAATGCAGGAGGTTTGGACACAAATACAAGTCTCGATGGAGAGGCAGTCCTTTTTTCAGGCAGGTGGTTTTAGCAAGCATTCTTAGCAATCGATTCAAAGTGTCCAGAGTCAGAGAAGAAAATAAATGGAATTATTTACACACTTTTTTGTGTTTAATTTTTAGGATTTCGTAATAATTTACAAAATGTAAATTTAATAAGACAATAATAGAATATTCTGCTGGTTTGCATTCAGTATGGATTTCGCGGGACAGCTGTTTCGGTGGTGGGAGCAATTTTCAAGCTGTGGTCCGACCATGTACGGTAGACTTATTTATAATGCGGATTTAGTTACCTCTACCCCTTTGCAATTATGGTTTTGTTAAAATTGATTAGTATTGAAATCTGAATTCTAAGAGGTACCTAGTAACTACTCTTCATTTAATATTTATGTTTACCTATTTAAACAACATATAATAATTTATGTTTTCTGTAAAAAAAAGTCTCCTTTTTCATTTTTGTTTAGAGTTTATTATATTCCCGATAAAATGCTAGTTTTCGTGTTACAAATATATTCAATTTATTTAATATTACAAGTTTTATTAATAGCATATAGGTACCTACACCCTACAACACAAATTTACGCTGAAATTGTAACGGTTCATTTATTTAGATTTGCGTTTGTTCGCAATCTCAAGAGACTCTCGTTAAACCATTAGGACTACCTCATTAAGTCACTTGTCTTGGATAAGCATAGAGGGGTTTGGTCTAAAATATATACTTGGGAAAGCTGCTATCAATAACATGTTTGTGAAGATTGTCAAAGTTCAATACCCTAAGCTGAACAAATCTTTTTTTAATACTGGCATATAGTTAATTTTAGTCGGTGTTTGAAAGTGGGAGTATAAAACAGAGTGCAATAGAGCAAGGGGATGAGTTTGTGTATTTGGGAAGTATGTTTACGAAATATGTTGGGACTGACAGAGATATTGAAAGAAGGGTAAAAGCAGGTAAATCCATTATTTGAACGCGGTTGGCGCTAACAAAAAAAATGTCCAAGGAAACGAAGCTAGCCGTCCACAATGGAGTGCTGGTACCTACCCTGATGTATAGCAGTGAGGCATGAAATTGGCAGAGAAAGGATGAAAGTAGACTTGCCTGGAGCAATTAGTAAAGATTCAAAACATACTTGCCTGGAGCAATTAGTAAAGATTCAAAAAATAATTCTGAAGGTTATTCTAAAAGTCCCATTAAGAACGAATACTGATTTTATTTTTAAGACACTAAATGTACCAAACCTGAAAAAATTATATTCAAAAAATATCCTGCTTCATCAATTTAAAAATACCCATATGTATCAAGAACGAACAAGCACTAGAGTCTTGAGACATTCACATGTAAAATCTTTTAATATCCCAGTTTGTCAAACCTCCTATGGACAAAAAAGCTTTAAATACAATGCTATTAAACTATTCAATTCTCTACCTATCGACATTTTCACAATATTGTATAATCTAAAACCGAGTTAACAACCACTCTGTAAAATGCCATCTCAACACAGGCGTTACATACCTAGTGAGATGGGCAATACGTTACTATTGTTACTAAATGTAATATTAAAATAAAATTTAAAAAAAGACTGAATGCTGTATGAATGATATCCCTGAGGAGTACGTGTGGTAAAACCATGTATGATCGTGTAAGAAATGTGTAGATCAGCAGAGAATGCCAGGTTGATAAAAGCGTAATAAGTAAGATTGAGGAAGGGACGCTTGGTTTTGCCATGTAGAGAGAATGAACGAAGAAAGGAATGTAAGGAGAACATTTGACGCGAATTTGAATGATAAAAGAAGTCGGAGACGCCCGAAGAAGATATGGCGGTCATGTCTGTTCTGTTTTCTTTGACATTTTTAAAGTTTTTTCATTAATCTCTTTCAGCCAGATTTTTATACTTGATTTGTAATCATTCAAATTTTCTATTCTTTTATATCTGGGGAAGAATTTTATTGGGTTTTGTCGTAAAATAAATAAATTCTTTGTCTGAATGTGGCTTTATGACCTAGAATATTTTTTGTCATTGTTATTATTATTATTTTTTTTATTTTTATATTAACTCCACACAGGAGGCCCTGAAGAAAATAATTTCCCTCAGGGCCTATGTCATCTTTGGGGATGCTGTGTGGAGGGTCTTTTGACCTTTTTTTTCTATTTGACCTAGTGCGATGAATACGCGGTATCGAAGAGGATTCAGTAATTTTGAATAGTTTCAAAAGTATATTTTAAGAATATATTTGCTGTACATTTGGTACATTAACAATATTCAAAATTTCAATCAAAAGTGTATTTATGGGTAGCTAATTTCAGAGTGGTCATTATGATTTCTTTTTGAATTGTGTTCAGGTTATAGCCACGCGTGTGGCTTTACGTACAACAAATGGCGCAGTTTTCTAAAAAAACATGTTTTTACCTGTCACAGGTGACATAATATTCAGGTTGTCCGGGGGTAAAATGGGCTAACTTTGGGACGTGATTCTACTTGATGGTAAAGTAAAAAAGATTTTTAGAAATTACAATATTCATTTTCCAATAAAAAAAATTTTTTTCAACAGAAGAATATTTATTTTCCCATAAAAAAATTCAACTTTTTTACCTAAAAACTGCCTTAAAACATTAGAATTTAAAAAAAAGTTTTTTTTATCTTATTAAATCACGTAGAATCACCCTCCGAAGTTGGCGCACTTTACCTCCGGACACCCTGTATATACATTGGGTATATTCAAGTTATGATGGTGGTCACTGTAACGTTGTCCGAAACGTTGGCTAAAGAAGGAGTTAGCGCAACACGGCATAACACCCCAAAAACAAATAACAAAAATACTTTTAACCGTGAAAATCTTAAATTATATTAGGTATATTCAAACACACACCCGTATTCGAATGTTGTTCAAAATTTCAAAGTAATCGTTAAAGATTTTTCAGAGATTTAAAATTTTGAACAAACGAACATTTAAATTTTATTTATATAGATAGATGTCACGCCACAAAGCGTTTGCTGTACCTGTGTGAAAAATGTACAATATAATCAAAGACAAAGTAAGGACAACAGATATAAATGAAGCAAATTGTTAGTTCCATTATGCATAAGTTGGTGTCATGTAGGGTTTGCCGAGTGCAAACATAATAATGGCTGGTAGTATAGAAGTGTGTCGACCCTCACCCTCGGCTTGGACGAAACCGAAAATTAAACGAAATAAGTGGTAATTAATTATGGTAGCCGGTACAACGTCAAATCATACATTAGATCAACGTAGAAAATAGAAATCCAAATTCACAGAATATAGCATCGCTCACTCACTCTACCTTTATTCATTAAAACTAACAAAAACCAGTGAAAAACACGGGATATTATGTTTCTTTGATTTCTGCAGCTGAAACACATTATCAGGATTGCCTTTCTAAAATAGATATGGTCATTCTTCATAGTAAAGTTATGTTTTTTGTTGAAAAATTAGAGAGACGTCAGAAATTTACCTTTCGAATGAAAATTGTTGGTAAACTTGAAAAATCATCCGTCGAAGTTCAATTATAGATTTATTATAATTCAGTTGTAGGAAGGTACTTACTTCATCGCATGTTACACTATCATCAATCATCAGTTCCAATTTTGAATATTTCAAAGCAAATTTTAGTTCATAAAGCTGGAATATTTCACATCATAGACAATCGAAATAAGTATGTTAAATATGTACGTACTTCATCTTTCGTCTAAATTCTTCACACAACGAGGCCCGATTTTGAAAATGATACTTAAATTTAAATAAAATTTGAGTTGATTGAACATTGTGCACAGACGACCGAAATTATTATTGTTTTATAATTTGATAATGATTTCGTTAATGAGCGGTAGGTATTACAAATTACGACACATAACAAGCAAACTTAACTGTGACGTAATAAATTTATGATGATTTAATTAATTTTTATAAGAGGAAAATTGATCGTAAATCTGAAAAATACCAACACGATTTGTTTTTATTAACGAGTGGAGCCTCTCATTAGCTTAAAAATTTATTTTATTCAAAGTCTAGTATTTTTTCGACTAACTCTCGAGGTATCCAATTTCTTATTTGTCTTCTGGTTCTCTGTCATGTCGGAGGTTAGCCATCATAAGGGCAATATTCAATCGTTAATTTAAATACCATCAGCTGTGGTAAATTCTTCTGTCACGCGACATTACCAAATATATGTCAGCCTACGAGAAGCATCCTTATTAGAGAATATTCATGACTAAAAATTAGCGAACCATACAAATAGCAAGAGTTAAAAATCTGGAAACATAATTTTAATTTAAAAGTTTCCAACTGTAGGTTTCCTTAAAAAGGCTGCCTGTCGGTGTGGAAACACGACCCAGAGGCTTTGCGGGTATATTTTCATGCTCCCATTTGCAGTCGCGATGACAATGAGGGCCATAAGGGTTGTTGAATAAATGATACCTGATTCCACTCTTTCTGGGAAATTTTAAATATTTTTTTAAGTGCTCATATAAAGAGAACGTGCCGAAATTGTTGGGATGCCCGTTATCGTGTCTGCTTTACTGTGGCGCTTGAATAAAAATGAATGAAGAAAAAATACTGTTGTTGTGGGGAAGGAACACTGGTATTAAGCTAAGCCTCGTGGTTTTTGGTCTTGGGTACTCATCTCGGATACCTAACTGTGCCTGTATTTGTGAACAGTGTTTTTTTTTAATTTCATTAAAAAAATGTAATGCTACGGATGTCCCTGTGTTATGGCGGGTGAAGTTCACAGATTGAAAATTTTCATCATGTGCACATAATAATTGTTATTGAGTTATACAATTCAGATTTAGTTAAAATATTTTATCTGATAATAGGTTATGTAATGTGAGAGATGTATGACGGGAGATTAGGATGTTAGAGTCTAGAATGTATGGGTTTTATGATTGAAGTGTATTACAGATCTAAGGATCCATAGCATTATTTGTATTTATATTTGTATTGTCTGGGAGAAGGTTGAAGATTTTAGGAGCTAGGTAGATGAATTGTCCTTCTGCTGATGTAGTAAATAGCTTAAGTACATTGTAGTGTCGGTTGGTTATGGTTCTGGTGGTTTGATTGTTAAGTAATAGTGGTTTTTTGATGTATGTGTACAGGAAACGTGTTACCATAAATTTTAAATTGAGTTAACGATTATACTCGATGAAGAGCCGAATGGAGGAATATCTCTTCGGTCGCTTGTTGATAAAATGTATTACCATTTTTTGTGCATTTTGTAAAGGTCCGGTAATAGTTTAAGCATAGCCACCCCAGCGATGAAAGCTGTATATGCACAATGAATATTTTCAATTGGGGGTAAAGGAAAATGTATTTTCGGTACCCAGACAAATCGAAACAGTGAGAAATCGGAAAATTTTTGTAAAGTGATATATGGTCACGAAAAAGTGACATAAAAACTATGTTAACTAGGTTAGGTTAGGTTAAGTTTTTGGGCTAGTTTTTTCATCACTTTCAATGACTTTATGTCTTACTTATTTACTCTTTATTATTAAGAGATCATATTATTATCACAGGATCTGTTTCACCAGTAAATATTAAATTATTCAAGGCTTCTTCAAGACCCGCATTAGCGAAACCCGTACTTCAGCCCTACCTTAACCCGACTTAGAACATCGAATAATCAGGGGATGATTTAGTTTCACAGAGCCACGGGACCTCATATAACTATTATGTATATTTGTTTTTTTTATTTTTATTTAATTGAAATCAAATTTAATAATATAATTAACAATAACAATAGCTGTAACAATAAAAAAAACCAAAAAATACTTGCAGAACTTAATAATTATATTATCAAATTTGATTTTTATTAAATTTAAAAAATAAATAAATGGAGTTCTACGAATTAAACACAAAAACAATAAATATGTATATTTGCTATATTTCGTAAGCGGAAGTCGATTTTTTGGAGATCTAAGCAGTCACTGATAGAAGTATACACCAACTGAATGGAGAGAATTACACACGACAGAAAAAAAACTGTTTTATACAAAAAGTTGAAATTGAGTGTTTTAAGTGTGGTATATAAATTTCCCATCCAATAAAAACAAACGTCAGGTTAGTTTAGGTTTTTATCGTGTGTAATTTCAGTAAGTGTAATTTAAGCCGGTGTAAATCTCTCCGTGTGTAATTCGTCCGTGTGTAATTCTGGCAGCGTAATAATATTGGTACCTACCTACGTAAAAATCACGCCTGTGTAATTTCGTAAATTTGAAAGAAAGCGCCCCCGTCCGCACACTGGGGAATTTATTTATTCCATTTAAACGCCCGTAGGGCTTTTACATACAATGCAATTATGTTTTTTAAATACAATAACAATAAAGAGTTTACATAATATATGAGAATATACAGATTACATAAAATATAAGACTTAACAATGCATAGGTTAACAAAATATAGGTAACATGAAACAAGAGTTTACGAAACGTAGGTAACATGAAGTTTAAGTAAATGAAATAAAAATATATGATCTGCCAATATCCTCCAAATCAATTGTTCACATTAGCCTATTAACTATGTAACTTTAATTAACAATCTCTATTACGTAAGATTAGGATAAGAATCGACTAAAAGTCTTATAGAAAAACATTTAGTTGAGTATTATAATATTAAACCAAGTATTATAATATTAAACTAAGTATTACAATATTAAGTCAAGTATCGTGTTATTAAACAAAGTACTATAATATTAAGTTAAGAACCATAATATTAAACTAAGTATTATAATATTTATTTATTTAAACGTATTTTGTAGAGTAGTAGAAATAGTTCGCATACTCCGTTTAATGTTTGCCAAGTTCATATTTGACATACAGATTTAATAATAATGTTTTTTTTTTTTCTTCATATGAAGCGGTTACTTTGTCATGTGACATTATAATTTAAAATTAAACAATAACTTTGTAAACATCACTTATAGGTAAATACTTAATGCCGACCGGGTTTCGCTACAACACGTAGCCTCATCAGGGCAGTATAATACTAACAATCTAAAAATTTAAAATTAACATGTGTGGCTTTCACAGTAAGTGGACAGTCTGAGCTACAGTGGAAGAGGTAGGGATATGTGGGAGATTGAGGGGCGAGTGTTCTTTGTCAATAGGGAACAATCTGAGTATAGGGCTTTTATTTAGGTTTATTTGGTTGTTGATGACTTTGCTATTGACGTTTTTGGCTTTCCTTAACTCTAGCGCTTCTAAGTTATCTAACCATAAGAAATTAAAAAGATTATCGACAAGTAAATTTTTATTTAACAGCTCCCCTCATAATAATAATAAATCAACTAATAATAATCAACCTCAACAATGGCGTAGAATTTTGTACATCGATAATTTCTCTCAAAAAAGCATAAAAAACCTCCCACCAGATATCAAACCAGCTTTTTACACTAACAATAGTATAAGTAAATTTTTGATGAACGTTAAGGACAAAGAACATCCGTTAAATCACTCAGGTATTTACTCACTGCAATGTAGTGACTGTCCCGCGTTTTATATAGGCAAAACAGCGCGTAATATCAAAACACGAGTCAAAGAACACCTAAGATGTTTATCCAGCAATGGGTTCTCCGAATTTGCAAACCACCTCATAGAAACCAACCATACGTTCGACAAAAATACTGGCGTCAGTCTATTACATAAAAACGGAATAGGTCTTAGGTTAGATAACTTAGAAGCGCTAGAGTTAAGGAAAGCCAAAAACGTCAATAGCAAAGTCATCAACAACCAAATAAACCTAAATAAAAGCCCTATACTCAGATTGTTCCCTATTGACAAAGAACACTCGCCCCTCAATCTCCCACATATCCTTACCTCTTCCACTGTAGCTCAGACTGTCAACTTACTGTGAAAGCCACACATGTTAATTTTAAATTTTTAGATTGTTAGTATTATACTGCCCTGATGAGGCTACGTGTTGTAGCGAAACCCGGTCGGCATTAAGTATTTACCTATAAGTGATGTTTACAAAGTTATTGTTTAATTTTAAATAATAATAATGTGTTTATAGGCTGATAGACATTCAGTACCGTTAGTGTTCACGCAATATTTATTCCCTGCACTGTGTAGTCGGTTCATTACTGAATTTATTTCTGCTTTGTTACCTGCAATGTTACAATGGTAAGGTACCTTCTGACGAACCGTTCTACTAGGCACATGAAAGTCGATCAACCCAAGGAGTTCAGGGGAGTCAAAATGTTATTAACAATTTTATAAAGAAAAAAGAGATCAGAACATATTCTTCTTTCTTTTAATGTGGCAAGGCCCATGACTTTCAACAGTGAGGTGTAGTTAATGTTTTCAATAGGAATACCTAATCTATAATTTATGTTACGTAAAAATTTATGTTGGATTCGCTCGATAGATTTTTCATGAATATTGTAAAATGGATTCCAAATGGTTGAGTTGAATTCTAAATGGCTTCTGACAATGGATGAATACAATATTTTTAAAGTTTTTAAATTTTTGAAATCTTTTGAAGTTCTTAATATGAAACCCAACATTTGCATCGCTTTAGTGGTTATATTGTTAATGTGGGAGATAAATGTTAATTTGGTGTCAAATATTATCCCCAGGTCTTTTATTTCGGGTACAGATACTAAGGCTTGATTATTCATACAGTATGTGAAAATCAATGGGTTTTTCTTCCTATAAAATTTCATGACTTGACACTTTTTTACATTGAGGGTTAATTTATTTAGGATACACCAATCAGAAAAGCTAATGAGATTTGATTGTAATAATAAGCAGTCATTAATATTGTCAATAATTCGGTAAATTTTCATATCATCTGCGAACATAAAAATAAAGACACGTTTAAATACATTTGTAACGTCATTTATAAATATGTTGAAAAGAATGGGTCCTAGATGTGATCCCTGGGGCACGCCGCTTGTAGCTGTAAAAATATAGGACAGTTGACCTTTAATGCAGACAGTAAGCTCTCGATTAGACAGATAATTCTTAAACCAGGATAGTACGTTACCGGTTATGCCAATTTTCGCCAGTTTGCTAACAAGAATTTTATGGCAAACCTTATCAAACGCTTTGCTGAAATCAGTATATATAGAATCGACTTGTTGTCTATTAGCAAGTGCATTTGTTATATAATTTTCGTACAGGGATAGATTGGTTAAGGTTGATCTGTTTGAAACAAAACCATGTTGGCAAGTTGTAATGATGGATTTCACGCTGGAATATATAGTAACCCGGTTGGGTAGCGTTATGAGGCGGGTTAAGGTAGGGGTTGTAGAAAGGGATTTATTAAAACGGCTCTTAAAGAGGCCCGGATGAGATGAAAACATATGATGTCGTCATGTAACCATGTAGGTTTTTTGTGATTTCGTGATTCGTCTACGGAGTTCACGGAGAGAAAACGATTTTTTCCCGCACAAAAAAATAACAAGCCTTATTAATAAAACATAAATTTAAGAATGTTTTGTCGATTTGCCTAGAATTTGCGTTGAATTGCAAAATATTCGGATTTTCATGAACACGTTTTCTGATAATCGTAATAGTATATTTGTTAATTACTAAATAATAAATTTAAATTAAATTATTTAAATAATAAATTTAAATTAAATTATTTAAATAATAATTAATTAATCAAATAATAATTAAAATTTGACAAGTTCAAGTATTTCACCTAAAAAAAATGTAGACAATTTGTCTCGACGCCATCTAGTGAGAGAGTTAGCACTTACAATGCCTTTCTCATATAAAATAAAGTTGGTTGTTTTCAGGTGAAAAAATGTAACAAGCAGTAATTGTTGAATGAAACACTAGTATATATTGAATTATTTCGCGGATAAGAGATAAGCCGCCATAGCTCAGTGGTCAGAGCTGTTGACCGGAAATCGAAGGGACACGGGTTCGAGTCCCGTTGGCGTTATGTATCTTTTATCAGAAGATTTTTCAATGTGGATGAGTGTTTCAGGCGAATAATTATTGCTTGTAAAATAATATATTTGTTATTTACTAAAAAATTAATAGCTAACCTGTTAATTCATTCGTAAGGCCTGTAATCCCATTTTTATTCGGAATTATCAATAATTTGAGGATATTCTTAATAAATTAGCAGTAGTCGTTTTTCTCAATGTAGATTATTTTTAAAAGTAATTTTTCTTAGCAGTAGATTTAAATGCGAAGCTCACCTCGAATATTTAGCTCGCATAGCAATATTAAAATATGGTACAATTTGTGTTACCATTTGATTGGCATAATATCTGCATAAATAAATACGCAGATTTATTTATGATTTACTGGACTATTTGCCAACCTTTTTAAATGACGTTATTGTATTTAATTAACGAGTTGTTTGTTCGGATTCAGCTAAAATATGTATGAGTAATTTCCCTACCATTGGCGTTGACTGTATAATTCGATGTCGGTTTCCATCGCTCATCGGGTGTAATCAGATTCATCCTGACATTTAATTGACAAGGGTAAATAGTAAGTTGACATTAACACACGGTCGGATTAATGAATTATTCACATATCGCAAACAAACAAGTTGTTGATAAAACGATTGCTTTACAATTGACTGCTTATTGGCAGAGTTTACCAGAATTATCAGAAAAAATACACTTTTTTTTGCTTTCGTGACCCAACGACATGTAAAATATGAAGATACCGAACTCATAAAATAGTAAACTCTTACGTTATTCTGAATCTGGACATGGCCCGACCAGAGAATTATATTTATTCGTGCTATGGCTCTTATTTTATTTGGATTTATGCGAATATGCCCAACAAAACCAAATAATTATTTTTAAATCTAAAGGTCTAGCAAATATCTAATACGGGTATGTGCAACATTATTTATTTATTTTAATAATATAATTAGAAAATATAGCCCATTAAAGTTTACAAATTTTCATGATTTTCCAGGGAACTTTGGCAATTATTTGTGAGATAATTATAATTATTTAAAAAAATTGCTCTATTGTTTAAATCAGATTGATTTATATTATTTTACAATTTAATCATTTAAAAATAATATAAGATACATCTGCGGCTCGTGAACGATTTTATTTTATTTCATTGTAATATAAAGAATATTATGATAATTAAAATAAAATAACTTTGTTTGAATACCACTTTATTGTATATATTTATGACCAAACGGTTTCAGTTCAACCCGAACCTTCATCAGGGTTAATAAAAACATATTAACCCTGATGAAGGTTCGGGTTGAACTGAAACCGGTTGGTTATAAATATATACAATAAAGTGGTATTCAAACAAAGTTATTTTAATTATTATTTTTTGGTAAACTAATGTTTTTAAGACAAGATTTTTTATGCATAGCACAAAGGGTAACAATTATTTTTACAAGCAATAATTGTTCGCCTGAAACACTCATCCACATTGAAAAATCTCCTGATAAAAGATACATGACGCCAACGGGACAATTTTTCAATGTGGATGAGTGTTTCAGGCGAACAATTATTGCTTGTAAAAATAATTGTTACCCTTTGTGCTATGCATAAAAAATCTTGTCTTAAAAACATTAGTTTACCAAAAAATAATAATTAATATTTGACAAGTTCAAGTATTTCACCTAAAAATGTAGACAATTTGTCTCGACGCCATCTAGTGAGAGAGTTAGCACTTACAATGCCTTTCCCATATAAAATAAAGTTGGTTGTTTTCAGGTGAAAAATGTAACAAGCAGTAATTGTTGAATGAAACACTAGTATATATTGAATAATTTCGCGGGTAAGAGATAAGCCGCCATAGCTCAGTGGTCAGAGCTGTCGACCGGAAATCGAAGGGACACGGGTTCGAGTCCCGTTGGCGTCATGTATCTTTTATCAGGAGATTTTTCAATGTGGATGAGTGTTTCAGGCGAACAATTATTGCTTGTAAAAATAAAGTTATTTTATTTTAATTATTATGTATACCCACAAAGTGTTTGCTACAAGTGAAAAAAAATAATAAAGAATATTAGTTAAATTGTACACAATTCTCTCAGTATCGCCCTGGTCTAAGACCAGAATTGAAATGTTGCTTGAAATGGCTTTAGCCGTATTTGGTAACCATCTATGAACAGCCAGGTACTTTCCTACCTTCCTCTTTCACATCTCTACTACCTTCAGCCTCACAGCATACCCTAAATGGGAATGTTGTTGCAGTTGGGTCTCTTATGCGGTATTAATAAATAAAAAACACATGAATTTTATTATAAACGACAAATTATGGATCAACGTAAATATATATTTTTTGCTATTTTACTGGCTCCATGCGATTGGGAGCAGTTGGGACTCTTGTGCGGTATTTACAATAAAACAATCTTTTTATGGAGAATGACGAAGAATGGGACGCTTAGATGGAGTTTCGGAAGTTTTGGTTGCGGAATGAGAGGGAAAAAGGAACGATAAACATGTCGAATTCCGCTGCACGCTTACCACGCAAAAATATAAATAGCAGTTGGTTTCAACTTAATTACTACAAGAAATAACTATTTATGCGGTGGGAGATGTTAGAAGATGCATTTTTCCTCAATCAAAGTAAAGTTATCAGGTTAGGAAATACGGATAAATTATTAAAATAACCCAAACTAAAACCAATTTACTGCGACTATCATGTGCGACTTAAATACTTGTAAATATTAGATTACAACTTAAAGCAAGTATTGTTTTTTTAAAGAGCAGCGAAATTCAACAAGTTTGTATTAATAAGCGGGTTATGTTTGAGGTGCATACTTTTTTTAATTGCAATGGAATTTAACCTGCATTCTTTCAATCCGAAGCCAAGCGTGTTTAGTGCTAGTCAACCTAGGATGGTAAAAATCTTATTATTTAATTTTACTGGTCTTGGTGAAGGTAATTTAAGGTATTTTTAAATCATAAGCCTTAATTATAACAAGGAGTACCCTTATTATCTTATAATTAGAGGAATTAGATATAAAAAAAACCCTCAGTCGCAATTATATTCCTGTAGGAATTACGTTTTGTTCGTAATGCCTCCACACCGAGTAGCGGAGGAACTTTTAAATTCTTGTTTATTATAACGAGTATCTTTCTTCTTCTGCTTTGTTATCAACTTTTTTAGTAACAATACTCGTCCACATGTGCGTGGGAAACGTTTATACAAGATTAAAGCTGACCCGTTCTCGTTCGGCTCAAACATACTGGTGCTTGTTGTTGCCTAGAAAAATACACGCTACGCTAAAAAAATACACGGCGGATTCTGTGGATGAGATAAAAATTTAATTTTGAAATATTTTTATGCAGCATAAAAAGACAATCTTGCAACTTTAAAGATACGAACGGAGAGCTAACATACATTACCGTTACCTAAAGCACATTCTAACGTTATACAATATAATACGAGTTCAAATCCCGGCGTGAACAAGAAAACTTTATTAGATTAATTTGGGTTATTTCGCAAATTGTTCATTCGAAATAATAAATAGTGTATTTGCGGCACGTTCCAGAGTAGTAGATGCTTTCAGTATCATCCTGTAAAGTACCACCATTCAGAATATAGACGTTGCTTGGCATGGCGTAAGTCGTGTTTAGCGACTAAGTTTACTTCCCCACTTTCCTGTTCCCCACCTACTCCCCCTACCACTACCTTCAGCCTCACAGCATACCCCAATTGAGGATGCTATAGTCTCACTGGCTCTAGACAGTTAGATGCAGTTGGAATTCTTGTGCGATAAACACATTAAAAAAAACATTTATTTATTATTAAAATATATTCGAAATCCTTTTCGAAAGATTTAAAGGGATTTTTAAAAGGGAAGGGAAGATGTTGAAAATTATTGTGGCATTAAGTTTATTCAGAAACATTACGCTAGCTTTCCATGGAAAATATTAATAATATTAATCCCAGAATGTATGCAGAAGTAGTGCAATGCAATACATTCCATATTTTGAATTAACAAAAAAACAAATCTCACAAATAATGAGAAAAAAAGTAGACAAATAATAAAATTGAAAAATTAGACAAATAAAGCCTCGGATACCTTCCCAGAAGTCGAGGATTCAATCCTTTCCTAGGGCCTCCATAATTGTACAAGCAACATTTTTTGTTTATGTGGTAGTAAGAGAAATTTACATGTTAATGTCCAAGCACGTATGTGGTGCAGTTTTAAGTAAAAACCACAGACATAGGAATTAATAGACGAGAAGATAATGGCGAGGGGTAAAATCAACTGTTGAAGAACGAAGGGGGTGAAGCTGACTGTGATTCGTCAATAAATCAATCTGACAGTAAATAGGCATCTCGCATTATAATATCACCATTTACTTCTTAAAAGTAAAATCTGCTTTTGAATGAATAGACATTTTTACATGGGAGCGCAAATTACTCGCCACGTTATGAACAAATTTGCGAAGTCCAAATTCGGCAAAAAAATTCGGTTCTATTAGTCGAATATTTCGTTTAAGTATTTAGTTAAGACACTTTTATAAATGTTCATAATTTACTTCCCAGCAACCAACCAGCTTTGTGTTTCGCGTCCAGATGTGTTTCTACAACTGATCCATATTATACGATGTGAATATGCTTAAAATAAAGTAAAATAATGCTTATATATGGAATGTAATACGACAATTGGGTTTATTCTCTTTCACATCTATTTTTACAAGTTTTCATAGCACAAGTCAACATTTTGCCGTGTTATTTCGTAAAATGAACCGATGATGCCTCGACCATAGTTCGCACAAGCATGATGACGTCACGTTTTCAAATTTCACTTGAGGCCATACGCGAGCACAGCCGGCTCCAATGGAACCGGTATGGGGAGTGGGGATAATACGCTTTTAATCACTTAGGGCAGGTCTACTAATATTCATATGTCTATGGTAAAAACAATACCTTCTGTGAAGCATTTATCAAGATCATCCTATAAATATATGTTTCTTAGCAAATTCACTTTACCTATTTCATCTATGTAGAGTGGATAAAAAGCGGATATTCACATTAATTTAGTTTCTTTACATCTTATAAATAATATTGAGTATTTAAATTTTCAACTTGTACGCGTGTTATCAATATTTTCTATATCTTTCTAAAAAAATAACTCCTGTATGGTATTCATATAGTTAGAAAGAATTTCTCGGGTTACTGCCAAAATATATAAAACTTTTTGTCTTAATTTTTTTAAATAAAATTAATAGACAAGAAAAATATATTGAAATCACCTACAAAAAAGCACTTTGCATAAGAAACAACACTCTAATGTTTTTTTTTAAATTAACAATAACATTATTTCCCAAAATCCTGACTGTGTAATGAAGATAAAACTTTAACATTGAATAAGGTAGTGTTTTTACGCCGATCGATTGTTATCTTTTTCGATAGGTCTAGTATGAGTAAAAAGTGAACCAAGCGTCAGCTGACGCACTCACAGTGGGTGTGAGAGTGAGAGGTTGCTAAACTGGTAAAAATATAAAAATAATAAATACTACGCGGGTTGAAACGTATTTTCATAAATAGTTATAAAGATATATCGTCAGCTGCTTCGCGAAGAGGGGATTATGTGTCAGAAATTTAACTAAGTCATTGTTTGCATAATTAAAAGTATGAATATGAATATCAGCTGCGTGTGTAGCGGTGGAATGACCGTCAGTTGACGCAGTAAAGGTAAAGATTATTCGAACAATGCACGGAATATTTCATGGTACAGCTTCTCTTCTCTTCGACATATTCGGGCTTGCTTTCGTTCGTTTGAAGAGTACAACCAATACTGGTCACCGATACTAAAATAGATGTTTGGAACAGATTTGTCAAAGATATTTTTTTCATACTTAGTATTTGTTGTTAAGTATTGCGTGTATTGAGTATTTCGCGTATTGCGTATACATACCTACCATGGGTGGGAGATATCTATAGGAATCTCGCTTACTCGACTACATAATAAGAATGCTTCTTTTGTACAGGGTATTCCAATAAGAGGTGTTATTTTGAATAGCCCGCTATTTCAGTAGATGTTACTTTAGAAGCTGTCATTTTTTGACATTTGACAAGTAAAAACTACTCCATTAATAAAAATTGAACGATACACGCTTCAACAACGCATTGAAATTATTAAAATTCATTTGAGTGAATCAAATGCAAATCATCTTGAGTGATGAGGCCCATTTCTACTTCGGTGGCTTCGTCAACAAGCAAAATTGTCGCATCTGGGGCTCGGAAAACCCAAGAGTTATTGTTGAAAAATCTCTATATTCTCGAGGTGTGAATGTTTGGTGCGGTTTATGGTCCGGTGGAGTCATTGGACCTTACTTTTTCGAAAATGAGGCTGGAGCAACAGTTACGGTGAATGGATTGCGCTATCGAGAGATGATTAATGATTTTTTATGGCCGGAATTGGATGGTATTGATCTGAACAACGTTTACATTCAACAAAACGGCGCTACGTGCCACACAAGCAACGGAACCATTGATCTTTTACGATTGAATATCAAAATAACACCTTTTATTGGAAAACCCTGTATTTGAATACTGGGGAAATACCGGGGTACTATTACTTATACTATTACTTTCACAACCTCCCACCCCCACTGCCACACCCACCGCTACTTGACCGGCTGACGGTCAGTTCACTGATTAGTAGTACAAGATCAACTATTGGTATCAAAATCAGCAGGACTGCTATGAGTTTTTCATTTTCAACGCTACCTCCCGGACGAAAACATGTTTTTGTAAGTTAAAAATATTGGCATTAGCCCGACGATTTAAAAACACCTCAGTGAGTGATAAGTTAAAAAATTACTCGTTGACAAAATAATCATAATTAATAAAACCTTGACAAATAAAAATCTGTTAGAAGGATTTGAAATTTTACACCATTCAGTAAAGTGGGAAGGTACAGCGAACTAAGGATTTGGGTTCTCTTTTCTCGATCTGGGAACATTAGCTTATTTCAAAGTGTCCCAAACGATGTCGCAGTAAGTCGTTAGAGGGGTTTTGGTTCGTCGAATGTTTTCACCATTTGTTCCTCAAATCGATGTCTGTTCGGCCGTAAGCTGTGGTTAAGCAGAAAGCTCATTAGTACCGTAGTTTTGTGTGTAATTGCTTCCCGGGCCGAGGGTTGGCGGGAGGCTTGATTTGAGACCAATGTTTGGGTCGCAGGAGCGTGAAAAGGACTTAAATACCCCATTGAGTCGGGATGCCGAGATTCTCGCAGACTCCTGCTGTCCTGGGTCCCTAGGTCCTGGAATGGAATGTTCATAAATTAGACTGTTGTGATTGGCCAACGTTACGCAAAATCACATCTTATTGTGATTGTTTACTGTCATACCATTAAATTAAATATACCATTCCTGAGAGAAAGTCCAGTTATGTCCAATTTTCTAATTATGTCCTAAATTATATTTCGCTAATAAACAATTAGATAATTTTAATTGAGTTATAATCTCAAGTGACCTACCAGGTAAGTATTGTACTGTATATTATCTCCATAAATAGTTAGTAATAACATAGATCACTGTAGATATGTATTATAAATTTGTACAGCGCCCTTGAGGTGATTTTGCACAAAACCGGCGCTATCCAAGTCATCCAATTATTATTATTATTAATTATAAGATTTGTATGTTAAATCAGAATATATAGATACTACAAGTAAAAGTAGATTCTCTCTGTTTCGATCTGGTTACGTTGTTTGAAATGGCTTTAACTATGGTAGGTAACAAGATAAATAATCAGATACTCCCAACCCACCTCTTTATCTTTCTCACTCTCTTCCATCTCGCAATGAACTACCCCATTATTTGGGGATGCTGTGACTCTGGGCAGTAGGAACTCATGTGCAGTATCATAAAATAAATATTCAGAATTGGTCACAAGCGATGTAAATAAAAGTTTTCATTAAGTTTTAATAATAGTGTTTAAAAGAAACAAACTTTACCTAACGGCATCCATGGTCGGTAGGGATAAGACTCTCTACTAGCAAGGTTCAAATCCCAGCGTGCGCAAGTAAATTGTATTTAATTAATTTGTTTTATTTCACAAATTACTTATTTAAATATGTTTGTGGCACTCTCAATACCATCCTGGTGTAAGACCACCATTCGGAATTGAAATGTAGCTTGAAATGGCCTTGGATGTATTTGGTGACCAGATCTGAATTGCCAGGTACTTCCCCACCTTCTTCTTCCCTATTTCCTTCCCTTCTCCACTACATTCAGCATCACAACATACTCCAATTGGGAATGCCATAGTCTCACTAGCCCAGACGGTTGGCAGTTGTTGGGACTCTTGTGCAGTATTCAATTTAAAAAAAAATGAAACCAGTAAAATTAATATGAAGACAGTATCCTCATTTTCTTTAAGCCGAATGATTACATTTACATCGGTATTGTTGCAAGGTTGTAATACACAATTCTTCCGACTAAAATAATAAATATATATATTTTTTTCTTTCCTTTATTCGTAAAATATATTTGTATACAGTTATTTACATGCTTTTTGACTACCATACTAGACACATGTCCGTATTATGGCAGTCGAAATTTGTATATAATTATACAGGGTGTCCGGAAACTCGTAGTACAAGCGGGAAACTGGTGAATCTACATCACATTTGGAGTCGATTTTGTAGTATATATTTTTTTTTATTTGAGCTTTCGTTATCGAGTAAATCGAGTTTGAAGTTGATTTTTTTTTTTTTTTTTTTTTAATCAAATTCTTATAAATTATTACTTAAGATCAAAGTACCCAACTAATTAAAACTATTTGAAAGTAAAACAAATGAAGAAACTCGGATTTGAAGCATTATTTTGAAATCACCCTTCATTTAACCCGGTGTAATCATAAAATATTTCTGCTCTGCAGGGTTAAAACATCTGTTATTCAACCCTAAACACCAGAAAAAACTTTAACCCTAAAATAGCCGAAAAATATATTTTTTTGGTTTTTTTTTTTTTTTGAAAATGCTCAAATCAAAAAACTTTATGTTTTTTGGGTTCCCCATGTGGTGTAGATTCTCCAGTTTCCCGCTTGTACCTCGAGTTTCCGGACACCGTGTATATACGTAATACATGTTCGTTTGTTAATATATTATTTTGTTAAATGCAATGTATTTGTAAAATAGGTAATACTTTAACTGGTTTTCTAGTTAAGTAGATTTTACAAGAATAAACTAACCGTATTGCAAACTGTTGATTTTATGAGATAAAATAAATATAAATGGGCAAATAAACAATTGCCAATATTATTTTTTGATTATCGTTAAATTACACCTATTACACCATTTTTCCTGCATATAACTACTCTAGCCTTCAGACTGTTGGGAGCAGTTGGGACTCTTGTGCAGATTCACATGAAAAAAAACCTTTGACTCAGAAAAGCCTTAGAAAGACTACTAAAAATACTTAGATTCTAAAAATGGAACAATGTAAAGTTTTCTCAAAAGCGTACTCGTGTTATTTGAGGAATTTTTTAATAATATATTTTTTGCGTCACTTGTTATTATGAAAAGGCAAAAATAGTCAGATATTGAAAGTTTTGTTTCAGATATTTTTGCAATGATAAGCGATTATATGAAGAAAAAAAACAACAAGAAAGCGAAACTAAAAGCTTTGAAAATGTGTATTTCAGTCAAGTTTCTTTTGATAAATCAAACTTGAATTCCTAATTTAAAACGATTTCATCCAAAGAATACAAATACAATTCATTGATATTAGAATGTTCGAAGATATTTCGTTGTTAATTGTGTGATTTTTAACTGTGAACAGTGGACCTCGCGTCAAAAATGGTATGTTTCTAATTTTCAGTTTCTGACTTTTCGTTCGAGTATTGCAGTAGATTGGCGCATTTCTGCACTGTGTAGTGAAATAATAAACAATTGATTTAAGATAGACACTTACCGATTTAAGATAGACACTTACCGATTTTAGATAGACACTTACCGATTTAAGATAGACACTTACCGATTTAAGATATATACTTACCGATTTAAGATAGACACTTACCGATTTAAGATAGACACTTACCGATTTAAGATATAGACTTACCGATTTAAGATAGACACTTACCGATTTAAGATAGACACTTACCGATTTTAGATAGACACATACCGATTTAAGATAGACACCTACCGATTTAAGATATATACTTACCAATTTAAGATAGACACTTACCGATTTAAGATAGACACTTACCGATTTAAGATAGACACTTACCGATTTTAGATAGACACTTACCGATTTAAGATAGACACCTACCGATTTAAGATATATACTTACCAATTTAAGATAGACACTTACCGATTTAAGATAGACACTTACCGATTTTAGATAGACACTTACCGATTTAAGATAGACACTTACCTATTTAAGATAGACACTTACCGATTTAAGATAGATACTTATCGGCTAGCTTATCTATGTAAATTAGGTATTTTTTTGGAATACAGTGTGGAGGATCTTTTTTAAGGAAAAGAAGGAGAGGAAGTTCTGGAAAGGTAAAAGGTATGAGGGTTGGGTAAGAATCTAGGGATTAGTGTGTCCAGGAGTGACGGGCATATGTATTTTCCCTCCCTCTGTGATTGGTTGAGTGATCAATTGGAGAGGTTAAAAGGTCTCCCCAAACCAGCCTCTCCCGATCTGGCACGCCACCCAGTAGGAGGGCAGGCGCATCCTGAACACACCTCAGCCGTTGAATCCGGGCACTCCCGCTAAATCACCAAATGTAGTAAACCACTTTGGGTAACCTATGGCAAAGGTGTTGGTTATCCAATAAATGGTTCTCAAAGGTTCTTAGGGTCAATTCTATGTTCTACTAAAATCAGCCAGGTCGCTTTCACACAAAAAATCCTAGCAATCGCTTTTCAAAATATTCAATGTCCAAAACATGGTGTGAACCAACTGCTTAATTGATTTCAACTACCCACTTGTGAAGAACAATAAATAAATAAAAAATACTCTTCGGTTAGAAAATATTTAATTTAGTTGCATCAATTTTTAGAAATAGATTCCGAAGACTGAATTTAATAGTAACTGATAGTTACATTTCATCAGCATCAAAATCAATACGTTCCTAATAAAATCTCAAATTTGCAGTGCAATTGATATCAGGTTAGATTCCATTGACGATGTTACGAATAAATTTTCTCTTTTCCGATAAGTTACCCATAATTCTGTATTTTTTCAATTCTAATACTTTAATTTAGTAGCTGGCTAGTCTCCCTCGTTATCATCGATTCACAATTCGGTCCTTTGTGGCGGTCACATAAAGCAGGCAAATAGTTGGCCAAGAGGCGTAGAGTGGAACCCCGAATAGGACCAGCGAAGGAGGAGAAGAGGAATATATAGAAGCAGTACTGATTTCCACACAATCGCGCGAGTTTTAAATTCCGAATGCAATCGTCCGAGGAATGGGGTCACGTGACTTGCCAGCGGAAGTCAAGATGTCGGCGCCGAGAGTTTCTGCTTCCGGCCCGCCGAGACACTTTGCCGGATAAACTACGATCCACTCGCTCGGAAACGAAAAGCACAAGCAAAACCTAGCCACCTAAAAAGAAAGTCCTTACAAAACGCTCATACAAACAATCGGGTCAACGTTATGAGCGGGGTATTTTACGCGAGGGTAAGTTGCTTGACCTGTTCCAAAAAGGGGCTTAGGATAAGTACGCGGACACGTGTTCATCTCACAAAGCTTTTGATGTGTCGCCGCTCCCCATTTACGAAGAGCCCAAAGCCCCCGATGCGGTGGCTTTGCTGGAGACCGCAGCAGAACTCGCGGATATTTTTTCTTGCATCTTTAAGTAGGCCGCTACGTTTTACAAGCCCCAAGCCCAGTTCGCTGGCGAAAATGAAAATAATGAACTAGTGCGCGTTGTAAGAGGCACGCCAAATGGCCGCCCACAAGAAGAAAAGCCAAACGACATCTCGCAGGAGTAATTTTTGAATCTATTACTGGGAATGTACCTGTCCTTATTACAGGTACAATTCCTGTAATAAAACCAAGACCCTTTCTTCTTGTATAACTTTTTGAATATTTAATTTTAAAAGGTGTCTCTCAAGCTTTGGGGTGTTTTCCTCTTCAGCTGTTTTATTTTTTTACCGTTGCAGATGTTTACATCTGCAGTTTGTGAACGAATACAATACAGGGTCGTTTAGTGAAAAAATATCTCTTAAACAATATCAGCAAGTGTACGTAGTACCAAATATTTAAGATTCATTTAGAATTAGTACGAAAAAAATCCTTTTTTTCTCGCTGGGGTTTTTAGAACTTTTTTAGCATTTTAACACTCTGTTACGGGGTTGCAATTCTTAGTTACAATGTCGGCACTTAATATCATTTAACTTGATCAATAAATCAGGCTTAATAGAAGCAGGATCGAGATTACTAAGGCGTATGCGTTTTTAAACGGCGAGGGAAGATATTGGTAAAAAATGCAAGCGTATAAGCGATCGGAAAAATAAATAGATTGTTTGAACAATCAAAGCGTTTGAATGGATAGTGGAGTGCCATGAAAATATATGAAGCGCATGTATTTATTTATTTAAATAAAAACGACACAACGTGCGCCATTAACATAAATATAAAGTTAAATACTATAAAAAGTACAAAATAAAAGCAAAAAAACTACAAAAGGTAAAGGATATTTTTTTATGACTTATCAATTATTAATCATATCATATAATAATAATCTGTAATATTATAATTTGATATGACAATAATAATCCCAAATAGAATCATTTGCCAATGATGCCAATTTGTATACACCCATAAATAACCTAAATGATTATCAAATTAGATCAAGTATATTGATTGACTATGAAGTCAGGGCGCCCCAGGAAGATATGGCATGGTCAATGTAAATAAATACTGGTGTGGGTTAATCTCGAGAGTCAATAATAGAAGAGTGATGTTTGAATGCTGTAGTTACAATAAACAGCTGAATGGCGTCTCATCCTCACTGCGCGTCCATTGCGCTAATTTCAAAAATTAAATTGAAAATTATAATTTAGAGTGCAAAGAAATAAAATTGATGAAGTAATTACTCGCTTCGTGAGTTCCCGGATATCCGAATAGTAATTTGACCCAGGTATCAATAATAACAGTCTGTAATTGAATTTGAATTATTTCGGGATTAAACCATAATCCCGGAGTGAAATTCACTGCTTTGTATTCGGCTCAATTGTGATATTTATCAAATATATTCAGTAGCACATTTCGGAACGAGGAAACGGCGTATTTCCGCTATTTCCGGTGCCTGTTTATCTAATCTGAAACAAGGGAAGTTCGAAGCCGCAATGCTCGTAAGATTAATGTGAGCATAAGCCGCATTATTAGCAAATGTGTTATATTAAACTTGCTATATTATATTCCTTATATAAGGAAATTCGAAATGCGAAAAATAAGGAAATTCTTTCAAATAGATTATAATTATTAGCAAATCTGAGACTTTCACGTCGCTACACCTTCAGTCTCTCTCTAGTCCTTCTGGCTCTAGATAATAAATAAATGTAAATAACATAAATTGAATCAAATACCAAAAATTGAATATTATTTTTCCATTTTTACCACTCGAATTCAGATAACTGACCGCTTACACCCCAAATATATCACCCGGATATTGACCCTTTACCCTCGGGATGGCACGTTCACTTGAATATCCTTCAACTCCCACTACCGGCCCTTCAACATTCAACTGTGTTTCAGAGAGAGTCCGAACTGGCCCAGCAGTCCCCAACCGGGCGGCTCCGGTTCGGTTCGACTGGTTCGGTCCGCCCGCGCCCGGTTCGGTTTCACGCGAAGTCACGCGCCGGGGCCGATCAAACGCGGCACGTAAACGAAGCCTTTGTCTAGGGCCGAAGGCCGTCGAGAAACCGATTGCACGTGAGATGCCGGCGCCGGAAGAGGATTGCAAGAAGGACGCTGGATGTGTTTCGCTGTTTTGTGTTGAGGCGTGAACACTTCACGTATTAACAACAGGTGTGAATTAGGGACACTAAATTAATGATCTTTATATACTTGAGTGAAAATAAAAATTATTTATTGAAATAAAATAATATCATATTTCCGTGCTCTGGTATTTTGTTCTTTTTGGTAGGTTCACGTTTTGACGTTTATTATTATTTAGTAAATGTTTATAATTGTGATATTAATAAATAACTAGCTTATCAATTTCCACTGCATGCAAAGGTTTTAAAAAACAATACCCTATTTAAACTTCTCTATCTAATGGAGACAACTATTGTCGGGGGTTTTAGTAAACATGCACTTAATAGGTTTTTATGGTTTAGTTTTGTTTATTTTAACCTAACCTTCAAACTTAACTGTGATTGAGAAAAAAAAACATTAATGCGTCTTTTACCATCTCCCACCACATAAGTAGTTAGGTATTTATTTAATAGTTGAAACCAAGTGCTACCCGCCTCAGAACAGAAATACCCGCCTCAGAACAGAAATCTTCTAGTGAGGCGGGTTATTTTCATACTTGTAATATTGATCTGTTATTGCAATAAACGCCCGGCCCCGGGTTTCCGGCAATTAATATAAAAAAAAAATAAAAAAATAATATATTTTTTTTAATTCGATGAGTTTATCAAATATTATTTCGATTCGAACTTTTTGCGGTAGCGGTTAATAGCACGAATAAGAATTTGTCCTTTTTCGACTGGTTTGTGTTTTCTCCTAAAAACGAGTCTCTTCAACACTCACCTTCATTTCTTAATCTCGTTTCAAAGAAAAAAAATAAAGTCACAATAACTTCAATTACGTCCTGAGTGGGACAGGATCTGAGGGAATCTTCGATGTCTGATCCCGGACAAAGTAAAATATAAAAAATAAAAAAAACACTCCACACTTTGCTTTATGGTACTATTAGAAAATATACAGAAATTTATTTCATATAAGAAGTAGCACGTATATGTTCGTTTGAAAGAAAAAAAATAAAGTCACAATAACTTCAATTACGTCCTGAGTGGGACAGGATCTGAGGGAATCTTCGATGTCTGATCCCAGACAAAGTAAAATATAAAAAATAAAAAAAACACTCCATACTTTGCTTTACGGTATTAGAAAATATACAGAATTTTATTTCATATAAGAAGTAGCACGTATATGAAAAAACAAACGAAAAACCGTATAGATGATTATAATTTGACAAACAAACATGATAAAAAAATGCAAACTCAATTATTCAACGGAGAAAATTCATAAATAGATTATCATAGGAGAAAGAGGTGAAGAATGAACAAAAAAGGGAGTAAGAAAGTGATTGCAATGAAAAGTTAGGAAGGAAGGGGTGAATTACGCAGGATAAATGTTGGGACATAACTCTCAAGTGCGACCTTTGCTCCTCCCTTAGAAAACTGGGGCAAATTTGCTCTGAGAAATGTAGAAGAATTTATTTACTGTTAGGAACCGTATTGTTCGATGCGAAAAAGCTTCGTAAACAGCTTGTTGTTACAACAGATATTTAGGTAGCATGTGAAATCAAGCATCAAACATCTTTTTTGTTTGATTTGAAAAGCTAGTATTTAAAAAAACAATATGTAAATGTAAGTTAAGTGCGTAAGATATAAGATGTGAAACACAGAAAAGAGGTACGTTGTTAGGATTCATCATTTACAATGAATAATTTTGGTGAATATTTCTAGTTAAAAACTATATTATTATCATAAGTAAAATATCTTCAAAATATCCTCATAAACAAATCCATGATATATTATGTACTCTTATAAATGTAGTCATTTTACTGTCAAAAATCAGATATGAAGCGAGTGGAATATTCCACAATTTCTCTATTGTTCATTGTTAAAAATAAAATACATATCGAAAAATAGCGTAAAGCCGGGGAAAGCGGGATAGTAAAACTGGTAGTAATATATTTTTAATAATTTAAACGGCGAGAAGCTTAGAATACACAAACAACGAGAGAAACACAAACGAAAAAGGGTATGTTCTCGAATATTCGCGGTTAAATTCCTCTATTTTCATTTTTTCCAGTTCCCATTTTCCGACCGACTGTGTCTGAATGCTAAACGTATTCGGATACTTTTCTAACAAATGCGAATGACCTGTATTTCGCCCTTTAAAGTTTCCGGTATTTTCCAACGTTTTAACATAAATTTGTCTACTTCGGAATGGATATCAAACAGAACGTAACGAGGTAAACCTAATAAAGAAGTTTTACCCAATTCCCATACTATTCTCCACTCATACATATTAACACGGGTCCAGATGGGAGACTGTATAAACTTTCAGCTATTGACACTTCTCGGCTGGCCAGGGAACTTTGATACTAGGTATATGCCTTTGGGGAGGTTGAAATTAATAAGGAAAGCCTTCGAGAGGGTGATTGGTTCGCAGGAATTAATTAATATTACATTTTACGAAAAAAAAAATATTTTCATGATAAATAAACATAAAATAAAACTTTTTTTAATTATTAATAATGAATGTTCCAATATTCATAAAAAAACAGTGTATTATAGTTTTGAAATTTTCACGGCCAAAAGTATCATCGTGATTAGTTTTTAGGTTATATGCCGTGTTGCGCTTTCGCCAACGTTTCGGATAGTGATACAGTGTTCAATTGTGGTGAATTGTGGTGAAGTGTGTGTTTATGTATTTAGAAGCGATACTGTGTCCTAAAGCTAAATCACGTAGGTATGATAATTAGTGAAATTAATGTTTTTAAATTGTTTTAATGAAATAAAATTTTCGGTGTTTCATTTGGTGTAATCTTCAAGTACCAGATACGTACCAAGAACAATTAAGCTTTGCCTCGTCGTCTCTATTAATGGACACTATAACGCTTTCTGAAATGTTAGCTAAAGACGGAGGAAGCGCATCACGGCATAGTAACCCAAAAATTAATCAAGATAAAAGTTGAATAGTTTTTGCAAAGCCAACAAAATTTAACAACATGAATTTATATAAATATTTTTGCACTGTGATTGGAAACTGTGACTAACCAAATACCACTGAACCTAAATGTGAATCTCACTGAGCCAATAAATACATGTTGTACAGTTTTGAATAAAAATTCAATCGACTTCGGTCAAGATTAATTGGTTTTGACTGGGGACTTGATGGGATTGAAATTGTGACCTTTAGAGTGTTCTTTAAGTTGTACTAACACACAATACATTATGGGAATAAGGGTCTAATATGAAGAATGGCTTATCTACATTTAAAAAACCGCCTGGAAACTCCGTTTAACACTGAAATAAATAAAAAGTTGAAACCGTCTTCACCGTATAAAAACTAATTATCTTATCGTCTACGTGAAGACATAAAGGTCAACGTGGGCGTTTTTGTATGTCCGAGTTAAAGTCAATTTTATCTTACTTCGGATGAAATCTTCTATCTTTATATTTAAAAGATATAAGATTTATAGTGTACATATGTGGCGGGCGGGCGGCTTAGTTCTGTTTTTTGATGAAATGTGTAAAAAATTTAATGAAATTTTGCAAACTTGACCCGTAAAACAAGAGAAAGGTTATTGTTTAAACGAGATATCTAAAAATCACCCCATCTCCTGTTCCCACCTCTAAAGCGGAATTTTGATAGTTCTTGATAAGATTTTGCACACTTGAGGTTCAAAATAAGAGAAAAATGTATTTTTATTTATTTTTTATTTAATATATATAAGTGGGTACAGTGATGTTATATAAGAACATATGGTTACAACATATATTTATGTTCACAATCTCACCAAAGAAGAAACTGGTTCTTGTGCTTGGTGAGTAAGTTACACTAATTATAAGGAAAATAGAATAACACATTATGCAAATATATATAATAGGAACAATTGAAACTTCAGAATTATCTATATGTGTAGTTGTATATATATAGTATTCTGTTACATACAAATTCTTGAGTAATTAGGAACATCTAAAATACAGTGGAGATAAGTATAGACTGATAATAAATATCAATAAAGAGAAAAACAGGCAATTATTTAGTTAATTATTTCTGAAAGTGTAACTTCAGTTTTAGTTTAAGTATGTTAATATCCTGTTAAGTAGGTTTGACCTAGGGTACAAATAATAATTGTATAAACTTTGTTCGGTAGAACGCGCCAATCTAGGTTAGAATTAATCATCTAGAATGTTTATACTTAATGATCTCAGGTGTGAAGGTTCGCAACCAAGGTCGCGTGTCGGAATCCTGTTTTGTTCTTAGGGATGGTCTTACATAGTAAATAAAATAAAAAAACGGTTCATAGTATGTTATTACATGTATTGAGAAACATGAAATTTAACCTGTGAGCCCTAGTATGACTGAAACATTTATAAAATTATACATTTTGGACTTACCCCAAGACCAACCTGTATCCGTAATCATAATCTACTCTACGAGAGCGAATCACTACGTCTCCTATTACTGAACACTGTGACTTCTTATTGGCGAAGCGACGGAACGTCCCCCGGACTCCATCCAGCGGCTGACGTGACCCCGTGAAGCGTGGATCGGGCCTCCGAAAGGGGCAGGAATATATCTCCCGGCCACATCCACGATCTCCAGCTAATAATGCGGATGTATCCGGGTTCTGAGGATGCTGCAACTTAGGCCAGTAGCTTTCTCTCGGCCGCCGGCCACGTGCGGTTAGTATTCCCAAACATCACACGTCCAAAATAACGAGGCTCCCGCTTGACGGTTTTGCGTAAGCCGAATTTAGGATTGAATATAATTTCATCTCACGCCGGATGGGACAATTATTTACGGATTACCGCTGTCGGCTGATTACCGGATTACGATTGTCGCGTGGTTCGCTCGTACACCATTTCTTTCAAAGAAATCACCATTACCCACATCGGGAATGGTTGTTTAACAGGTTGCGGAAAAGAATCCCGTCGTGCCCGAAGCAAACTCGCATTTTACGGTACAAAAGAAAGAATGGAATCCATCCATACAACTAATTACTCCAAAATAAAAATCACCGTGACTGTCAGCTGTGCAGTTCACGATCCCACCCGTTGACTGCCCAGCTAAGAAGTGTTTTTGTTTCCGCCCGGTTCAGATGTTAAATTTTAAATTAAAATTCGAAATTTTACTAAAACCAATACCAGCGACAATCGCCCAGTTCCTAACTAGGTTAGAGAATCGGTGAGGATAAATGTGATGATGCAGAATAAATTAATGAATAAAATATTAAAACAAAAGGAGTCTAGCCCTGCATCATAACATTACCCCCCTCGCCTCCAAATGTTTGCCCTCAAACGTATAAAATTGTCTTAATAACCTAACCCTATTCTTTCCAGGTCGGTCCAAGGGTCTACTACAACAGAAGAACAAAGTTAACAATAAATATCAACAGTAGATAATAATCATCAATAGGAAGTATTCAAAGAACGAAAATTAAACCAAAGTGAGAATAGCGAATGGGCGTGCCGCAACTCCGGTCGCACTTCATCGAACGTAAGGCAGGATGAACAGGTTTGCGGTGCAGCCATTCTTACTTAAATAACTATAATATTGTAGGAACTAAACTTAAAAAACTTAATCTAAACATAACAACCAATGTTACGTGGACGGGATCCGCCAACACCCACAGCTTGAATATGCTGGGTGAAGACTAATTGACTTAGCGTCATGGACAACCGTTGACGTTACATTTATAACTAACGTAATACCTTAATGTCTATCACATTCATTTTACACAACCAAATGCAAAAATGCATCACTGTCCAAAAATAGGGTTATAAGCCCGTCAGGCAACATTTTTTAGGGAGCATAGCAACCCTCACTTATCACTGACTCTACTTCTCCATAGGAGATAAGAAAACACTTTGTCGATGTTTCTACCTAATCTACCTAACTAGGTCGTATGGGGGTGCACACAAAAGAACAGAGCAGTTAATGAAAATACACAATCTTATTTCAACAAAGAGTGTTAAGCAGTCAACAACCATCGCATAAGAATGGAGCCAAAGTAATATAGTATACAGCCATCAATATAGAAGGTGCAATCGTGTTAAGTGATATGCAACTATTATTAGTGCAGTGATCTAGGTATACGTCCAACAGTAACGAAGGCGTAATCGATATTGTTATGAAACAACTTATGGTTTTCTCTGTAAACCGTTGTTCAACAAAGTTGATAATAGTAATTCTCGCAGGACAATACCAACAAGTATGTAATACAAACTTATAATATTCATAATATGAATTCTATAACAATAGGAAAGGAACATCCCAGGTTACTTACATGATAGCAAGATTTAATACAAAAAAAAAAACAAAAATTCATAAATTGAAACATTAATTGTAACAAGTAACACCAGTGTATTTACAGACATAACTGATGAGAAGTAAATGGATCAACAATAAATAAAATTAACGTTTATCGAGAAAAATTTGACTCAGAACATAAGGAAAGGTCTCAGTACATCTCCTCATGTTCTGGTCTTAAGGTTAAATATAAGAAAATATGATTCAAGGATCAACATATCAACAAAGTGGCTTAAAATGTGGAAGGATCGGTGGTGGGATATCGTTCCACATTATAAGTCAGAACCGTACTTATAAAGGAAAACAAGTAAGTTATGTCTCGTTTCATCAGCAATAAAGCGAACAGCTCCATTTTATCACTAGGAGATTAAATGTTCAGTGCACCGCTTGGTGCAGTCTTTAATATATTTTCATGACCCATCAAGACATTTACTGTAAAACAATGACAAAAATATCCGTTTACATATTAATGATGAAACGAGAACAACCAGTGTTCAAGCACGTAATTTGTAGACAATGCTTCTTTGTTTTCACCATCATGAAACGAAAGAGACAGTGGGAATGTCACTTTTTACATTTTAAGATGTTATATCCTAACACATACTACATGTTAAGGTATATTAGCCAATTTCATTACACAAAATTCATAATATTTTTAAATGAGTGTTCATTTGTTCACTTGGAGTCTGTTGTGTACTTAAGTTTAAGTAAATAAATAAATCATTACTAATAAATAAATACTACATTAATTATTACTAATTCTAATAAGGTTTATTTCTAGTCCATTCAATTCGAGCATTCATACCGGAGTTGATGGTTAATTGTTTTAAGCAAGTAGCTTATAATTAACAATAACAGATATATAAAAAAAAAACGCCCTCGCGAGGTATTTAAACATTTCTTCCGAAATGAAATTATGACAGGACCAAAGTCTGTCAGATGGCATGGGAATTCTTCAACTCGGTTGATCAGGCCGGTGAAGTTTTCCGTGCTTAGAAATTCTAATAAGGAACCGAAGTTCCTAATTATTAATAATATCAATCCTCACGAAAGTTTTCCAGACCTTCGGAGGCACTGATGTTCGAAAAGAATTTATACCGGAACATTGTCCGTCTTGACGATATCCTTTACATGGAAATCGCCAGATACTTTTCCTGTAAGGTCTGCCAGGGTATACACTAAATCCGATTTCTTCTTTATTATAACATTTTGCACGAAGCGTGGGGACAATTTTTGAGAGAAGTAATTTAATGCGTTTGACTGAACAAAGTTTCGTCTCCACACGACGTCCCCTACTTGAAATGTGACTTTTCTTCTGCGTAAGTTATAACGATTTGCTCCCGTCTTGTAGGCTTTGAACAAAGCGTCTGAAACCTGCTTGTATATGTTTGCTAGACCCTGTAGCCTTTGAGCATAAGCGGAGGGCGAAGCTCCTCTTTCCGAGTTAATTTCCCCACTATCTATAGGTATACGGTGCAAATCTCCGTCGAGAATTTGCTCCCTGCCGTGCATAAGGAAGTACGGTGTATAATTTGTCGCGCAATTAACAGTGTTGTTCATTGCGGACTGAACCTGTGGCAGAAATTTAGCCCAGTTACGGTGGTCTGATTCCACCAGGATTGACAACGCGGTTCCAAGAGTTTGGTTGTATCTTTCGACGACATTATTCTGAGGAGTATAATACGAGTTATAAAATGGGGGTGGAACATTATAACTCTTAAGGAGGTCCTTAAATTCTTTTGAGATGAATTGGGGCCCGTTGTCACAAATAATAGTTTTCGGTACACCGTGTACTAGGAAAATATTTTCCTCTAAATTCTTTACTATGCTTCCCGCGGTGCCTTTGCGCAGCGGAAATAACCACGTGAATTTAGAGAAAACATCAACGCAAGTTAAAATTACCGTATGTCCTGAATAACTACGAGGCAAAGGTCCTACCAAATCTAAAGATAGCATCTGCATAGGCCTTGTTACTTTTTTCGGGTTAGAAGATAAACCGTTCGGTGGTGCCGTGCTGATTTTATGCGCTTTGCAAACAGCACAATGACTAATAAATTCTTTGACATCTTTGTACATGTTGTCATATAACAGATTTTAGCCGCAAAAGATCCTACAGTTGCCAGCCTGAGAGCGGGAATTATTCAAATTAGTTGCTAGACCAAACGTAGTGAAGAACGCGCAATACATCCGCTACAGTTCCCCCACCCCCGGCGACCCTACGCCCCGTTCCCCCCCGCTCGCGCGCCGACCTCTGACCAGGCTGGACGTGTGTTCGTTTCGGCTCCCGCGTTCCCAATTTGCACCGCTCCGTCGAAAGCAATAACGTACGGAAATGGCGCGCTTTGAACATCGACAGGCTGGCACCGTTTGTTTGAGACACGGCGCTCAGTCCTGCAAATCAACAGGATACCCGACAACACCATGCTGTGAGTCTCTTACATTTCCTATTACCCTTGAATGTGTCCGCTAATAACCTAAATTCATCCACGCTGCCTGCCGATCTAGAGAGAGTGAGCTGTTAATTATTTCCCAGAGAGAGATTAGGGAACCCTTGTTGATAATTCCAGTTTAGGATGTAATAACCTGTGTACTGTTGTTATTCACCCATGTAATGTCCTTTAGCCGCTCAAATACAATGCTAATTCATAAAAACCTAACCTCTTTCATTTGGGCATAACAATCGTATGGGAGTGTTTTGTATAGACGGTGGGATATGGATTCTCGAGCCACGCGCTGACCCCGAACCCTGACTATGAGAGAGACGTCTCATGCCCCGCTTCTGAGCTGGCCGAGGGTAAGTCAGGACCCCCCCAGGTCCGACGCGCGACACTGGCGACCAACTTAGGGGCAGAATTTTTTTTTTTAAACATATCCTTCCCGACTGCACAGAATTACCTTTACGATTGTCCCCAATTTGAAAACATGTACTATGCAATTTTGTGCCAAGAGCATTTTTGCCGCAAAAACTACGGTGGAAGTTTCTCGAATAAATAAGAAATGCACGCAATCCTGTCGTGACTTTGTTTGTTGCTAAGCGCATTTTGCCGCGAAAAATAACGGTAAGAATCTTCTCGAACGAATAAAAGAGACGCGCGAAATTCCCGCCAAATGCTGTGATAACGAAAGTTCGAACATAATGTTTTTGTTTTTTTTCAATAACATAGATTCTGTATTCTTTGTTTAACAAAACAAACCCACTGTTTTAATTTCGGCATAAATTGCACCGTAATAATAACAGTCAGGATTTAGAACTGTGAAGCCAATTTTTACACCGGAAGTGATTTTTTTTAAAAAAAAGCACAATACACCCAACGGCCCATCGAAGCTGATTTCTAAAAAGTATATCAGCTACAACCTGTAAAACACAAGTAATTCTTTATCCCGATTAATTATATAGGTACGGTGTTTGTCCATATTCTTTTTTCAGCATTGACTGTTATAAAAGTGATTTTAAGTGAATTGTTTGAAATTAACTTCAGAAGTGCAGTGTTTTTTTTGCAAAGAAGTGCTTTCTCGACGCAATAATAAGAACGTGTGTTCAATCTCACGATTTAGTGCCAGTAAATGAAGCAAATATAAAATCTTTCCATCAAAAGTGTTTTTTCGCTTCTAAAGTGCTGTTTTTTGTGCCTTTTTCGTGCCTTTCCTCGAGTGCAGTGAATATAAGTGCGAATAGTGCCCACAAAAATTAAATAATGCAAATCCTAAAGTGTCCCCCTGGCCAAATTTTCTTCAAAAAGACTTAGAAGAATTTCGGAGTTTTTTTTTCCTTTTTTAAACCATTTTTAACAATGAATTCCAATCAAATGGCTACATCTTCGGACATGGGTGTCATTCCCAATGTACACAACTTATCCAAAGTGCACCTACAAGCCGTCCTAAAAGACAGAGGAATATCACCACTAAACAAATCAAAGTCAGCATTGAAAGCATACGCTTTGTTATTTAACAAAAAGTTCATCAGGAAAATAAACCTATCCGTTGCAAATGAAGTCAAGGCACCCAATACCCCAGCTTTGGAAATCCCCGTTTCTAACAAAGAAACCAGGACACATGTTACAGTAAAACAAGACAATGCACCCATCACGGCACAAGAAAAAACATACGATCTCACTCCTTGGAAGATCAAATATAACGGTGTTTCTGATGTACTGGATTTCATTGACCGAATCGAAGAAACGGCCTCAATTAAAAATGTTCCATTTGACGTGCTGCAGAAAAACTTTATAGAACTAATATCTCCAGAATTAATCCCGTGGCACCGAATACAAAAATCAAAATGCAAGGACTGGAATAAACTCAGATCAGCCCTGATCACTAGCTTCGGCAAATCAGAGGCCCAACACAGAATTAAATTATCGTTACTATCCATTAAACAAGTAGTAAACGAAACTGTGGCAACATTCATAGAGAGGGCCGAATCCATCAACATCAAACTTTCCCACCCTGTCTCGGAAGCCGAATTATTACCAGTTATAACTGATGGCCTCCTACAAAGATATGAAAACATTATCACCTCACAGAAAATTGTGTCGTTGGCCCATTTAAACGAAGTTTGCCTCATTTTGGAATCCCACCAAGACAGGAAAAACAACAAAACCACCACGGACAATATCACTGTACCAAGCCGTCCTTCTGGATTAAAACCAGAATTTGACAACAAAAAAGTTTGCTCCTTTTGCAAAAAAGTAGGTCACCTAGCTACCACTTGTTTCAAGCAGGCCAAATTTCTGGAAGCTAAAGAACCCAGAACCTTAAAGAGACATCGCTCCAGGGATCGTTCTCCTCCACGCGACGAACTGCGTGAAATTTTCAAAAAAACAAGAAATAACATGGAAAGGTTGCAAGACCCTCACTTTGTTAAACCTCAAGTGGATTTCTCTAAACCCCCACCGAATTTTCATGCGAGAAAACCAAAAAACTAAATAATAACCTCTCAGGTATTCATTCTGTACCAAGGTCTAAGGAATGGACTGATTGGTTATCACACATTAAATATTTTAACCAGACCTTAAATGTTTCTTCGGTTTGTTGCAAACAAGCTAAAGATGGAAGACCTTATGCCCTTTTCTCCGTTAACAATGTCCCCTTCTCTGGACTACTAGATAGTGGTGCATCTATTAGTTGCCTTGGCAACAATGCCCACCTGCCTTTTGTTAACAACGGTTTTAAAGTTTTTTCCAAACCTACACTCGTGACAACTGCGGACAATGCTCCCCAGACAGTCATCGGTACTCTGTCATTACCAATTAAATGTAACAATAACACAGTTACAATTAACTTTCTAATAGTACCCTCTATATCCCAGAATTTCATCCTTGGCGTTGACTTCTGGAAGGCTTTTAACGTTGCTCCACAAGTATTTAATACTCTTGGCCAAAAACCTCCGGTCGCTCAAGTTGGTGAGATTCGAACAATAATACCTCACGAAAACCTAAGCACTGACCAGGCTCTCCAATTAAAGGAAATGATCAACAAATTTGAATCAATATCTTTCGAAAAATGCGGACTGGGTTTAACTAATTTGGTAAAACACCACATTAAAACCAACGGCCCACCAATCAAGCAACGCTACTACAATTTAGCCCCCCAAAAATTGAAACTTTTAGAAAATGAACTTGATGAAATGTTGAAAATGGGAGTGGTAGTTCCCAGCAGAAGTGCTTGGACCAACCCAACCCTTTTGGTTTCAAAAAAAGACGGCTCTGCACGCTTTTGCCTCGACAGTAGACGATTGAACTCTTGCACTGAAGCCGACGCGTACCCACTGCCTTTCGTGCACGCAACTTTAGACAAATTACGCAACGCCAAATTCATTTCTTCCATTGATCTAAGCAAAGCTTTCTGGCAAATACCTTTAGATGCGGAATCCTGCGAAAAAACTGCTTTTGTTGTACCTGGTAGGGGAATGTTCCACTTTAAAAGGCTACCTTTTGGTCTAAAAAATAGCCCCGCCGAACTACAGAGGCTGATGGACAAACTATTCGGCCCTGAAGTTGACAACAACCTATTCTGCTACCTTGATGATCTCATCATCGTTAGTGACACCTTCGAAAAACACCTGTTAATGCTGGAAAAAGTTTTTCAACAACTTAAATTTGCTGGTTTAACCATCAATTTAAAGAAGTCTGAATTTTGTAAGTCTCGCCTGGGTTATTTGGGATTCATTGTCGACGAAAAAGGTCTGAGAACAGATCCTACTAAGGTGGAAGCAATGGCAAATTTCCCCCGACCCAAAAACGCGAAAGAAGTCAAAGGTTTCCTTGGACTTACAGGTTACTATAGGAGATTCATTAAAGACTTTTCCACTATTTCGGCCCCATTAAACAAAATTACTGGTATCCGTAAAGGTATCAGCAACTTTCGTTGGTCTACTGAAGCCGAAGAAGCTTTTACGACTTTAAAAAATGCTCTTCAAACAGCCCCTGTCCTGAATTGTCCTAATTTTGAACTACCTTTTACCCTCCACACGGATGCTTCTAACGTAGGGATCGGTGGAGTCCTAACTCAGGAATTCCCCGATGGCGAACACCCTGTAGCCTATTTTTCCCGCACCTTGAATAAACACGAGAAAAATTACGGAATCACCGAAAAAGAGTTACTGGCAGTATTGGATTCTGTTCACCATTTCCGCGGTTACATAGACGGTAGCAAATTTACTGTAGTCACAGACCATAGTAGTTTGAAATGGTTGATCTCTCTAAGTAATCCCTCCGGCAGACTCGCTCGCTGGGCTTCTCGTTTGTCCCAATACACTTTCGATGTCATCCACCGTAAAGGTGCGGACAATATTGTCCCAGATGCCCTGTCAAGAATTGAACTTGCCGCATTAAACATCGATACAATTGCCTCTACCCCATCCACAAAAGATGAATGGTATCTCAAAATCTATGAAGGGTGCAAAAACAATCAACAAAAGTTTCCCAATTTTATTATAAAAGAAGGACAACTATATCGCAATTGTAAGGCCCCACTGTCCATCCTCGAAGATTACTCTTGGAAACTCGTTGTGCCCCTCGAAAAGAGAAAACAAGTAATCATCAACAATCATAGTGCCCCCGACTCTATACACCCAGGAACCTTCAAGACGTATAAAAAGATTTCCTTGAAGTATTACTGGCCTGGTCTTTTCAAGCAAGTTCGCAACTACATCTCCAAATGTGAAACATGTAAAGCTTACAAACATAGTACGGCACCCCCTGCCGGCCTAATGGGAAAACCCAAACGTGCTGATAGACCCCTCCAATCGTTATCTATGGACCTCGTCGGACCTTTTCCCAGAAGTTATTCTGGACACATGCATATACTCAGCATTGTGGATATCTTTACCAAATTTTGTTGGATCTTCCCCTTAAAAAGAGCCAACGCTGCCGCCATTGTCAAACTTGTGGAAAAACACATTTTCATACCCTACGGAACACCCAAAACCGTAATAGTTGACAACGGAAAACAGTTTATAGCACAGGAATTTAAAGATTTCCTTGCTAAATACGGGATTAAAGATATTTATTATAATACCTTGTACACTCCCCAAAATAACACTGTCGAAAGGTATAACCAGACTATTAACACAGCTCTGGCCATTTTGGTTGACAAAGACCAACGTAATTGGTGTAAGAATTTAGATAAAATTCAAGCTGCCATGAATAACACTGTTAACCTAACCACTGGTTACACCCCCTTCTTTTTAAAACACGGTATGGAACAGGTGGTACATGGTTCATTGCACTGGAACACGAATTTCCCCACGTCAACCACCTCCACAAGCAATCCTGCCGTTGATTACGCTCATCGTTTGGAAGAACTTACTGCCATTTATAGTGAAGTTACTGATGCCCTATTGCTGGCCCACCAAAAAAGTGCGGACAGATATAACCTACGTAGGAAACACATCACTTTTAATGTAGGCGATGTTGTCTGGAGAAGGAATAACACCCTCTCTCAAGGAGCCCTGTACTTCTCTGCCAAGCTGGCACCCCGTTTTGTCAAGGCCAAGGTTGTAAGAAAAATATCGGACTTAGTTTACTACCTGTCCGACTCCTCTGGCAAACATACTGGTAATTACCATATTAAGGACATTGTAAAGTCTGGAAGTGAGGAGACAGTTGAAACTGCCCCACCACCCCAGCAATTTTAAACTAACCCATTGTGTATTATCACAAACTATTGTAAGCTTATGAAGTCTTACCATAATTAGGCGTGTAAAGTGTCAACTACATGTCAACCTATTCGTCAAAAACGAGTTTAACCCACCTTTGTAAATGAATGTATATTAACATATTATGACCATGAAATATTATTCCTGTAATAACGTTCTTTCCCTCACGACAATCGTTTTCTCCCTTTTTACGTTTTATTTTCTCACCTGTTCTGAAACTGATCATTTTAGAATAGAGACACGTCTTCGAGTTACAATCGCCGGGAAGTCGCGAACCCGCTTTTGCTCCTCAACTTCTACACTATGCAATGTTTATGTCATGTCACCCCATTTTCGTTTCATTTTTGTTCCCTTCGTCGTGTTAGAAAGAACCACCCCACTTTTGTTTTTGTTCCTTGTAAAATAACGATTGGTAATCACTCATAAGAGTGCCATCCAAAAGAGTTCGGATTTTGTAAATTCCAAAGTGTTAAATACCGACCCTTTTTTTTTTAAAAAAAAAAAAAGAAAACCTGTCAAGTACAGCCATTAATTCTTTCTTGTCCAATTCAACGTTACCTTGAGTATGTAAAACCCTATAGTGGTCTCAAAGGCAAGAACCAAGTAGCAATTAATCACATAATTGTCTTCTTTGTATGTATATAATTTTTTTTTTTTCATTTTTTTTTCAATTTTTTCCTTTCAAAAATTGATGGCGTCCTACCCAAGCTCACATTTACCAAAAATAGGATTTTGACACATCCATTTTGGGAAATTGTATTTATAAAAGAAAACCAAATGTCGGTCCTATAAAACCACATACAAATAACTGGACTCGCTTCAACTAAAAGTATGTAAAACCCATTAAGGTCTTTTATTGTATGACGAGATCTCGATTTTCTTTTCTCTACTGTTACGTCACGTATGTCTCGTACCTCACGTTTCAACCCTACGGGACAGGTTAGTAAAACCTTACGGTTATCCTGATCTTCAAACGCAAATAATTATATCACAACGTAAATCAACAGGACTTTGTTCGATCATCGTTGCATAATATAAACACCCAACCTTTGTCTCACCATTTAACCAAGTGTTTGCAACCCAATTGCACGCTACAACGAACAGTATGTAAAGCCATTATGGGCCTGTTCCCACCCATCGCTCGATGTAAGTAGAAATACCTTCTACCATCATCTTGCACCTTGTAACACAATGAAGTAACATTAAAATTGATTATCTTCTCTATTGTTCCATCGTACGCCCCTCCAGGCTACGGAGTTAGTCAATCTAACAAATCTTTGCAAACAGTATCAAATGATACTGCTAGCTTTTGTTGAATTATATTTAAATGTAAAAAATTGTCACGCGATAGGAGAGATCCTTACAAAATCCACCACTACACGAGAAGTTCGTTACAATTACTTAATACTTATAACCATGTGTTATAATTTGGTCGTGTGACATTAATTTGCCATGAGTACCGCCTTTGTGTATAATTTGGTCGTGTGACATTAATTTGCCATGAGTACCGCCCTTTGTGAATAATTTGGTCGTGTGACATTAATTTGCCATGAGTACCGCCCTTTGTGTATAATTTGGTCGTGTGTCATTAACATGTCATGAGAACCGCTTTTGTGTATAATTGTGTACAACCCTGTACACGAGACGTGGAGACGTAATAATAATACTTACCGTGATTCGTGTGAACGACATAATATCGACATCGTCATCTCCTTTAAGGAACTGTTTTTACACTCCTTGACTTCTGTCTATAATTGAGTTGTACCTTGCATATACTGCATACTTGTACACTATACGTGAAGACGTTACAATACTCACCATGAATCGTGCGAACGAAATAATATCAAACCTTTATATGTGAACTACGTAAGTATTTCACAGAAGCCTCTTTGTTCAACGCCAATGCCCGTGGACTTCCTGTTTTTGCTGCTTTCCAAAAAGAAAAGAAGCCCAGGAATATCTACTATCCCAAAAGGACTAGTTTTCAGCTTCACTGTCAATTATGGGGCATAGTGCCGCAGGAGTTAATCGATGGGCACAAAACCACTAAACTCGTCGTCTGGGAAACGAATAAGAAGAATCCCAGGTTTGTGAAATTGGAACTAGGGTCTGTCTTTTCTCACAATCATGTAGAAGTTTAAAACGACCCCTAATCTTTTGCCAAATACACGCAAAAGATTAGCCTCTTTAGTACAATGTGTATTCAAATGCGGTTTAAAAATTAATCCACTTTATTAAAATGTAAAGAGTCAGGAAATCTGCTGGTTGAATATGTTTCACTCTCACATAGAGGTTGAATTGGAAATTAGTCCAGTCTCTAGCAATTTCGTAACTCAATTCCCGTCCTTTTTCCTCCCCCTCCCTACCCCCATGCCCTCAGGCATATGTATGAAGTGGAAAATCTGTTGTCGACCATATTTCGCCCTCACTTCGAGTTCGAATCGGTATTTGTTCCGGTCACCAACAGGCTTCCTACCTCACCTTTCACGTATGTTGTCATTTTTTTTCTCTCCTCAACGAAACACATTCATGAATTTTGAATATGTATGATACGCACTTGGCGTATCGTCTGTCTTTTCTGACAACCTTTATTCATGAATTAGTTTCCCTGCTGTTGCCGTGACTCGTTCACGAATTTTTTGTCTTGTTCTTTGAAATCCTACGAAAATGTTACCACCTGTATGTTAACATAGGCCAAAGAAGGCCAGTTGTTTTTTCAACCAAGACAGTTTGTCATTCGGCAAACACCAAGTCATCCTAATAAAGGATAATGTTTATGTAATCAAAACTAGTTAGGAACCTCTCTCTACCTCTCTCTCACACTCTTCGTCACTCTCCGGACCGGCAGCTAAACCTCGTTTGTTTATTTTTTCTGGACACATCTTGTTTCTCTCCAAACTTTTCTTCATTGGTCCCTAGGCAGGTAAACTTCAAGAAATTTGCTTTAATAATAATTCCCCCCGGATTTAAAAAGAAGCCCAGGCGGATGTCATCTCCGGCAGCCAAGCTGAGCCTCACCTCCTAGCAGCCTGCGCTGTGGTTACAAAGGTCCCTCGACTACTACTCGCTACACACTTGTTCCATCTTGTTCCTGAAAGCTCAGACAATACTAATCATATGTATGACGTTTGTCTCACCACTGCAAGCCGAGTTGTCCCACTATACTTTATGACACTCTGAACTACCTTTCGGACACGCTAGTCCCGGAGTTCAAATTTCTTGCCCTCAATGCCAATGCCAGTTATACCGTCTCTTGCTCTGTCATGCAGTGACACATACCAGGTCATGGGTGAAACATAATTACCCTTTGCCCCTCCAGTAAACACAAACTGCGCATCTCTAAAAAGTTATCCTGAGCTACATTATGCTCCGATAACCAACACATACGATCCGTGCCCACCATAATAGCACATAGGACTCGTACTGGCATAACTACGGAACCTGGACTACTCTCTCCAATGACCACTGTAACCATAGCCGCAGCCCCGCAAACCACAGCCCCACTTCGCAAACATCAACGCCCACAACGAAGCAAAGTGTTTTTTTTTTTTTTCCGAGGCCTAAGTGTACTCCTGAGTGTTATCTCAATGGGTCAGATTACAGTGATAATGTAATCTTTTAGAGTCAGTGAAATCTCGTTTCCTTCGCAACTCTTCGAAACCAAAAAACCAACGCAACGCAAACTTAGCTTCCAGACCAATGAAACCCTAGAAT